>VZQC01015628.1:97970-276298 GCA_009823505.1 Rhizomys pruinosus
AAAAAAAAAAAACTGAGAGAAAGATGCAGGACAGTTATGGCAGAATGCATGATCTGGGATGGGGTGGGGGTGGGGGGGAGGGAAAGGGAAATAAGCCTGAACTGAATTGGAAAAATGTATGAAATGCACAAAGCATCAATAAAAACTAATTAAAAAAAATTTAATCTTAAAAAGAGTCCCTTAGATATTTTTAATTAAGTAGTTTTATTTCATGTGTATGAGTTTGCCTGATTGTGTAAGTGGACCCATGTGGTGCAATGCCTACGGAGGTCAGAAGAGGGCATCGGATCCCCTGAAACTGGACTTACAGATGGTTGATAGCCGCCAGTGGATGCTGGGAACTGAACCAGGGTCCTCTGCAAGAGCACCCAGTGCTCTTAACCGCTGAGCCATCTCTCCGGCCCTCCTTACACACTTTATAAGTCACCATCAGGCCAGCCAGGAATGCGAGGAGACCCTCTGGTGCAGGCACCATCCCTCTAGGGTTGTAACCCAAGTGAGAAGATGATGGCAAGCGGCGGGAGGAACTGGAGTCCTGGAGGTCCAGACCCAGAATCTCGCTCTCAACTCCTGGTCATGGTCCACTGAGAAGAGGATTAAATAAACGTGAGCGTCCCCCGCTGACCGCTGCAGGGGACAGGCAGGCAGGTAAGTCTGCGTCTTGGGATCCCAGAAGGCTTCCTGGAGCGGAGCCTGGATTCCACCTGGAGCACTCGCAGCCGTTGCCGACCCGAAGAGGGGGAGGCTCTTCCGGGCGCCGACATCACTGCAAGGCCCCCAGCTGCGAGGGGCGGGGCCAAGAGCACAGTCAGACGCTGGCGGGAAAACTGCTCTGCCCTCCGCGACGGAGTGCGGCCAGTGAACGGGCGACCCTTGTCCCCTGCTAGGCCCATAGCCACGGGGAGGCCGGGCCGAGGGAGCCTCTGCACCTGCATCCTGGACCTGCCCCGCGGGAGCCTGAGTTTCCAGGCTGGCAGGAGCCTCGGAGCCCCTCCCGGCCGGGTGGGGCGGAGCCGTGGCCAGGGGCCTCCCCACAGCCCCTCCGGGCGTGGTCAGAACCGCCTTGAGGCCGCAGCCCGAGGCGTGGAGCTCCGGAGCCCAGGATTGGCCCCATGGAGCTTAAGTGGCTTCCCTCACCCGCGTCCCAGCGCTGCCAAGACTGCTCTCCACCTCAATTCCAGCACTTACGTCCTAACAGCCCGGCCGCCACTCTAGGGGTGGAGTGAAGCGAGGGGCTTGCCTTCGCAGACAGTCGAGGGTAGGAAGTGTTCAGGTCCAACCTTACCTCCCCACTCTATCCAGACCCCAGAGCCTGGGAAGCCCCATACCTGCACGCGCCCAGGAGTCTCCTTTGCAGACTCCCGGCGACCCGACCCACATGTGAGACCAATGCGAAGGCCAGTGACCTCAGGAAGGGTCCATAGGTCTCCATTCATCGCCCCTGCTACCATCCCCTAGCCCGTCCACACCCCACTTCCCCGCCTGCCACCTTTTGCCCAAAGCATTTGCTTGCTCCCCTTGAAAGAGGAGGACAGTGCCCAAGGGCACAAGGAGCCTCCCAGCAGGTTCCACGGAGGAGAGGTCTGTCTGCAGCACAGGGCATTGGTTCCTCCCTAGGCTTTCCCTTAAGTGTATGTGCCCACACCCAAACCTACACTGAATCCTCCCCAGAAACCTGGGGGAAGTGGGCGCTCTCTATAAGGAGTTTGCTTTTTATACCACAGCCGCATCCAAGTTCAAGGAATGTTGCTTGTAAAGGGACAGCAGTAAGACCCCAGGGGAAATGTCCTGAGACCAGCAGGCCAGGCCACCTGATTCTGTTCTACTCCCAGGAAAGGGCACTGTCCAACCTAGCCCACCTCCTCCCCCCCAGGGCAGAGGTGAGGGGTGGCTTTCCCCAGCTGGCTCACAGCCTGCCTGGTGATCTCTCCTTCAGAGCAGCTGGCCTTGGTGCTGGGGGGCATCATTGGGGGTCTTCTGTTCCTGCTGTTGATCGGAGTCAGCTGCTACCTGTGGAGGAGACTTTGTGCTACCTTTGCCTATGAGGAGCTGCCAGAGACACTAGATCCAGCCAGTACCACTGCTTCCACCAGACAGACAGACAGACAGGTTCCACCAGTATGCCAGGACCCCACCCAGCAGGGGAGGCAGGATGTGGGACCAGTAAGCTCTGGGTCTTCTCTAGGGGTCTGCTTTTGCACATGCCCTTGGGGTGAGGTGGGAGAGAAATGTTCAGTCCTGGGGTGCCTATTCCAGGCTGACGCCATGCTGGAAGCTATGCCAAGGAAAGCCAGAAACCTCAAAACAAGCTGGAGGCAGGCATTTTGAATCCCGTTTTCCAGCTGAGGAATCTGGCTCAGAATACAGGAAACAGTTCCAGGAATTAGAACCCAGGCAGGCTGCTGTCAGAGGCTGTCAGAGGCTCTCCATAGCTTTTCTCTCCTGAGCCCCTGGCACTCTGCCTCTTGACTGAGCACTGAGGTCACATAACTCACTTGTCACCTATGTGTTATTTCCGTCCCTTTGGACAGACCACCAAGTGTGCCATTTGTGGTACCCCCTTCTCACCAAGGCTGGGTGCCTCTGCGCAGTGGAGACTGGACTCTGGCTCCACAGGACCCCTGCCTAGCCCCAGAGCACATGCCCTGCATCTCTAGTGCCAGCCCTGGTGAGTACTCCCCAGACTCGGTCTGTATCCAGCCAGGTAGATCCATCTGCTTTCACTAGCCTGGCCAGCCCCGGGATGCCAGATTAACCCAATGAGCACTCTTTCTGGTACTTTTCTCTACCAAGTACATTCATAAAACAAAGCTCGGGAAGGTCCATGTGCTTTGCCCACGATCACAGAGGCAGCAGGAGTTCCCTGTAGGGGCAATGAGAAGGCTCAGCTGGCAAAAGTGTTTGCTATACAAACCTGACTGCTTGAGTTTCACTCCTGGATCCCATGTCAAGTGGAAGAAGAGACTCAATTCAATGGTGGTGTCCCTCTGACTTCCACATGCACACCGTGGTACATACATGCACACAAACTCATGTATATAATAATAAACAATGTCAGGCACGGTGGCACAATCCTTAATCCCAGGATTCAGAAGGCAGAGGTAGGCAGATCTCGGTGAGTTTGAGGCCAGCCTGCTCTATGTAGCAAGTTCCAAGCCAGCCAGTGCTGCATAGTAAGATCTTGCAAATAAATAAAAAAATAAACAAATAAAATTTTAAAGGGAGTTCTGCTGGGTGTGGTCGCACACACCTTTAATCCTAGCACTTGGGAGGCAGAGGCAGGCAGATCTTTGTGAGTTCAAGGCCAGCCTGGCCTACAGAGTGAGTTCCAAGACAGCTAGGGCTATGGGGAGACCCTGTCTCAAAAGATAAATAAATAAATAAATAAATAAATAAATAAATAAATAAATAAAGTTCCATGTAAGATTAAAACCCGTGCGTCCTGGTGTAGAGCTGGGCTGAGTGGCCCCAGGATGATGGCTTGGCTATCACGAGGGCAGAAGAGCAGCAGATGAAGCACAACTTTGCAGCTGACTCTGAGTGACCTGCACTGTGCTAGGTCACCCGGCCCAGCTGTGAAATCCTTACAAGCTAACAAGCCCTGAGGGCCTTGCAGCAGAAGGAGGACCTATGACTATTCTGGAGAAGATAATGAGGTGCCAGTGGTCAGACCACCTGAGGCTCAATCAAAAGACCATGATGAGGACGCACCAAGAGCTCCCACTGGCCCCCATATCCTTATCTTTCTCTGGCTAGCCAGACTTCCCTGCCCTTCTGTGGTAGCAGATACTTGTGCGGTGGGGACCCTCAACCCAGAGCTGTACAAGTCCCCAGAGGACACGAGTGAGATGGACTTCCCTGATGGCTGCCTGGGATGGCTGTGGTTCTCAGTGGAATACCAGCAGGAGGCTGAGCGGCTGCTGGTGGGCCTGATCAAGGCATGGAAGCTGCAAGCCCCTCACAGACCTGCAGCCCTCTGGTGAAGCTCCACCTGCTCCCCGACGAACTACGCTTCCTGCAGTCCAAGACCAAACGCAAAACCTGCAACCCTCAGTTTGACGAGCATTCCATCATCCAGGTACAGCCTCTGGAGCAGTGGGGTCCAGTGTCCTCAGGCCCCCAGGGAGGAAGCATTGCCCAGGACAGACAAGCTTCCTGTAGACAAGTTGGCCCTGCAGCCCTCCAGCAGACAAGGACGACCCCCACTGAAGAAGGCAGGAGAGAGGCTTGCAGGGACAGGGCAGAGGCTGCTCTCCTGTCCTGGCTGCCTGGGGGAGATGGAAAAAAAAAAAGCACATTTTGAAGCACCTGCTCAATGCCAGGCCTTGTACACAAGGCTCTGAGGAAGTATCACAGTGCCCTGCAGTATGGGCAAGGTTACCCAAGGAAGGTAGGTATTTTCTATAGAAATGCCTCTAGGTCTTTCGGATCATGGGCAGGAATTTTCTGTCCTGGTGGAGGTGCCTGGGCCAAGGAAACATGTTATGGCCTATTGGTGCCTTTGCCACACCCTGGGACTGAGAGTAGGAAGGACGTCAGGGTACCAGGCTTGCAGCAGTCTGGGAACCTCAGCAGGTGCCCAGGGCCCCTAAGGGGAGCCAGCAATCAGAACTTGCCAAGAAGTGCTGGACAAACATTTCTCAAGAGCTCCACAACACAATGGCCTGAGAGGGAAGGGGAGACCAGTCCATTTCCAGAGAGCTCATGACTGCTGAGGCCAGTCATGCCTTCCCTGAAGGCTGAGAGCTGGGAGAAGGTGTGGCTGCTGTCCTCCCTCAGTGAGGAATGCCTGCCTTTGTTTTTTCTTATCACTTCCCCAAACTTCCATACCTCAAAGTTCTAGTTTTTTAGGGTTTCAGCAGGCCTTTAATCTTAGCACTCTGGAGGCAGAGGCAGGCAGATCTTTGTGAGTTCAAGGCCAGCTTGGTCTACAGAGTGAGTTCCAGGACAGCTGGGGCTACAGGGAGACCCTGTCTCGAAAAGACCAAAAAAAAAGAAAAGCAACTAAAATGTGAGAGAATTCTTTATATAAATCAAGCCATTTAATAATCTGGAGGCCTGCAGCATTTGCCATCTCTACCAGAGATTGTAAAAAGAAATTAGCTAACTTCCCTGTGAACTAAACATGAACAACTGGGAAAAGAGGAGACAAACTCCCCAGTTGAACCCTGCTGCAGCTGTGTCTGCTGCCCTGGCCCACAAAGCCACCTGGTGGGAGATTTTAACTGGTCTCTGTTTCTTTCTCTCCCTAGGCACAAGATTCTTCCTTCTTTCCCTCTCCACTGGACTCCCTTCAGGAAATCTGGCAATCTTTGGATTAAGTGTGGAGGAAGGGAAAGAAGTGGACTTGAGGCCTTTGGATGCCTAGCCATAGTAGTGGGCATTAAGGCCTTAGACCAGATTCTCTCCAGGCAGTTGCTCTGCTAATTAAAATCATACATAAGCTAAGGTTTTGGATAAAGATTAACTAGATTCAACAAGTTTTTTAAAGGATGTTAAATTTTAGCCAACACAGAAAGTCACACACAATACTCAGATGGGGTGAGTACTTGTAGATGGAATCACTCAGCATTCACAATTACAATTGGTGGTAAAATATGGATACTCCTTCCTTGGATTGAGAACATGAAATTCCTACCTCTGTTTCTTTTGCTGTTTTGAACCTACATACCTGAGGACATTCATATATATATCCTAAACATGTTTTGGAATTAACATACAGTTTATTCTCAGAGGTCATAATTTTGATGCATATGTGACGGTTATATAGGCATATGTTGGAGCAATACAAAGGGGAGGGAAAAACAACATAAAGACTGGGTCAAAGAACTGTCTGATACAGTTAAACTCTGCCCAAAACAACAAGCCTCTGCAGTGAAAAACTTTGGAAAGACTGAGAGAAAGATGCAAGACATGTATGGCAGAAGGCATGGACTGGGGCGGGGTGGGGGCAGGGAGAGGGGAATGTGTCTAAATTGGACTGAAAGATAATGAATGAAGTACACAAATCATCAAAAAAAAAGAAAAAAAAATAATTTGGATCTGATGAACGTGGACATTCTAAATCTCCACAGTCACAATGTTTCAATCAGTTAACCAGCATTGTAGAATATTGCACATAGCTGTGGCTTTTACATGGAAGTTTAAATCATAGAATGTTTTCATGTGTATTTATATATTAATTTATTTCTTTACTTTGAATTATATCTATAGATATAGATATAGATATAGATATAGATATAGATATAGATATAGATATGCTTGTGTGCAGGTGCCCACAGGGTACTGAATACACTGGAGCTGGAGTCACGGCAGTTGCTAGCCCCTTGATGTGGCTGCTGGGAACCAAACTCTGGAACTGAACTCTGGAAGAGCAATGTGTGCTCTTAACCCCTGAGCTGAGCCTTCTCTCCAGCATCCCCATATTTTTATATTTTGACTTTCTCTTTTATGGTTGGTTTATTACTGTCCTTTACTCCAATGTCCATTCTACAAGTCATTGTTTTTGTCTCTTTTCTCTGTGCCTTGAGCTATTAATAAACATTAATTTCCTTTGCAGTCTTTTCCAAAATATTAAGTAGTCAACAAATACTCTTGACAAATGATTCACCGTCCTTCATTAGATAACCGCCGCCATGTCTCATGGTGGCTTTACTTCCATGGCCCAAGATTCTTCAGTCCTCACAAACACTAATAAGATCAGATTTGGAGTCATAATGTGCTATACAGGACAAGCGTTAGGCTTGGCTCATAACTAGGCACACAGTATTTATGTGTAGAAAACTTACATCCATATTTCCTCATTCCCCTCTACACTGCCATTCCCTTGGCCTTTAAGGGAAACAAAAGTTAATTATCCAGGAAGTTGCTATATTATCATTTTTTTTTCTAGGACTGGAGAGATGGCTCAGTGGTTAAGAGCACTGGCTGCTCTTGTCCAGGACCTGAGTTTGGTTCACAACACCCACATGGCAGCTAACAACCATCCATAACTCCAGTTCTGAGGGATGCAATGCCTTCTTCTGGCCTGTGAGGGCATTGCATGACATAGGATGCACCTACATACATGCAGGCAATATACTCATACACAAAATAAAAATAATAAATAAATATCTTAAAATAACTTTTTTTCAGGAAAAAAATAGCAAACAACTCCATATCTCTATTGGAAAAGTCATTAGGGATGACACTATGTATCCTTCAGTGAAGGACAGCCGTGATAAAAATGGCACAACCAAAAAGAAAATAAGGCAACTAGAAACCAGGAAAGTTAGACAATGTTTGACCAAAAGCAAAATAGAGCCAAAACAAGAGTGCAAAGGAGAAGAGGGAGATGGGAAAACAGAGGAACTGGAGAGAGGGCGCAGCGCTACAGTAGAGCACGTGACTGGCTTACACCTGGCGTGGAGGTCAGTCCCCAGCATGGGAAAGAACAAAAAAGGAGAGAAAATAAAAAATGGACCAGCTGATAACGTTTTAGAACTCTAGGTGTGAAAGCAGAAAAGGAAAATAAAACAATATTGAAGAAATGGGCACTAAAATATTTGTTGTTTTTTAGTGAACAAAATACAAAAATAATAAAGTTAGGGGCTGGAGCTAAGACCCAGTGATTAAGAGGACTGGAAGCTCCTGCAGATGACTTGAGTTCAATTCTTAGCACCCATGTGGTGGCTAATAACCACCCATAACTCCAATTCCAGGGGATCTGCCCTTTTTTGACCTCTGGGCATTGCATGATATGGGTGCACTTACACACATTCAGGCCACTCTTACACAAGATAACATGTGTTTTTAAAAGATAGCTTTTAGCCAGGCGTGGTGGTACATGCCTTTGATCCTAGCACTTGGGAGGCAGAGGCAGGCAGATCTTTGTGAGTTCAAGGCCAGCCTGTTCAACAGAGTGAGTTCTAGGACAGCTGGGGCTACTGGGAGACCCTGTCTTAAAAAGACAAAAAATAAAATGAAATAATAATAAAATATAGCTTTTCCCTTTAAATAAATAGTAAAATTAATGCTTCCATTAAAACTTCAAAACAATAACTGGAAGTGATAAGACTCTAGATTAAACAAATTTAATCTCCAGTACATTGCATTGAATATTCAAAAAATGAACAAAATGAATAAGTTCTTTACCAAGCCAATATCATTAAAAATTGCAGAAAATCCCAAATGAAGAAAGAAATAAAGTATATTGTTTTTTAAAAATCAACCAAATCAAATATAACACTTGCTAACATTCACATGGGAGAAAAGAAACTCATGAAAGATGTTTTTCAAGATGTGTTCTTCAACGGGTATGCTAAATATTAAGTAAATGGGAGAAGTAGAAAATATTTAAATGATATTTTGAAGACAAATTTATGCTACCCAAAAGAGCTCAACGGTAGCAATTAAATTTCTTCTCTCCAGAGAAAGAAAGCTTTGTTTTCCTGAGTCTACAGCAAAGGAAAAAATTCATCCAGGATATATAACACAACAAAAGACAAAAGAAATCCACTGTAGCTGAATGAAGTTAATCCAGGTTGAGCTGAATATCAAAGGGTGTGAGGAGGGTCTTTATTAGCTCATCATGATCCATATGGGCAAAGTGAGAGGAGAATGCTGAGCCAGACTCCATCCACGCATTCCACACGGATCTCAAGAGGAAAAGACCTCAGACTACGAAAAATGAACACTCAGCCAATAGTAGTAAGAACATAGAATGCTGAAACATGGAGACACTGAGGAAAGCTTAGAGTTAAGAACATCTAAGACCTCTTAGCAAGACCAAGAAACAGGAAAAGGCAGACAGGAAATCATTATATTAAATCGCGTTGTGTAATGAACTCATATAGGAAGTTCATTATAATAAAGTGATTTTATATTAAATGCAAATCATTTGGTGCTAACTGGTTAAATTTATTTATTTATTTTTATTTAATGTGTATAAGTGTTGCCTGAATGTATGTAAGTGCACCCATGCCCATGGAAGCCAGAAGAGGGCATGGGAAGGCCTGGAACTGGAGTTAGCTGCCATGTGGGTACCAGGAACTGAACCCAGATTCTCTGCAAGAGCAGTCAGTGCTCTTAAACATCGAGCCATCTCTCCAGCCCCTATGTACAATTGTTGAGTTAATAGATGTAAATATTATTTGCCTAAGATGATTTCAAGAGTTTATATGGATGAGTATGCTTTTGTAAGTACTTCCCAGTTAAGGCTGGGGCTCTTTCTACTCATTCCAAAGTTTACTCCTTCCCAATTGATAACACCTAACCCCTTCCCACCACAGGCAAACCTGTACAGCACTGTCTATTTCCATTGCCTTTCTAAATACTTGACACACGTTTTCAGTGTGAGCTCTCCTTTTCCAATTCACTTGTTACACTCAGCATGTTTTTTAAAACTTGCACATTGAATGTAGACATATTTAATTTGTTTTTTTGCTTAGACATATGCCATGTTATGATGAAACAATGATTTGTCAACCATCCATCAGGTTGAATGTTTACAGTTAAGAGCTGTTATGAAGGAAGTGTCAGCAGGCACCTGGGCACGCTGGTTTTCTTTTTGTTTACATGTATTTTGGCAGAACTGATGAAAATGTACTAGGATTGCTTTCCATAAGCTCACCATGATGTACGTTTTTACTATGATGTATGTTTTACCATGATGTACATTTTTTCCAAGGATTAATTTCTATTTGGCTGATTTTTATTTTCAAACAATAGCAATATGAGCAATTCAGAATATTTACATTTCTATTTTCCTGATGAAATAAAACAAAAAGAATTCTATATTTGTAAAACTTTGGGTTTTCTTCAGATTCTCTTGTGTTTTTTTTTTTTTTCTTTTAACCCATCTGAATTCTTCTCTGATAAGAGACTGCATTTGTCTAAGCAGGATTCACTGAGGTGGGTGGAACTCTGGAGACCTTTTAGCCCAGAAATAATACTGGAAATGCACTGCAAAGAGTTAATACTCACCATTATTTTTAGGACATGGAAGAGAAAGAAGTGACTGTTCTCTGGTTTGATCTTCTTGGCTAGAAAATACTAGAATAAAATGATTACAACCATTAGTAATATTGAGGCTATTACTACCAGGAGAATATGAATTTCAGTCTCCAAAGAGAGTGGAGCTACTATCACATTGCTAATGTGATAACTGCCATAACAATTAATTAGATTATTCCTTACATTTTAGAAATAAGATACCCACAGTCATCATCAAAACCATGCACAGGACTCCTAGGATGCCAGTTACCACTTTCCATATTGTTAATCTGGAGTCTGAAGAGAAAAGAAAAGAAACAACAGCTTAATTCCTCATTTCCAGGAAGCTAGCAGACCTGAGATGAGACCTTGCTGGGCCACTCCCACAGGGCATCTCCCACTGACTCGTCCTTCACTGGATTCATGAAATCCACAATTTCCCAGGGGGACAGAGAGCTCCGTTCTTTGCCCCTCAGATTTCTTCCCTGCCCCAGTTTCTTCTTGATCTCTACATCTCCCTTTTCTGTCTTGAAGTCAAGACTGCATCACCTGAACCATTCTCACTAGCATCTTACCACATCCCTTACCCAGTGTCCGACAAGCAAAACTCTGGGAAACCCTGAAATGTGTTCTCTGTGCTAATACATTGAAGGAGTAAGTATGCTTAGAGAAAATAAAAGTGCAATTTAAATGAAAACATTCCATGAGAATAAAGTGTTGGTTTCTATATTCCATGTGTGGTTCCTCAGTCTTTGATTAAGCAGTTAGTCAATACATTACTCAGAGTTTGAACATTTCCTTGATTATCTAGAGGCATTCCAATACTCTGGCTTTCACTGGGTAAATTGTCAATAATAGTTTTTCTAAAAGTGGGAGCAATTAATAATGACCTAGTCATGTAAAGCAAGAAACATTAAATGTGGTATAATGGTCAGGGGAGGTGGGTATGTAGGTAAAAGCACCTGCTCCATAAGATGAGTAAACTGAGCTGGATCCCTAGAGTCCATGTAAAGAGCCAGTGGTGGCAGCAGGCACCTGTAATCCCAGCACCACTGCAGCAAGATAGGAGGCTGAGCCAGAACTGGCCAGAAGCTGACAGCCAACTGGACTGGAAAATGCAGGCCAAAGAACTGACCCACTCTGGCATATTGTCTTTCTCAGGTCCGTGTAGATGAGTTGTTCCTCATGTTCTATTGAGGGACTCTGCTGTCTCTTGGTAATTCTTTGCTTCTGTTGAGATTTGGTGATCTTTATATCTGCATAAGTAATCTCTTGTTTATTTGCTATAGATTTATTTCATTTCTTGTGAGACATTATTTTTTTGTTGTTCTGAAAAAACTTGGAGGGCTTCAGCTCAGTCTTGACATCTTGTCCCTCTTGTTCTTCTCTAATTCTGCAACAAAAAGAGTTCATCACATCAGTAAGCCAATGAATAATTAGTTCTGTGCACTTGTTTAGATATGATACTGATTGGGTGAAGTAAGAGGAAATGCAAGTATAAATCTCTCTGAATGTTGTAGTCTTGCTGTTTCAGAAGAATCATTCTATTATCCCTTAATAAGCTCATAACTAATTTTTCTTCCCTGAGTCAGTTTTTAAAGTTTGGACTTAGCATTCTAAGTGTCATGAATAAAGTCTACAATACAGAGAGAATGGTTGAAATAGCAGTGTATTAATGAAAAATTGGATAAATAAATAAATTTATTTAAAATTGGATATCTATAAAGTTTATTAACAAAATAATGTCCTATTTGGTGGATGGAGAAAATGGATTTGTCTCAGCAACTTGTTTGATTCTATATTTGGCTATGATTATGTCCTGGCTAAGCAGCTGAAAGTTATTTTACACACACACACACACACACACACACACACACACACACACACATTGACTATCTAAATTAATGAAACAACACACAAAACAAGAACAACAACAAAAGAAATAGAAAAGGCATTCAGAAAACCCAATACAAACATAAAATCATAATTTAGAAATATATCACATAAATTAAAACATGAGAATGATGCTCACTTAGGAGAATAAAAAATATTTTAGGCAGGGCTGGAGAGATTGCTCAGTGGTTAAGAGCACCGGCTGCTCTTGCAGATGACCCAGGTTTGATTTCCAGCACTCGCATGACAGTTACCAAACATCCATAGCTCCAGTTCCAAGGGATCCAATGGTCCCTTCTGCACAGGTATACGTACATGCAGGCAATACATTCATACACATACAATAAAAACAATAAATAAAATAAAAAAATATTTTAAGCAATTGGTAATTTTTTGAACTAGCAGGTCATTTTAAATGTTACATTGTTAATCAGTATTATTTAAACAAACTGTCAACTGTTCATTTTCCATTTGATTAATTGGATAAATTATGTATACATATTAAATATGTGTTCAAGTTATTTGCTACATGGTTTTGTCATTATTGTATTTCACTTAGTAAATACAGTGTGAAACCAGAAAAAAACACAATGATTATTAACTGATAAGGTAGCAAGTATTCTCAACACCCATAAAAGTAGTGGAGTTTTGATATGCTGTGTTTTCAGGGTTGTGTACAGGGTTATGTGTAGTACAAGTTTGGAAAGTTTACATTATATTCTACCTCATTGGAAATTAAAGCACATGTTTTAAAAACTGCTTAAAGATGTGATTTTGAATATTTTAAAATAGTGACAATGATTTTATATGTAAACTTTTTTCTATACCCTGGATTATTTCCAAAGAATAAAGTTTTAAAGGAAGAGAACTGAAGTAAAATTTAAAAATAGGAGAATTTCTATATCGTGTCAAATTGTTTCCTGAAATTTTTGTTGAATTTATATATCTATCAACACAAAGGCAGTAATTTTAAGAACATGGTAGAATTTTAAGAATGCTTTATGTCAAATATTTGGGACATTAAGTAATTTTCATGTGAGGAATTGTCCACTATTCTGAGACAGATAATGAAAGAAATGATAGAACCAGAGGGGAAAGGGGTCAAAAGGACTCAAGGCAGAGGCCTGCACTGGAATTTCACACCTTGCACTCGGCCTTTAGATAAACCAAAATGTTAAATGCAAAACAAGACACAATAGAAAGAATAAAAAGCAAGCACAGGTGAATTAATAACTCACTCAGAAGTGAGGGGAAAAAGTATGTCGGACTAAAAATGCATAATTTTACAGAAAGTGGGAAGAATTTTATTCTAAAGAAAAACATGGAAAGACTTTTATATTTCACCATTAATCAAAGAACCACACAAACAAATATTAATGCCATGTTATTTTCACATTTATTTGCATACTTGATGTAATTGCACAAACTGGACAATAATTAAAGGAGAGTTTCACTCACACACTCATTTGGATGAGAAATAAATTATATTATTCAGCTTTCTGGAAAGAAATGTACCAGTAAGCAAACTAAACAAAATTATATATTCACCTGTTTATCAAACATTTTAAAACTGTGAGAAAGTGATCATTTATTTCATCATTTAATTGGATAATAAAAAACAAGGTGGTTGGCAAAATAACACAAAAAGAAGATTGTAGTACAAAACAAAAATTAGACAAAAGAAGGGCTAAATTCATATTTTACACTATTTATAAAGTAAAGGCTTACTGTATGTTTACAGAAACTTTGTTCTCTCCAAGCCAATATTTAAACCATTTGTTGAGATGTAAATTATCACCCAAGAGAGAGATACCCATAACCTGAAGCAAAGAGTAAAAGCAATTATACTCACCCACTAGAGGATTCCGTCTGAGTGCTTTATGAAAGAGGCCTGGGAATGAAACAATACAAAAGCTTTTCACACAACTGATACTTTGATGTAAAAATGTCCAGGAAAATTTTAAGTTGCAGAACTTAAAATCGATGTATATTTGTGAATTATTCTGAGAGAAAGAAGCAACAGAGGAAGTTGTCTTATAGCTGCTAATTTATAGATCACCTCCCCGACCAAGTACCTGCCAGGAAGGGAACATGTGACTTCAGTATGTCACTGAGTTAACTTTGAAAAGCATTTCATAAATTATAAATTGTAAATGAGAAAATGTTACATGAAAAAGCTGAGGTTTTAAAGAAATAAAGTCAACCAAACCAAAAGTTATGTTTAAATTAAAGGTTACAAGGAACGAGAGTCCCACATACACATAATGAGTAGGCTTATTACAATGAAAATATTTTTGTATCATTTAAATACAAATTATAGTGTATAATTTTGATGGAAATGGCATAGTATTCAGATTTCACATTCTATTGTAATAATGCATATTATAGTATAATAATTTTATATTTTAAAATTAAATAAAGAATTTGAGTAAGGAAAAATGTGACAGATTCCCAGCTCTGTATCTCAGGTTTGTAATCCAACTCTTGGGGAGGCTGAAGCAGTTGGATCACAATTTCAAGGCTTGCCTGGACTACACAGTGAGTTCAAGGCCAGACTGCGGAAATTAGGGAGACTGTCGCAATTGTTTAAAATGTGAAAAGAGCTGAGAATGTAGCTCGGTTGTCATAGAGTGTTGGTCTATCATGTGAGAGGCCTCCATTTCATCCAGAAAAACAATAAAACCAAACCAAAAACCGGAATAAAGAACCCAGATTATCAAAAGTAACACCATCAGAATTCCTATCGTATGTTATTGTTTATAACAAGAAGACACACCACATTCCCACTGAATCTACGTTCTCCTCAAGGTATGATTTAACCCATGCAGTGGCCTCAAGCTTCTGATTACAGAACAGTGATTACACCATATTTCTCCCTCGGGGCTCCTCGGCTGCTGCATCTAATGACTCAGTAGCAAGCCACTCAATGTCAACCCTCTTCAGTATCTGTGAGTCTGATTTAAGTTGTTTCCCTCTCCTCAGGATGCCAGTGTCACCTAAGAATTCAGTTGTTTCACAAGTAATGATGACTCTCAGCCTGCTTGTCCCCCAGGGGCACTCGCCAGTCCTCCAGGGCACTGGGCACCGGGCATGGTGGTCTCCTCACTTCTAAATACTTTCTGTTGCTCTCTGCTTTAGGCATCCACTGCAATCGGTTTTCTTTATCCTAACTTTAAACTTTTTCTCCCCAAAATGTCTTGCCATTGTCTGCATGGTGCTTAGATTTTAGTTACCAGCATAAAATCGTACAACATTATTTGAAATAACAGTGACCTTGATCTTGGTCATAACCTTTAAAACTTAAAAGCTCCAAAGCATCCTGTTTAGAGTGAGTCCCCTGTAAGTCTTTGCTCCAGCCTGCAGAGTCACGTTATCCAATACAGAACGGTTGTGATTTCATTACCTTCTCCAGCCTGTCTCCATTTGGCTAGTTCTCATCTGTCAGTGTTTGTATTTCTTCGCCCTTCTCCAGGTCTGGGCTGCCTTTATGAGGTGATTCCCAAGCACTTACCCGGGTTCGATCCCCAGCACCCACATGGCGGCTGAGAACCATCTGAAACTCCAATTCCAGGAGAACTCCAGTTCCAGGGGAATCCGACACCCTCTTCTGACCTCCGCGGCATTGCACAACACGGGTGCACAAACCTACATGCAGACAGTACACTCATACACATACAAAAATAAATAAAATAAAATAAAAAAAAAGCTCTCAACCCTCCTGAACCTCTTTAGTCTTTAGCATAGAGAAACTGTAATCTTATGTGAAATTCTCTCGCTCAGGAAAGTGGCCGAGGCTTACCTTAGAATCCCAGTACTCTGGTCTCTGAGTTGAGGGCAAGCTTAGGTACATAGGAAGACCCTGGTAAGAGGAAAGGAGGGAGGGGAAGGGGAAAAGGAGGGAGGGGAAGGGGAGGGGAGAAAGGAAAAAGGGGAGTGGAGGGAAGGGAAGAGGAGGAGAAAAGAAAGGGAAAGGGCAAGGGACAGGGGCTTGAGAAAGTTTCTGTGTCAATGCCCGCAAAGCAAGTCCTTGTAGAACATGTCAGATTTACTGTGATAAGCACTCAAGCCAGCAACACACAGCCAGGAGGCCTGCTACAGTTCTCGTGTGGCTTGCCACTTTCACAGACCTGGTTGATTTCAGTGCAGTCTCTGTTATTATCCAGTCTCTCAGTGCTCCACATCGTCCTTGCTCTCAAGAGAACATTACAGACACTTAAGGGTCAGCAGGCTCTCAGTGTGAAATCTCTAAGCTACCTTGGTGTGTGAGTGCCTCCAATCTAACTTTCCTCTTAGAAAGACGGTCCATGTGCTACCTTGATGAGGCCTTTGCATCGCCTAAGAATATGTGTTCTGTTGTTGGTTAAAGAAGTCTAGAGATGTGAACTAGATCTGTTTGAAGGTCTCGTTCAACTATGCCCTTATTTTCTATAGTCTGCAGGCTCTGTCAATTACTGAATGACATTTGTTGAGGTCATCAAATGCAATCATGAATTCATCAATTCTTTCTTTGCAGGCTTATCAGTTCTCTCTCTCTCTCTCTTTCTCTCTCTCTTGTCTTTTTTGAGACAGGGTCTCACAGTATCCCAGGCTGGCCTGGAACTCGCTATGTAGACCAGGCTAGCCTTGAACTCACAGAGACATGCCTGCCTCTGCCTCCCAGATGCTGGGACTAAAGGTGTGTGACACAACACAGACTGATGCTTTGTGGTTAAACATAGTCTATTCCATGCACATATCTACTTTATCAAAGATCATTTTCTTTTCTCTTGAATATGCTTTTTTATTTTTTATTTATTTATTTTTTTTTGAGACAGGGTCTCCCTTTAGTCCCAGCTGGCCTGGAACTCACTCTGTAGACCAGGCTGGCCTTGAACTCACAGAGATCCACCTGCCTCTGCTGGGATTAAAGGCATGCACCACCACGCCTGGCTTTGAGTGTGCTTTTTGAATTTATAATTATTCCAGCTTTATTTTGATCAGTGTTCACATGCTATATCTTTCTTCACCTCTTTATTTTAATCCTGGTATTTTAGTTTTGAAATGGATTTCTTCTACACATTTATTTGCATCTTATTCCTCTCTGAGAACAAGTTTGTGCTATTTACAATATTGCATCATTGATAAAGTATTAATCTAAAGCACTATTGTAATACTTGTTACTGTATATCATACTTACGACTTTTTTCTCCTTCCTGCCTTGTTTTTTAATTGAGATTTTGTACATTTCATATAACATTTCTTAATCAAATTTAGACCCCCTTTCCCCATCACTGTCTCCCCCACTTCACCGCCTGAATTAATGCATTCTGCCATACATGTTAAGTCCTGTCTTGCATCTTTTTCTTGGTCTTTTTTAACTTTTTGATGCAAAAGTTTATTGTTTTGGCCTGATCTTTGAACAAGTCTTCTTCTTTTCTTTTTCATTTTTTGTTCCCTTTCATTTTATAATACTCCAACATATACATATATACACTCCATAGACATATGGAGATTTACAAAGTCTGGAAATAAACTATAGGTTGATTCCAAAGCACATTTAGAGACTCACAGTTTAACAGTAAACTTGTATGGAGGTTAAAAGAAATATAACTTAGCCCGGCATGGTGGTGTACGCCTTTAATCCCAGCACTTGGGAGGCAGAAGCAGGTGGATCTTTGTGAGTTCAAGGGTAGCCTGGTCTACAGAGTGAGTTCCAGGACAGCTGGGACTGCAGGGAGACCCTGTCTCGAAAAGACAAAAAAAAAAAAAGAAATATAATTTTACATTCCTAAATTACATAGCAAATTGATGTATGCTTTTTAGGTGGGCAATTTGATAGCAAAAATATACCACATTGACTGATATTACTATAGATATCACTTAATTTTTTATCTGTTTTCCTCAGTCCTAAGGTTCATGAGAAAGAATAAAGCTCTCTTTTTTTATTGATGCTTGTGTATTTCATACATCATTTTCCAATTCAGTTCAGGCAATTTCCCTTTCCCTTCCCCCACCCCACCCATCCCATCCAGATCATGCTTTCTGCCATTAACTGTCTGCTCTTGCTCTCAGTTTTTTTTTCCATTTTTTTTTTAGCACAAAGTGATAATTTATGAGTACAGCATCCTTCATGTAAAACCATTTGCAAGCAGTTGTGTCCAAACCCAGCAAGCCCCTTGGTCCCACCATCAGCAGGGGGGCTTGTATGTTCATCAAGTTGATCAAATGAGTGTCCAGGCTATATTGTGTAGTTTCACCATCACCCCAATCGCGCGCCCTTACATTCTACCAGCCCCCTCTTCCACAGATTTTCCCTAGGCTTAGAAAAGGGGCCAGGTGGATGGAAGCAAAACAGTCTACTTTCTCTGGAGCTGTTGTCTGGTGACTCTGGTCAATTCTGGCTTTTTCCTTTCATGGGCTGAAGTTTGTCCAGGAGTAACCTTTTGATCCTACTAATGAAGCACAAGCAATTAGATTATATAGTATATTTAAACACATACTAATTTGTTATGGTATGTTACTTTGGTATAGACACAGATGTTTGGATGGTATGTTAATCCATGAATTACATTTTTTTGTGTTGAATATGGCAGGGTCTTACTGTGGCTTATGTCATCTCCTGACCATTAGAGGGTATAAGCTTGTGGCATCAGCCGTGGGTTATTCTTCCAAGGAGAGAGCCAATAGCCAATTAGATTTGAGATATACAGGCATATGGCTGCCTCTGCTGCACAGTATTTCCAGGCAGGTGAGGTGTAGCTGATGCTGATGGAGGAGTCTTGCTTGACTCAAGGAGACCCATATTTGCTTTATTGGTATAGTGGCCTTTGGTAACACTCTCTGGTATTCCAGAGACCATCTGTACACTTGCATGTGTGGTCTCAATACGTTGAGTCTTCGACAGCAGGGCCTTATCGCCTCTCTCCTTGCAGGTATCCCAGTTTAGAGGCAAGGAGCCTTTACCTTTTGTGGGGGCTTGGATCCCCTGGCCAACGTCTCCTTGGTAGAATAATTCATTGTTGATGTCAGTGCTCCTACATTAATATATTTTGCTTAAGTGCATAGCTTAAGGAGACTTTAGTATTATATTTGGTTCTGAATAGAGAATAATCCTTTTCACAGTTCCTATGTCTATTAGTCAATTAAGGAGGCAGTTTTTCATTTTATGAGAGATTACCCTCTAATAGTTGTCTCCAATTTACAGTTGGAGAACGAATCATCATCATATTTCTCCTTGTTCTATTGGAGGGGGGAGGTAAGAAAGTCTCTCGTATTAAAACCTTTGCAGCTCCTAGAAGGTGAGTTTCGTTAGGACTCATTATACATAGTTGTTACAAGTAGGATCCACATAGAGGTTTGATGTTTGTAGCAATCTGAGGCTTTTCTTCCTTTCAGTGTTCAGATGGGCCAACCTTTCTCTTGGCACTTCCTGGTACATCCTACTCAATGCAAAGCTGTATCTTTTCTTTCTCAGCCTTTAAGTTGGTGACATTTTGACCTGTTGGAACATAGAAATCTTTTCCTGTAGTTAAAGATTCGAATTGCAAGGTTTTTGACAAAAAGGTTTCTATCTATCTGATCCCCCCCCCATTTTTTTTTTTTTAGGTTTTGTTTTTTTGACCCATGAGTCTCCAGAAGGCTGTTGTATTATACATACTATAGGGTGGAATCAAGGCACAGATTTCATCAAATTCACCCATGCTGTTTTGGGTCACTGTATGTGATTAACTTGGGAAGCAAACTTAATTTTTTCATTGTCATCTTATAGATGTAAAAGAATGCTATGAGGTGATACCGTACAACAGAAAAATTAAAGAGAACATTTGTATGTGCCAATCCCAAAGTTATTGTTATACAGATTTTATGTAGAACAAATGCCGACAACAGCAATTTATATCTCCATTTAACTCAGATGCATTACCATTTTTATCAGACCTGTAAACCAATATTGTTTAATATACACATATTTACTTTTACTGAGTCCTAAAAACACTCGTACACCTGTATACAGTGTCTGGGCAAAACTGGATACTTGTTGAACTCACGTCAATTAAATTAGTATTAATGAATATACACCCTGTCCCTCTCCCCCCTCCCACCTTCCCAATTTACCATTTCAGTCAGTTTTCTGATGCAGTCTTTCTGTTGTTGTTCTTTTACTATGCATCCCTCTCCATGAGAAATATTTATATCTAGGCTATTGGCACTAGCATCCACATATGGGGGACACCATTTGTTGTTTGTTTTTCTTTGACTGCATTACTTCTCTTAACATAATGTTTTCTAGCTCCATCCATTTACTTGCAAAGTTCATGATGTTGTCCCTATTTACCACAGCATAGAACACCATTGTATACATGTACCACATTTTCTCTATCCACTTGTCAGTTGAGGGGCACCTGGGCTGGTTCCAGCTTTTTGCTATTGTGAACAGAGCTGTGATAAACATAGCTGTGCATGTATCTCTGCAGTAAGATATGTCTTGTGGGTATATACCCAGGAGTGGTATGACTGGGTCAAATGGCAAGCTCATTTTGAGTCTTCTAAGGGTTCGCCACACTGCTTTCCTTTGTACAGCCACTATTTAAAGCTCTTTTTTGAAAGTACATTAAAACATACCTAAACTTGCTTGTTCTTTATTCTTAAGTTTCTGTGTTTTATTTTTCCAGGCTTTTCTGATTTCACAGATTTTAACTAAGCATGTGTTTCTCTCATGTCTTAGAATATTATGCTTCTATGTACATTTTAATTTTTCTTGGTTGTTTTTGCAGATGTATTCAAATTTCAGTTTCTGATAGAAGATGATTTCCTTCTTTCTGAATAGTCCATTTTACATTTGTAAAGCTAGTTTTCCATCCCCAAATTTCCTTTTATTTTCATTACCCAAGAAATTCATTGTTTCTCATTAACTCTAAAGAATAATTTAATTGAATTAAATTATCATTCTCTGTGTCATTTTCTCCTTTTCGGCTATTTAAAAGTTTTGCTCTACTTTCTTCTTACGTGTTTTCTACCATTTAATTGAACTTTTGAAAAGTTCATACAGTATATTTTGTTCATATTTAGATACCCTCTACTACCTACACACTCCCCTTTATTAATTTCCACCTTATTTAATGTACTATTATATATATACACACGTGTGTGTTAATGTCCTCTAAATCATGATTTTTATTGAATTTTTGTGAATTCCCATAATATGATTGTATTTAGATCAGCTCCCTTCTCTTCTTTCCCTTTACTATCTTTCTATATTCCACAGAGTAAAAATTTTTGTCTCCAGTGCCCTTTGGCATGGGTTCTACCACTGGAGCCTGGTCAACCAATCAAGAACCTCAGCCTTAATCAAGATGACTCTTCCCCTCCCAGCAGCCATCAGCTCCCCACAGTTCCTCAGATAGGGTTGCCTTTTCTTTCTCACCTCGCTAAGACCATGTTGGGATGTTGTCTGGCTTGAGCTTATGTGGTACTTGTGTATGCCGGCACCATTGTTGTGGGGTTCTATGAGTAACCTCCCAGCTGTTTGGAAAGCTGGGATTCTGTGTGATCATCTGCCTCCTCTGACTCTTACAATCTTTTCAGACACTCTTCTGCAATGATCCCTGAGCTTTGGGAGGCAGGAGTTTGATACAGGTGTCCTATTCTGGGATAAGCCTCTTATTCTCTGCACACTGGCCATTTGTGGGCTTCTGTCTTAGTCACCCTAAAGAATGTTCTCTTGAGAGAGTTGAGTAATGTATTAGTCACCTTAGGTCTGAGAGAGCTTAGAAGTATGGTGGTTGCAAGGATCCTAGTTTATGTGTTTTCTTTTTTAAAATATTTTTAAAAGTCATTTGGAAAAACAAAAGACCCCGAATAGCCAAAGCAACTCTGGGCAAAAAGAACAATGTAGGGGGGATCGCTCTACCAGACATCAAACTATACTACAGAGCTATAGTCATATTTATTTATTTATTTTTATATGTATGAATGTACTGTCTGCATGTAGGTCTGTGCACCCATGTTGTGCAATGCCACGGAGGTCAGAAGAAGGTGTCGGATTCCCCTGGAACTGGAGTTAAAGATGGTTTTCTGCTTCCATGTGGGTGCTGTGGATTGAACCCGGGTCCTCTCCAAGAGCAGTTGGTGCTCTTTATCTTCTAGGCCATCTCTCCAGCCCCAGCTTATGTGTTTTCTTAGTGGAACAAACAATATACCGCTCTATAGTTAGGGTGGTATTGTTCTCCTTTCAGAATTTGCTCAAGATTTTCTTTTCTCTGTCAGCATCTATACTTAAAATACAGGATACTCAGTTGTAGCTTTTTAAAATAGGCATCCAGCAAAGAGCTGGAACCAACCCAAGTGTCCTTCAACTGACAAGAGAATAGAGAAAAATGTGGTACATCTACACAATGGAGTTCTATGCAGTGGTAAAGAAAGATGACATCATGAGCTTTGCAGGTAAATGGATGGAGCTAGAAGATTCCATGCTAGGTGAAGTAACACAGTCCCAGAAAAACAAACGGCAAATGGTATCCCTCATATGTGGATGCTAGCACCAATTACCTAATTGTATGGCAAACTGAGCAATGTTAATGTGATCTGAGGGCAACTTTGCTCTTATATTGTGAATCCCTTAAAAATAAATAAAAATTTAAAAAAGAAATAATAAATCCTTGCTGTTTTCAAGCAAAAAAAATAGGCATCCATTTTGTTTGCTACTTTCTGAACTTCCCCTATGAATTGTATTAGCATGTGTGACTTTAAGTTTAGAAAATGCTCATTATCATCAAATATTTCTTTGCTTCTTCTCTCTTTCTAGTTCTTCTGTGTGTTCATATTATGCATATATTTTTTGTAATTATCTGACAACACTAAGATATTCTGTTGCTCTTTTTCATTCCTTCTTTGTCCTTATCTATTATGTAGGAAGACCTCAATTATGGTTTGTTTTTTTTTATCTCCCTCAGAATCTTGATCTTCTCAGACTGACAAAATACCATAGTCTTGTTTACACACATTTAGTTGTCAGGGTCGTGGAGGCTTAAACCCTTGAGATCTTGGTGCCCGCTTCTGGTTGGTATCTAGGAAGGGTTCACTTCTGAGTTTTTCATGCCCAAACTTTCCTTTTTTCTTTTTTTAGTTTTAATTAATTAATTAATTAATTTATTTATTTATTTATTTATTTGTATGAATGTACTGTCTGCATTTAGGTTTGTGCACCCATGTCGTGCAATGCCGCGGAGGTCAGAAGAGGGCATCAGATTCCCCTGGAACTGGAGTTCTCCTGGAATTGGTGTTACAGATGGTTCTCAGCTGCCATGTGGGTGCTGGGGATCAATCCTGGGTCCTACACAAGAGCAGTTGGCGCTCTTAACCACTAGGCCATCTCTCCAGCCCCACTTTCCTTTTTATGTAGCAATAATTGGCTATACAGATCTTCAGGATCTCTCATTTATAGACTATTTGTTTCATTCATAAATCTTCAACTACTAATCTCCCAAAGGTCCTAGATTCTACTATAATCACATTGGAGGTTAAGATTCCAACATGAAAATATTCAATCCTAATGCAGTAATGGTACGTGCTCCTGCAAGATATGAACGTCCTTCTCTACATGGTGCTCTCCAGGTTTTGTTGGATATGAATCACTTTTTTCCTGAGGATCAAAGGAGAGTTATTGATTTTCTCTTCTTTTCAGGTTTCTCTGCTTAATAAGACGGTAGCAATAAGTTCTAAGCACCTCACACTTAGGGTTAAAGTGGTGGTTTGAATGAGAAATTCCCCAGAGAGGCTCAAGTATTTGAACACTTGGTCAGTTGTTGGCCCTGTGTGAGAAGGTCATGGTACCTTTAGGAGGTGTGGCCTTGCTGAAGGAACTGTTTCACTTGGTGGAGATGGGAGGGGGGGCACTGTGGGAGTTAATAGCCTTTCCCCACTTCCTGTTTCATCTTGCTGCTTCTTGTGATTGGCTGACAATAACCCCTCAGCAGCTTGCTCCCCCAACTGTCACCTTACCTCCCTGCCATTATGGTTCTTATCCTTCTGGAACTGTAGGCCAAATAAAGGCTTCCTTATGTAAGTTACATTGGTATTTTATCCCAGTAATAGATAAGTAACTAATACAGCTAGAAATAAGAAATATGAAGAGGTTTTTAAATTTCACCTCTGTTTTCACCACTAAATGCGCTCCAGTGGCTTTCTACCTGCATTGTTTCTTGTTTAATTTAATTTATTATTTTTATTTTATGTGTGACTGTATTGATGCATGAATTTAAGTGCACCTGTGTCATGCAATGCTTGCAGAGATCAAAAGACAGCATTGGATGCCCTGGACCTGGAGTTATGGATGGTTGTTAACCACCGTGTGGGTGCTGGGAATTGAACCTCAATCCTCTGAAAGAGCAGCCAGCACTCTTAAACACTGAGCCATCTCTGTTGCTGATTTTAAAAAAATAGCTTCTGTACAGCGAAAGAAACAATCAAGGAAGTGAAGAGAAAACCCACAGAGTAGGAGGAAATCTTCACCAGTGATACATCTAACAGAGAATTAACGTCAAGAATATATAAACTACTAAAAATATAAAGAAGTAAGAAAACAAATGGACTACTCAAAATATGGAGTAAAGAGCTGAACAGAGAATTCACCAGTGAGGAATTAAAGATGGCTGAGAAACATCTTAAAAAGTGTTCAACATCATTAATAATTAGGAAATGCAAATTAAAACCACTCTCAGATATCATCTCACTCTGATATGACTAGCTAAGATCAAGAAAACAAAAGACAACAAATGCTGGAGAGGTTGTGGGGAAAGGGGAACACTCATCCACTTCTGATGGGAATGTAAACTCATACAACCACTATGGAAAGCAGTGTGGAGAACCCTTGAAAGACTCAAAATGAGCTTACCACCTGACCCAGTTATACCATTCCTGGGTATATACCCACAAGACTCATCCTACTGCAGAGATACATGCACATCCATGTTTATTGCAGCTCTCGTCACAATAGTGAAGAGCTGAAACCAACCCAAATGCCCTTCAACTGATGAGAAAATGTGGTACATCTACACGATGGAGTACTGTTTAGCTGTAAAGAAAGATGACATTATGAACTTTGCAGGTACATGGATGGAGCTCGAAGCCATTATGCTAAGTGAAGTAACACAGTCCCAGAAAAACAAGTGGCGAATGGTTTCCCTCATTTGTGGATGCTAACACCAAGTGCCCCAGATGAAAGGCAAGCTGAACAACATTATTGTTATATTTCTCTTTATCTGAAAGCAACTATGTTGTTATAATGTAAATCTCTCGACGGGCTCTAGAATCCACCCCCCACTTATTTTCTGACTCAAATTACTGTATATTGGTGGAGAGTATGTATCCGTATTTTAGAGTGATATAAAATTAATGGAGGAAAACGTGAATTCCTAAGCATAAAAAAAAAGACTGAGAGAAAGATGCAGTACACTTATGGCAGAATGCATGATCTGGGGTGGGGTGAGGGGAAGGGAAAAGGGAATATGCCTAAACTGAATTGAAAAATGATGTATGAAATACACAAAGCATCAGTAAAAAAATAATAAATAAATAAGTAAAAAACAGAGATTGAACAGCAAAAAAAAAAAAAGAAAAATGATCTCTGAAATACACAAAACATCAGTAAACTTTAAAAAAATATACTATGCTAGGACAGGTGGTACATAGGCAATCTGTATATTTTGTTTAATGTTGCTCTAAACTTAACAATGTTCTAAAGATAAATAGTTTATTCATTGTTTTAAGAATTATAAAAAGAATTAGAACATTCATCACCTGTACACAACAATTCTCATCGCTGTGACCAAATGTCTTACAGAAACAGCTCTAGGGAACACAGGCTTCTTTTGCTTTACAGCTTAATGAGGATTTCTGTCCTTTGTACTGAAGAAGGCAAGGTGGGGAGCATCTCTCCTCCAAGTGCTGGAAACACATGGGGATGGATTTTTGTGGGGATGGTGGTAGAGAGGACTAGATGAAGCCAGAGAGAGCTAGAACCTTCCAAGGCCTTCCTGTGCTGATGACCAGCTCCACACACTGGGATCTGAACATTCAGAACAGTCTGTGGGGCAGCTGAGATTCAAACCATAACAAGTTCCAGAGTGTGAAATTTGCTTGCCTTCCATATATTTTCTTCCATTGTAAGTTTCAGTAGCTCAGCACTGATATTCCTAATTGCATTTTCCTTGTCAGACATTCTTTTCATGTTTCTAAACATTTTTCTATTTTATAGAGTTTATATCATTTAAACTATAATTAGAAATGTATTACCTATATTTTCTTTGAAAATATGACATTCTGGAAATTTCATTATAGTTCTAGGGTTTTGTTGTTGTTGCTGTTTTTGTCTTTTTGGAGTCAGGATCCCCTTGAAGCCCCAGCTGGACTGGAACTTACTATGTAGACCTGGCTGGCCTTGAACTCACAGAGATCTGCCTGCCTCTGCCTCCCGAGTGCTAGGTTTAAAGCCATCACCCCTGGCTATAGTTCTAGAATTTTAAGTCCTAAGTTTCTGATTCCCTTATGTGGTTTTCATTGCTCTGCAGTTTCCTTATCTGCTCTTTCATTATCATCCAAGCAATTATTCAGTGATTGAAAGTGCTTTATTAGCTGATCGCTAGGAATGGTAATAATGACTTACCATTGTACCTTCCTTAATTTCATTGCCTTAAGTAGTATTGGTTATGTATATTTTTCCATTGAGCCTATTCTCGCTGCCTGAAATAGTTCCTTCTCAAAGTCTCCAGAACTGTTTCAGAAGCTGCGTGTCTCATGTAAGAGCTCTGTGTTGTGCATTTGGAGTCCTGCTGCCAGGGGTGGTAAAGGGTGAGAGGACATTCCACCTTGAGACCTCAGGTCTTAGGTGTTAGGAATTGAACCTGGATACCCTGGAAGAACAGCAAGTGTTGTTCATTCTTGAGTGGGACCTTGTTCCTTAAAACTGAAAACGAAGTGAAACAAACAATGTAATGATAATGCAGAAGCTTTCCTTCCTATTATAGTCTTTGTCTTGCTTGGCTGCTTATTGCATAGGTTGTGCTAACCTTGTTTAATTAATGCAGATATGAATTGTCACCAGGAGGATAACACCCCCCCCAATTTGTGAGTGATGAATGTTCTCACTTCCAATACCACTCAATTATTTATTTTTAAATTTATTCGTGTATGTATGTAATACATGTGGAGGTTAGAGGACAACTTGTGGGACTCAGTTCCCCTCTTCAACCGTGTGGGTCTGAGGGCTTCAACTCAGATCATCAGGTTCAATGGCACTTACCTTTATTTACTGAGCCATCTTAGTGGCTATTTATTATTTATTTATTTATTTATTTATCAGGATCTCACAGTGCAGCTCAAGGTGGACTCAAACTCACAACGCTCCTGACTCAGACCCTAAAGTGTTTGCTTACAGTTGTGTGCCCACAGTTCAACTTCCCATACAATTTATAAAACAAAAAAATATTTAGCTCAAATCTTCTGAGTTTAATTAAAAAAAACTTTCAGAAATAATTCAGTATAAAATTATAAAATTCAATGCATAACCAGTATGTTTTTAAAATATTTTATTTGGTACAATTTATTAAAACCATGTATGGAATTGAAGAGATGCTGAAATACATTAAATTCACAGGTATATAATTTCCCTAAAAGAACAGTCAGCAAGACAAACACCATTTCCACTGGGATAAGGACAGCTGTTACTTCTTTTCTGAATAACATGATCTGTGCAAAAATTTTAAGAGATCAGTGCGTGGTATCTGCAGTTTGTCATTTTATCTCCACCTTTGTCCCAACCAAAACAAATGCCAGCCAAAAAGACATGAACAACTAAGACAAAAGCAAAACAAAGTATAATGAAGACTGAATTACTCTTCATTAGACAGTAAGATCAACAGAAAATCCTAAGCTTATACTGTCTGTATGAGTCCAATTATGAGTTGAATGACAAAGCATTATCTAGGTTAAGACTTATAAATTTCCACCTGTTTATGTAGTTATCCATTTATTTAACTTGTGAAATTTTGGTAAAAATTATGTATATATAACATAGTATGTTTCTTCTAAAAGGAGCAAAGACGTGCACTATGTATAATGACAGAGACTTTGCTCCTTTCTGATTTGTGCCTTCAGCATAGAGAGTAGTGCTGGGATACAGGAAAACTAAATTAATTGTTAGCAAATACACTCTCATGTGCATGAGGTAGAGCACTTGGTTTTCTTTTAGACTTTATTATTTTTATTTTATGCGTATGAGTGTTTTCCTGCATGTATGTAAGTAAACCCATGTTTTGTAATATCTGCAGAGGTCTGAAGAGAGAATTGGATCCCCCGCAACTGGAGTTATAAACAGTTGTTAGCTTCCATGTAGGTGTTAGGAATTGAACCTGGATACTCTGGAAGAACAGCAAGTGTTGTTCATCCTTGAGCCATCTCTCCAGCACTGAGAGTTAGGTTTTGAAGTTGAGTTAAAGTTAGGAACACTTTTTGAGTTTAAGATACTGTGTTGGCTTCAATGAGAAATGTCTGCCATAGGCTCAAGTATTTGAACACTTAGCTTCCAGTGCAGCATGCTGTCTGGGGAGGGGTCATGGATCCTGGGATCCCACATATAGGTAGGAGGAGAACACCACTGTACAAAGTTGTCCTCTGACCTCCACATACATGTTTTAGTATGACGCACTCACTCATTAAATAAAGGAATTAATAAATAAACTCTTCTTAAAATAGTCCATTTAAGTGATATGGAAATATTGCATTTCTTTTAATCTCTGAATATTGCAAAGTTAAAGACTATAAGTGGAATTTATTAACCCTTTAATTAATTCATAAGAACATAAATTGTCATAATCATTCACAAGATAAATTTTCTTCACTCCCAATACAATTCTAAAAGTAAAAATATTAGCAAACATCTTCTTAATTCAGTAAAAATTTCCAATAACAATTGACCTAAATTTTTCAAAATATGGGGCTGGAAAGATGGCTCAGTTGTTAAGAGAACTGGCTGTTCTTGTAAGGGACCTGGGTTTGAGTCACAGCACCAACACAGTGGCTAACAAGAGTCAGTTAATTCCAATTCCAGGGATGTTTGATGCCCTTTTCTGACACTGTACATCAAAAGGGTACTCACACACATGTAGGCAATAATACACTCATAAACATAAAGCTAAAAAGTAATAAATACAATATTTTTTAAAAAATTCAAAATCAGGGCTGGAGAGATGGCTCAGAGGTTAAGAACACTGACTGCTCTTGTAGAGGACCCAGGTTCGATTCCCAGCACCCACATGGCGGCTAAGAACCGTCTTTAAGCTGGGTGTGGTGGTGCAGGCCTTTAATTTCAGCACTCGGGAGGCAGAGGCAGGCAGCACTCTTTGAATTCAAGGCCAGCCTGGTCTACAAAGTGAGTTCCAGGCCAATTGGGGGTATAGGGAGACCCTGTCTCAAAAAGACAAAAGAAATTTCAAAATCATTGCTTCTCAGCCTTTTGGCTGATATCAAATGTAAAAACTACAAAATCAACAAATAACATATTTTATTAGTTATAAGTTAATAACAAAATGTGCTAGTAAAATGGATGTTTGTACATATTAAACTCACAAGTATATGGTTTCCTAGATGAACAGTTATCAGAATAAATGTGATTTCCACTTGTATAAGGACAACTATGATTCTTCTTTGGGGAATCATTTGGTCTGTGTAAAAACAACAACAAAAGAGGTTTTGTCCAAGCAGTTGGGAGTAATGCATATTGGAAACATCAACAACAACAGAAAGGACTGCATCAAAGAACTGACTGAAACAGTGAACTTCTGCTCAAAACAGTCAACTTCCACATGGAGAATATCGAGAAAGACTGAGAAAAAGATGAAAAGCATGTTTGGCAGAATACATGAGCTCTGCTGGGGTGGGGGGATAGGGTGGGGGACACGGGTCTAGATTTGACAATCTTGTACAAAATATATATTAAAAAATAAATTTAAAAAGAAAGAAAGAAAAACAACAAAAACCCTTTAAGAAACCAAATGGTGGTGCCTGAAAATAGTATTTTTATTTCAAATTTAGAGTAACCTAAAACAAACAGAAGCACAGAAAATAAAACAAGAGGTTGTTGTAAGAACAAAACAAAGTACCATGAGGAGTGGTAATGCCTAAGTGCAGGAAATGATCTTGACAGAGAATGTCAGGCATGGAGCCAGAGAGATGCCTTAGCCATTAAGAGCAAAGGCTGATCTTGCAGAGGAGTGGGTTTGGTTCCCAGCACCCACTGGTAGCTAGCAACCATCTATGATTCCAGTTCTAGGGATTCTGATGCCTTCCTCTGGCCTCTGCTGGCACTGACTTAATATATATGCAGGCAGAGTACTCATACACATAAATAAATAATTTTGAAAAGAAATGAAACTTTCTTGCACAGTCTAACCTATAGAGTTAGTGTAAGAATATTATTAAATAATGAAAGAAATGGCACAAGTTTTAAACTTATGAGGTGCATAAAATTATAACTTTCACCAAGGAGTCCACTGAAATATAAAGGTTAATGTTCTATCTTAGACACATTTTCCCAATTATGGCCCCCCAAACTGGTCCTTATACATCACAGCTCTTTCCTATTTCTTGAATGTTTCCTCTCTCTCTCTCTCTCTCTCTCTCTCTCTCTCTCTCTCTCTCTCTCTCCACAGTTCTCAAAAAAGTCCAGTTTATCCAAACACTGTACTTACTTAATGAAGTGTGCTTTGGTGGCATTTTTCCATAGCCAGGAACCGTTGGTTTCGTTCATTTTGACAAGAATCCACCCATTAATTTCAAACAATGATAAGTTTTCCTATGAGTAAAAAGATCATAACCCATAACTGAGCATATATTATGGCCTGTTTCTTCCAGACTCAAAGGCTGGTTGTAGCAGGTCTCCCATGGACTTGGACAAATCCATTTAGTTTAATAGCCAGACCTCAAGATACTATGTCATTTACTACTTTGGTTTTCTTGCAGCATCAAAGAGTCTAATGATGGAAAGTTCCTAATATCTCCCTAAGAACAGTAAGTCACCATAATCATAGATCACACACCCTTTAGAACACTCGGTTGTCAAATCACAGTGTTGATCACTACAGTGCACAATCAGTCACAAGGAAACAGAAATGCAGGAGTTGTGACTCACTGCCAGAGTCCAGCTCCAGCAGGGTCACTTCCTGAAGTGGGTGGTCACAAAGGTGGCGAAGAAATTAATCAAATAAGACACACGAATCTCTTTCTTTTTGTGACCTGAGGAGCATCTGTCTTCCCTGTTCCTGTGCAGAGGACCTCTCAAGTTTGCCACTCTGCCGATTTCTTGACCTAAGCATTACAGAGAGCATCCATTTGCCTTCTCTGATCCTGTGCAGAGGGCCTTTCAGGTTTGCCACTCTGCCAATTTCTTTTCTTCTCTTGTCTCTTTTCTTCTCTGCTCCTCAGATCCCGATTTTATTTTTATATACCCTAAGACTAATACATGTTATGCAAGCCTAAGCTAATGATGAAAAAATAACCCAAGTTACCTGTAAATATTTTTCAGAAAATTCACACCTGAAATCACTCTTAACATCAAAAACAATAAAACAATCAATAATGATACAACCATTTAGTTGGGACATCAAGAAAGTAAAGCAATAGTAGTACAGCCACTCGGCTAAGCAACTTAAGAGTTTTGCAGCAAAGCGAAGTTAATATTAACTTTTAACTCTGAGGACTTCATTCTTTCTGCCATGCGGTTACATAGGTGCTGGACAGTGTAAAAAGTGAGCTTTATTTTATTTTATTTTATTTTTTGTTTTTTTTCGAGACAGAGTCTCCCTGTAGCCCCCCCCCACCAAAAAAAAGTGAGCTTTAAAACTTTAACAATAGAGAACTTTATTTTTCTTACTTTAGTTCCCTGTTCGCTTGACCTGTAAGCCATTTTGTGGCTGATGTAGTTTTGATTCTGGTCATTGTTTTCCTCAGTTTCTGTTTTCCTCAGTTTCTGTTTTTTACACTTTCTGCTAAGGTGATTTTCTAAAGCCTATTAATCTTTAAGTAAGATCACTAGAATCCAGGGCCTCACTGGACTTAGTTTCACTTTGCCCTGCAATCCTCTTTTTAGTTTAAACCTGACCATGAAATAAAAATTCCTTTCTTTACTTGGGCAATCTGTGCATGATACAGTTCCTGTAGAATTCCTAATTACTACTGTATCATACTTTTAAGTTGTGTACACAGTGTCATTATTTCTCACAAATAATGTACCCATTTCTAGGAAAGGCAAGAGTGTCAGTTCCACTCCTGAGGCAGAAGCAGGTACCCTAACTGCTAGAAAGCCAAAAGTCAAGCAGGCCAGAAAAATAAGAACTAAGATGATAAAAAGAATTATTGAAAACCAAGGTCAGCCAGAGAGTAGACTTCAACCAGAACAGTCAGGTCACTGGAACTTTGTCAAGCAGTGAACCTTTCACGAATGGCTCTGCCAACCTACCAGCTCTCCTTCAGTATCTATCTTCACTAGATGAGAACCCAGTTCTGCACAGGCAGTCCAACTTTCTTCCCAGGTTTTGGTCTCATTGAAACTATGATAGTAACTGTTTCCAAGTGCAATCCAGTCATATGAACAGAGATCACAGGAGACATCTAGGAAACGTAGGTATTCAAAGTGGGTACTCTGCATTAGGAATGAATATTAACAATATCACTAGTATATGTTTTCAATAAAAGTGTTTAATAGATAGAAATGGCAAAATTTAAGTTCTGTTGGTATTACAGCTTCTAGATACTTGACAATCATTCTACTAAGGAGGTATACTCTTTGGCAACTTTGTAATAATTTTAAGTAATTTCTACACACTCTCTGACAATAATGATTAAAATTTTGCTGTTTTGAGACTTTTGTCTCTAAAAATCAATATAAGATTGCACTTACAAGAAAAATACATTTTAAAAAATATTGCAAGCAATTTGATATGTTAATAATGCACATAGACAAACATGCAATACAAAAACAGTTGCTGGGCTGCAGATGGGCTAGTGGTTAAGAGCACCAACTGCTCTTGCAGAAGACCTTGGTTGGATCCCCAGCACCCACATGGCGGCTGAGAACTGTCTTTAACTCCAGTTCCAGGGGAGTACAACACCCTCTTCTGAACTCTGTGGCACTGCACGACAAGGGTGCACAAACCTACATGCAGACAGTACATTCATACACATACAAAAATAAATAAAATTAACATATTAAAAATAAACAAAAGCAGTTGCTAAATTGTCTCAGTTTTGTTGGAGTTGTTTATTAACAATGGTTTTGAATATGCAGGGCAAAGGCTTTGTGTAATTTTTAAAAATTATTTTTAACTTTTTAATAATTACAGACCATCTCCCCATTTTCTCTTGTTTTTGATATTTTACCAACACCAAAACTAGAGCTGAAGTTATGTGTGTCTTTAAAATGATTATAACCACTTCTTTCTATTTAAAGAGATTATTGGCTTTCGATCCATCTCAAATTAGTTCAACAGTGTCATGTTGAATGATAAAATTGGATTATTTAATATTCTGTTAATTTTTTACATCATAACAATAATAATTTGGCCCATTATTTTGTAGGTGATAGTCATGTCATAAAAAGATCAAAATTGGAGTAGCTTGGGTTGCTGGGGCCTTGAGGGCGGGACCCGGGCGCTGGGCCAGAGGGTCCGGAGAGTCCGGCGGCCAGGGCGGCTGCGCCTTTGGGCAGGATACCCAGAANTGATTTAGTTTGTCTTCCATTGCTGTGACAAAACACTCTGAACAACACCAACTTGGGGAGGAAAGGGTTTATTCAGCTTACATCTCCTGGGTCACAGTTCATCACTCAGGGAGCAGAAGGCAGGAACTCAGGGCAGGAACCTGGAGGCAGGAGCTGAAGCACAGGCCATGGAGGAATGCTGTCCACTGGCTTGCTCCCCTGGCTCATGTCCAGCCTGCCTTCTTATATGGTACACAACAACCTGCCCAGGGTGGCATTTTTCATTGTGGGCTGGGCCCTCCCACATTGCCTGACAATCAAGACAATACTCCACAGATGTGGCCACAGGCCAATCCAATGAAGCAAATTCCCCAATTGAGGCTCCCTCAACCCAGGTGTGTCAAGTTGACACGAAAGCTATCCAGCACAGCAGTGAACTTTGGTATATTTATACAGTAAGCTATGTTGACTTTCTCCTAGCTAGCTAGCAGTTTCACTCTTCTTCACCCTTTACTCCTACCTTAACCAGGCAAATACTGAGTTATTTTCTTCTCATTTTCATTTTCTCTCTGTGTGTCTCTCTCTCTGTGTCTCTCTCTCTCTCCATATGTGTGTGCATGCATGCATGATATGTGTGTCTTGGATTACTCAAATGTATCCTATACATCCATCTTGAAGTCTTGCCACTGAAAGTGTTGGATTTTGGGTCCTGGCACACTTACAAGGTAGGCTCAGTTACCTCACATCAATATGCCAATTACAGAGACAATGTCAAAAGGCAAAGAAGAGAAACTTGTTCAGTGTGTACACATTCAGAACAGGAACAAATAAAATGATTGGATGCCCCCAATGTAACCATCAGTACAGGAGCAAAGCTACTTTACATAAAGACCCTGTGCCCTGCCTCCCAGTCCACTGGATACCAAATTATTGAGACAATGGGCCCAAGGGATGGAAATTTCCCCCAGAAGTCTTCTGCTAGAGAAGAAAATCACTGGAGTTCTGATTCCTCCTGTCAGTACCCTGAAGATGAACTTGCATGTGAGGGAAGGTGGTCACTGGACCTCTGCATTTGTTCCTCTTTGAGTCACATAGAATACATCTTTCTTCTTTCCCTTATACTATTACTTGAGTCTTTATTGACCTATTGAGAACAGGCTGTTGAGCCCTGCTTGTTAGGACTTCCACCTCCCAGACTATGACCCTAACAGCTTCAGTAGCACCAAGTCCTTTTACCAGGGAACTGTCATGAAGTTTGGATTCCAACACAAGACAAGGTGTATACAGACCTAAACAATCCAGTTAAGCTGAGGTCCAGCCCATCACTAACACATTGTCTCTGGCTCTCTCTCTCTCTGTCCTGCAAGCTGTCATAATTGTATTAAATCTCTTCTTGAGGAGCATGGTCCTCCTTTAGCCCCAGGGATTAATTCTCACCTTCCCACACAATACTACTCCTGGGGGAAGTGAGCTATCTACCACTGAGCCATCAGAGCTCACTCTGGTTCTTACTTGGACAGTCATGCCCTAAACCTAAATCTTCTTCCCTGATTTCCTGGCCTCAAGACCAGTTGTTGAAAATGTTCTTACTTCACTTAGCATACCACAGGGGGCACCAATGAACATCCAAATAAGGATAATACCAGAATTTCTTCAAAGAAAATTGGGCAGTGACTTTTATTTCACTTGGGGAAACTCCTTTTAAACCATGTTGGAGAGTTTTTTAAACAATTCTGTCCTCTGAGGTATGGGCTCTAACGTGTTACATGGGTCTTAAATCTAGTGAGAAGGTGAGTGCATTTTGCTCTAACATGCATGCTAAAGCAGTAGTGGGCAGATTTTGCAAATCTTTGTTATTGTAGCTCACAGAGTCACAGCACATAAGGTTGATGATTACCTTTATTCTGATAGTAGGATGCTTAGCCCCTTCTAGTGCTATGAAAGCTAGCTGCAGGGGTGAAGCTTTGAGGTCAGCTCCAACATGATTTCTCCTTGTTCGTTGTACAATTGAGGTATATAGTGCCTTCAAGAATAGGGTCTTACTGTCAAGTACTGGCAGATAACCAAGTGCAATGGCAAGAGCTAGAATTGTTTGAAGGTCTACAGGCCCTCCCCAGTCTACAACTCCAAAATAGGGAGTCCATTCCTGACACCAGTGTTTTCTTTTGCTAGTCTGTACATTCCATTAGGGCCACCGAACCCCTCTTATAGGGTAAATGTGTCTAAACTCTTTGTATTACATATGTTTATATTGAAAGAAGCATCTACAGTAGATTTATATATGACTTGACAATATTTACCAGGCAAAGAACCAGTGGTACAGGTCACAAGCCATAAGAGAGAACGTACATGGGTTACTTGAGGGGCCCTTGTCAGCTGGTCTCAAGTAAACAAGACAGGGCCTAAAGGACGGAAGGTAGACAGCGCCCAGATGGGCCAGGCTTGTTTACAACTGAGGGGCCCTCGTCAGCTGGTCTCAAGTAAACAAGACAGGGCCTAAAGGACGTGAGGTAGACAGCGCCCAGATGGGCCAGGCTTGTTTACAACTGAGGGGCCCTTGTCAGCTGGTCTCAAGTAAACAAGACAGGGCCTAAAGGACGTGAGGTAGACAGCGCCCAGATGGGCCAGGCTTGTCTACAACTGAGGGGCCCTTGTCAGCTGGTCTCAAGTAAACAAGACAAGGCCTAAAGGACGTGAGGTAGACAGCGCCCAGATGGACCAGGCTTGTCTACAACTGAGGGGCCCTTGTCAGCTGGTCTCAAGTAAACAAGACAGCAGCACTGCCAGGCTTGGTTTGAAACTTTTCTGACTGTCTCTAGCTATCTGACCTTTAAGATGATTGGCTGTCGGTTTCGCGCTGTGGTTTTTGCCTTTATAAGCTGCTGTAATGCTTGCAATAAACTAGTCCTGCTTGACTAGACTCCCTGTCTTCTGATTGTCTTCGGAAAAGGAAGGTTTCCTGACCCCCACCCTCAAGGACCTGCCTGCAGGACAGAGCTGGGATGGAAAGGAGAGGGACCCCCTCAGTTACTCTGATAAGTAGACATAGCATTAAACTTACTCCTCATGACTTACTGTTTTAGTCATCAATTGCTGCATCTCTCAACCTTCACCAGGGAACTTTCTTGTGTGAACACATGGCAATTTACACAAAGACCCACATTTGTCAGCACGCAGAGACTAAGAGGCTATGGAGTGTGCTTCCCTAAATGGGATGCCTATATCACACTCTCTCTTCCCAAAGTTTGGGGGTCTTTGTCGAAAGGGAGGCAGAAAGATTGTAAGAGCTGGAGGTGGAAGAGGACTGCAAAGAAATTGTGCTGTCTGGGTATTACTGAGGGCACATATGTGAACCCACAGCACTTATGACAGCATGCACAAGACATATACAAAACCAAGCGAGACATTGGCCTGGAATGCAGTGGATGATCCGCAAGAAGCCTCAACCCTAGGTGAAGATGTAGTGGAAATTAATAGATGCTAGTAGAGGAAGAGTCAGTTTTTTCTTACTGATGTAACATAGGTAGCTTACCATATTCCAATGGATAAAATCAAGAGCATTTGGGAACACAAATGAGACTTGATAAGCCTCTAAGAAAATACACAAATAATAGAGGAAACAACCATTGGCAGGTGTAGTGGGGTGGGGAGAGATGTGGGAGGAGGTCTGGAAATGATCAAAATACATTGTTTGAACTTCTAAGATAAAAATGTTTAAAATAATACCATCCTCAGGTGGGGGAAAGGCAACCTGTTGGTTTGGAGATGGCTTCGCTGTGGAATGGTAAATGCAGGGTCAGAGTTAGTGAGGGGATAGCTGGGAAGTGCTGAGAAATAGACAAGCCACTGAGCAAGAAGAAGTAAACAGGACACAGCTGTAGTCAGAGAGCTGTGGTTGGGGAAAGGAAAGTGGAAGCCTCATCCAAAGTCAGGGTAGAGCCTACAGTTCCCACAAGGCTCAAAGCCAGTGACCAACTGCAGGAGGCAGTCATGGGTAATGGGAGGCCTGGGGGCTAAGTGTAGAGACAGTCAGGAAACAAAAGGCTCAGTGTACTAGGTCACAAAGTGTACAAGGCTTGATGACCCCACTCTCAGTGGCTAGGAACTCAACTTATCACTTAAGAACAACTGAGGTTTATGACAGGTTAAGGCTGAGATCAGGGAGGATCAACCTCTGGATCCACTATCTGATACAAGGTTCTTTGTTGTTAATATGGAGAACTCTGAACCATCAGTACTCTGTCTACTGGGAATCAGTAGCCTTATTCCTCTAGTATACTGCTTAATCTCTATAGGACTTTGAAAGAATGGACATAGATGCACCTGTTCAGATCTCAGTACTATCCTTGATTTTCCCACTCCTAATGTACTGGGAAAACACTCCTTGGCTAGAACATTAGCCACACCAACTATACAAACATTAGCATCTGGGGTGTTTGAGAGAAGAGACATTCAGAATCCCAAAGAAATGTAAGCAGAGAACTCTTCATGATATATTAGAGTCAAGATGTACAAAATACTGAGCAGAGAAATAATATCACAATCTCTAAGTGAAAACACCAACTAACTTTCAAAGACAAATACAGAAAAATAACACCAGATCTCTCACCAGACACTCTAACAGCTAGGGAAACATGGAGCAATGCATTTCAAACCCTGGCAGCAAATAACTACCAATAAAGGTTTTTGTAACTACCAAAGTTATTTCTGAAAATTGATGGAGAAATAAACACAACTCAGAGCAAATACAAACTAAAGAAATTCATGATGGCCAAGCCAGCATTGCAGATAACACTTGTAGAAACCCTAAGTACAGAGGCGGAATGAAAACAGTCATCAAAGAGAGCCAGGAAAGAACAAATTTCATGAGCTGAACAGTTGACCAAAGATGATAAGAAATTACCTATGTTGTTTATCAGAGTAAAGCAGAAATCCCCAACACAAACAGGGAGAAATAAAAGAAAAAACAATGATCTAACCAGACAAATAACCAACAGAATTACAGGAGTTAGGTAAATATGCAAATAACATGAGTGTACAGATCCTTGTGTGTGTATGTGCATGTGTGCATGTGCATGTGTGCATGTTCATGCATGTGTAAGTCCATGTGGAGATCAAGATCAATGGACAGCCTTAGTTATCATCCTCTAGATGCCAACAACCAACCTGTGTGTGTGTGTGTGTGTGAGAGAGAGAGAGAGAGAGAGAGAGACAGAGACAGAGACAGAGAGACAGAGAAACAGACTGAATCTCTCACTGGCCTGGAACTCACCCAACCTCAGGATCCTCTTGGCTCCAACTCTAAAGTCCTGGTAACATGAGCACAGACCCCACAATGCCTGGCTCTTTAAAACGTGGATGCTGGACTCAGGTACAGGCTTACAAAGTGGGTTCTTTACTGAGTTATCTCTCAGGCTGGGTGTACAGATCTGTGGACATGCCTTCATTTCTCTTATGGAATGTCTAAAAGCAGAATTCATGGGATGTAGGCAAGAACTGCTTCCCTAACATCCTGCCCATATTCTGACCAGTCAATCTTTCCACACTAAACCATTTCGATGGATTGAGATGCTAACTCTTGGGATTTTTATGCATATTCCATGTTGACATAATTTCTGTTCTTATGATTTTATTTCCAAGCTTGGAAAGTAAATAACAATGTTGAGGGGCTCACATTTGTATTCACTATATCTAAGTTTCATTTTGTGTCTAATAAAAGCAAAATTATTTATTTGTGTTTACAATACTTCTTTCACATTCTATTATATTATCATTTATTTTATTTTAACTTTTGATATTTTTGAGACAGGGTGTCCTTGTAGCCCCATCTGGCCTGGAACTCACTATGTAGACCTGTCTGGCCTCAATCTCATAGAGATCTGTCTGCCTCTGCCTCTTCCTCTAAGTGCTGAGGGCAATGATTTATTTATTTTTAAAGTATGAGAGTTCTTCCATGAGAAGAAATTGAACATACAACAATTCTAGATTTTTCTACCATGATTCATTGAAGTATATACACGAGGAAGATATATTTTGCCCCAATCATCAAAAGTACTGGAAGTCAACTGCACAAACTTAATACTCACCATTATTTTCAGGACATGGGAAAAGAAGAAGTGTGGTTTCTCTGCTTTGCTCTTCTGGGCTAGAAAACACTGAGGCAATAATAAGTATTATTTAGTATATTATTGCTAGGAAAATATCAAAATTCAATCTTCATAGCAAGTTAAGCTACTTTTGATGATATGGTCACTAGAATAAAAAAAAAACATTCTTTTTATACTTACGGATTGGAAGCAAGAGGCCCAATTTTATTATCACAGTCATACTCGTCAGTCCTAGAATACCAGCTATTGCTCTCCATGTTGTCAGTTGGGAATCTAAACAAAGCAGGAAGGAAAGAAGAGTGAGTTTCTTGCTTGTCAGAGTTCAGGACTGTCGTCTCTCTCCCAAAGCGGTCTTCCATTTTCTCATTCTTTGGTGGGTACCCCAATTCTTTGGTGGGCTGATCCTGGGGCTTTAGGTTTGTCACTGGCTGAGAGTACTCCAATTCTTTGCTGCTCCGTACCCCAATTCTTTGCTGCTCTGCTTCCTCCCCATTAACTCTCTCTTGACCCACTTCTGCTGTCCCTGTGGAGTAGAGGGCGGCTCCCCTCGTTAGCTTGATTGTTCTTATTTAAGTATGTTTTACTCTCTTCCTCTCTCTGTTTGTGCATTTGTAGCTCTTTGTCTTGAATCTTTTCCTCTCCAAGATTTAAAAAAAATTTTTAATAAATTTTATTTATTTTATATATTTATTTTCATATGTGTACGAATGTATTGTCTGCATGCAGGTTTGTGCACCTGTGCCGTGCAATGCCACAGAGGTCAGAAGAGGGCGTCGGATCCCCCTGGATTAAAGACAGTTTTCAGCCGCCATGTGGGTGCTGGGGATCAAACCCGAGTCCTCTGCAAGAGCAGTCAGCGCTCTTAACTGCTAGGCCATCTCTCCAACCCCCCCTCTTCAAGATTTTTTTAATCTGTTTCTCTAGGAGAGATGCCACAGAGGTCAGAAGAGGGCGTCGGATCCCCCCTGGTTTAAAGACTGTTTTCAGCTGCCATGTGGGTGCTGGGGATCGAACCCGAGTCCTCTGCAAGAGCAGTCAGTGCTCTTAACTGCTAGGCCATCTCTCCAACCCCTCCTGTCCAAGATTTTTTAATCTGTTTCTCTAGTAGAGATGTTTCCTTCTAGTAGTTTCCAAATGTGAACCTATCTAACTCACATTAATCCTTCCCATCTTTCCCAGCCTCTACCTGGAGATATTTCTTTCTCTCTTTCTTTCTCTCTGTCTCTCTTTCTTTCTTTCTTTCTTTCTTTCTTTCTTTCTTTCTTTCTTTCTTTCTTTCTTTCTTTCTTTCTTTCTTTCTTTCTTTCTTTCTTTCTCTCTCTCTCTCTCTCTTTCTTTCCTTCCTTCCTTCTCTCTCTCTTTCTTTTCCTTCCTTCCTTCCTTCCTTCCTTCCTTCCTTCCTTCCTTCCTTCCTTCCTTCCTTCCTTCCTTCCTTTCTTCCTTTCTCTTTCTTTTTGGTCTTTTTTGAGACAGGGTCTCCCTGTAGTCCCAGCTGGCCTGAAACTCGATAACCAGATGGCCTTGAACTCACAGAGATCTGCCTGCCTTTGCCTCCTGAGTGCTGGGATCAAAGGCATGTGCCACCCAATTTCTTTGGGAACATCTTCCACTTAACTAGTAGTCTTCTGAATTTTACTGGGTATATTATTAGTAGTGGGCTATTTTTCTGGTTGTGGGTTAAAGTATTAACTACTCAGTCATTTAAACTAAGAACTTTTCTAAAACATTTTGTAACATTTAGCTTCTTACCTTTAAGCCCATTATCACATTAAATGTGAAATCCTATTATTTCCAAAATGCTGCAAAATTTTTCTAGAATGTTCCATGAGTTAGAATGAATGGAATCAAAAGTCAGAATCAATAGTTACTTTTAAAACAACATGAATAAATAAAAATTATACAACTTTCATACAATTAAGTGTACAATTCTAATAAGTAATACAATTCTATTGGACTCTCAGTGAATGATATTTTAGGGAAAATAAATGAACTACTTAGGAGCTAATCTGCCTCATGCTCATATCTTCAAATAGTTAAGGAGATAAAAAAGTGTATTGTGACAATTTTATGGTTTTGAGATGATAATCTTCTAAACCTAAGGGTCAAGATCATATGCATACACTTCTGCACCTTTTCTTTTTTCTCTAGACGAATGGCTTCTGTGCTGACTGTGAGATGTTCTGTGAAACTTTAGCTTCTCCTGTTTGACAGCTCCTCTCTCCACACAGCAGGGCTCTGGTCTGTCTTGGAGATTCTTTGTTTCTCTTGAAATTTGGAAGGCTCCATTCCTATGTGAACAACTTCTTCCTTGTTTACTCTGTGTTTATTTTGCTTATTCTCTCGCATTTTTTTCTGAAAAGGCTGAACTAGCTTGAGCTCAATCTTGAAAATTAGCCATGTTTATTCTACAACTTTTCTGCAACAAAAGAAAAAGTGTAAATTTTGAAATTTAAAATATTGAATATATATGTCCATGATAGTTTCTTATAGTAAAGTTCCAAAAAATAAAAATGGCCTGAAATAAAAAAGGAAAAGATAAGAAAATGGCAAGTAAGCTTTACATTTTGTCAAACTGTTTTCTAAAGGTGTTTTATATATGTCTGCATATGTATGTAGCTATATATGCATATATATCTATATAGTACATAAATCTAACAGCAGATATAGCAGTTAATTTAAGGAAGTGGTGAGATTGTATAAAATGTTTCTGGTCAAATATTTATAAGTAAATCATATTTGTATTGGGAAGAATAAAATATCCACTGTTTTAAGAATAAATAACAAAATAAACACAGTGATAAAATCAAAAGGAAAACTTGTTAAAGTGCAGTTTCACGTGGAACTATAATAGTAATTTCACATAATGTGCACCAAAATACTTTAAATAAACTAAAATGTTAGATGTAAACAACACAATAAAAGTCTGAAAAGCAAGAAGAGTTAAATAATTTATAGTTTAGCTATGTGCACTGACAATGCAAAGAACTGATTTGAACTTTGAATACATTTTGTTGATAATAAAATTTCATCATAAGTAAACATATGAAGATATATTTTATCGTCAATAAAATAAACAGAGGAATTTATCAATGACGTGAAACTCTTAGCTATAAAAGTCAGCTGTGGGCTTGAGAGCTGGTGCAGCCGTTAAAGGCTCAGGCTCACAACTAAAAATACAAAAATCAACTGGAATTACACAAGTTGGTCAAGACACAGGAAAGGAAAACCAGAGCTCATTTGCACAGGCAACTAGATAAGGTATAAATCACATTATCCAACTTTTGGGAAAGGTATTTGTCAATAAATACAAAAGGCCAAATAATATATGTACTCTACTGATTGAACCCTTATTAACACCGAGAAAAAAGAAAATTTGAAAGCAAAAGAAACAAGCCAAGCAAAAGATAGTGGGGTTCATCACTCTGCTGTGTGTACGGCAGTCACATAGCAGGTCTTTTGGAAATGTTTCTCACCCAGCAACCTTATTCCTCCAGATCACAGATACGTGTAACAAGAAGTAAGCAAAGGAGCGGAAGCGTTTGTGCTCACCGCCGGCAGGAAGCGAGTCTGGAACTCTTAATCAGAGTCTTGGGTGTTTACAATACTCGGCCTGGATGAATGAACTGTACTCCTCATAATGTGCTTCGAAATTTTCCAGGTGACATTTCTGGCTATAAAAAGGCAAGTATGATTGTGCTCTCTAGCTCTGCATCACCAGAACTGTTTTCCTCTGTTGGTCTGCACCTTTCTTAATTTTTCTCCATTTCCGGGTGGATTCTATGATGCTATTTGCAAAACTCTACCAGTTCTCTGCAATCCTCCAAACCAACGCGGTTCCCACTCGCTTGGTAAAATTGTATTCCTATGTGAAATTATATATTCTCTCCATGTCTGAGACACCAAATGCCTGTAGAATAAATAGGTCCGTAAATGAGAACTGATGATCATCGCCAGCCTAAAAAAGTTGTTTTAACATTGATAAGAATCTTATTATCTTTTATGTCATCACACTTTTATAATTTGAAGTTAATTTTATCATATATTCTTCATTTTGTCAAATATCTGTTTATTCCACATCTTTTATTCTCAAGGATGCACATGTTTATATTTTAACATTATTTTCAACACCTTTGTATGTGCTAACAAATTTTATACAAAAGTAAAGCTCAATACTATAAGTATAATGGACCTTATATGTTTGGAGAAATGGTTGTTAAGAGAACACAATTCCTCAGTGGAATATAATATTTAATATTTTCAATCAAATTGTAAGGTCATTTTTGTTCACTGAATTACAATCATAGGTTTAATATCTTTCTAGAAAATCTCTTAGAGGGCAACACATTTTACATTTGTATCATTATTCTTGAAAATGTATGTAATGGTAATTAACATAATTTCTAATAAAAAACTGATTATATTTTGTGACCAACCACAATAACCTACATTCCAAGCTTTCCTAATCCTCCCACCCTAGTACTATATACATGGTCAAGTTTTATATGTCAATATGAGCCTGCACTATTCTTCCTCTTTTCTGAAGCATTTGTGGGCATCTTTCAGTCTCATTTTAATCTACCTGTGACTCATTTTCTGGTTGCCTGGACATTTCTCCTATCTCTTTCATTTAAAGGTTTCTGTTCTAAGACTTGCACCCTCAAAAATCACCTCATGTTAACCCGACCATTAAGCAGTTCACATATAACTTACGCTATTATTTCAGCCAAATAGGAAGCAACATTTCTGACCAGGCTAACCCACAGGCAGAATTTCACATCCTCTGGAAGCCACAGACTTCACCACAGGCCTGACAAGGAGTGCTTGTTTTGTTTTGCCAAGTGTGAACAGAAATACCACTATGCACACACACCCACTATCAAAAACATGTCACATAAATAATGCCTTGGTTTTTACACATTGCAATGAATTCTTTGTATCTAACTTCTATTTCTTGAGTGTAACAAATTGCATCCTTTTTCAAATTTTTCTAGCCTGTATAAGAAAGACTCAAAATCACCTACAAAAAAACCAAAATTCTAGATTGCTTCATTAACTATCAGAGCGAAAAAGAATAAGGCCTGGACACAGCAGTGTTCTCCAGGACACCATGATTCCTTTGATGGTGTGAACAGGTTCCCTGTTTGGTTTCCTCTCCAGCACATAGGATCCTGTCATAGACCTAGTCTAGCTCAAATCCTTCTGTCATTATGTTACTTGTGTGGACAAAAGTGCCTTTTCTTTGTTTCACCTTTTTATGTCTCTTCTGATCCTGCATACTGACCTAGTTAGTGTAAGAAGATTTTCAGTAAGTATTTGCTAAATGAATTAACCTAAAATTTGTATTTGATTCAATGTACACATATATTTTTTATTTTTAGTAAAGAACATGTACTACATATAACTCAGAAAATAGGGAAATGAAGAGATATACTGTGCTAGGATAGTTTCAGTTCTAAATTGGGCTTCTAAAGCTAAAACGATGACCATTTTTCTCCCACTCCATGGGTTTCCTCTTCTCTCTCCTGGCTGTTTTAATGAGGTCTCACTTCTCAATTTTGGTCTTAAATCCTGTACAATAAGTGTCCTGTTTAGAAAGTCCTGTACCTATATCTTGTGGGCCACCTATGCTTCCTTCTAGCAGTTTGAGAATTTCAGGTTTCAAATTGAGGTCTTTAATTTATTTGGAGTTGACTTTTGTGCATGGTGAAAATAAAGGTCTTCTACAGGTGGAGATACAGTTTTGCCAGCACCGTTTTTGAAGATACTATTTCCTCCAGTGTGTGTTCTTTTTTATGATTTGGAAATAACATACAGTTTATTTTCAGATGACATGATTTTAGTATATATGTGACATGTATATATGCATATGTTTAAACAATATGGATTGGAGGGAACAACAACAAAAGAACTGGGACAGGGACCTGAATGAAGCAGTAAAGCTCTCCCCCCCCCAAAAATAATCCTCTGCTTTGAAAAAATTTGTAAAGACTCAGAAGGGGATACAGGACATTTATGGCAGACTGCATGAACTCAGGAGGAGTGGGGGGCATGGAGGGGGAAATGAATCTGTATTGAACTGAGAAGTGATATATGAAATGCACAAAACTTCAATAAAATATTTTTAAAAAGAACTAAGAAGATGTGAACTCTCAGCTTTTGTCTCCTGCTACCCTGCCTGCCAACTGCTGTCATGTCTTCCCTGCTATTATTGACTATCCATTATGTATTCTCCCTCTTGAACCTTAAGCCTAAGTTGTTTTTGTCATGATACTTTCTTGTTAGGCAAACCAAGGAAATCTGTACTCCCTGTTTTTGGGTCTAGTAACTTATATAGCTGCTTAGTTTAAATAAGCTGCTTGTGTGTAGTGTAGGAATATAATAGAAGACCCAAACATGAGTTTGGGTCTTGTATTATATTTTGATCTACATGTCTTTTTAAGCCAGTACCATGCTGTTTTTATGCCTACAGCTCTGTAATATAGTTTGAGAGCTGATATGGTAACCCTACACCCAGCATTGCTCTTTGTGTTTCAGGTTGCTTTGGCTATCTGGGGTTTTTTGTGTTCCATATGAATTTTAGGATGATTTTTCTAGTTCTTGGGGATTTTGATTAGCATTGTATTGAGTCTATAGGTTGTTTTTGGTAGGATGGTCATTTTCACAATATTAATTCTACTAATCCATCAGCATGGAGGGTTTTCCATCTCCTGGTTTCTTCCTCAATCTCTTTCTCCAAGGATTTAAAGTTTTCATTGTAGAGATCCTTAATCCCTAAACATTTTTGAGGCTATTGTGAATAGTTTTCTATGAATGCTTTCTCCAATTGCTTGCTATTGGCATATCAATGCTTGTAAATTGATTTTGTAACCTGTCACTTTGCTGAAAGTTTTGATAACTTTAGCAGTTTTTTGTGATCATGTTCAGATATCCTCTTAATTATTTGGACTTCCCTTAATACCCCCCACCAAATTTCATGTCATATATATATATATATATATATTATGTATGTGTGTGTGAAAATGTATATAGGTATATGTAATAAACAAAGAAGAGGATAAAAATAAAGGGGGACATGGGATGAATCACGGGGGGACTGGAACTGATGCAAAGAGGGTATTCCTGTATAAAAATTATGTTTAATATTTATACTTAAATTATACTTTAAAAGAATAGAATAATAACTTGTAAAATGATATTGAAATATCGAATGCCATAGTATTGAAATAAATTTATGAAATAAACTTACTGTTAAAGCAGAGAGATATATTAAAAGAATTTGAAGTGAGTGAAGAAATAAATAAAAATAGATTCACTGTGTGTAAAATCAGTAACATTTAAAACTAGGGAAGCCAAATGACACTATTCTGATTTACACAGTGAGAAAGTACACAATCAATTTAGGGTCTTTGTTCAAGGACATTTTCTTTGAAAGAAACTTATGGCAGGGGCTGGCTGGCAATTAGGGAAGGACATTGAGTGGGTGATAGTTAGAGATTTATAGTTATGTTCATGTCCTGAAGGTAATGAATTTTAAATGGAAGTACTTCTCCATGTATAAGGGAAATAATGGATAAAAANTCCATGACCACTTTCAGCGCTGAGGGTCCTCATTGCTCCCCATCCTCCATGAGCCCAGAGTTATCCCAGAGAGAGCAGGGTTAGAATAACAGCAGTTCCCCCAGTGCTGCACACATCACGTGCTGAGTGCTCTACATGCAGCATCTTCTCGCCCCATGATGAGCAGGAGAGGAAGTGGGCAGCATTGACAACATACCATTTCCACACGTCAGCACCGAGCTGGGACTGACCCTGCACTGAGAGGAAGCCACAAATACCTGTGCTATTCAGAACCTCTGAGGATAAAGTCTAGGCCAAGATCCACAAGGTTAACTGGGCCACAATTAGGCAAAAGTAGAAAGACATGACAGTAGGAAATGAGGAAGAGAACAAAGTGTGGGCACAACGCAGGACAGAGGGGACCCCCGACCATGCAGGGGACAGTGACCATTCACCACAGAGCAGTGAAGGAGCTCAAACCCTCACTGACCACTTCGCCCCTCGGGAACGTTGAGATGCCGCAGCAGCCCCCATCCACGTTCTTCAATTAATCCACTATTTTGAGTTCCTCCAAAGGATTCCTTTGCAGAGAAAAAAAACATTTTCCTCTGCAAACACCTGAAAATCTCTGAGTTTACAACAGTCTTTGAGTCTTTTCCTCTGGGAGCTCTGTGGACATCAGGAAGATGAGCCTCTTCCAGGGGAAGATTAGATGCATGCAGGGTGGAACTGATAAGACCTGGCTTGGTGCTTTCTCTCTGAAGTCTCTCTCAGTTCTCTACCCCTGAAGTACGCCTCAGCCATAGTGATAGATTGCATGTTATAGAATAATAGAGAAAATACTCCTGTAGCCAATAAAACAGAAATTCCAGAACTTGATTAATTTCACGAGAACTATGCAATGGAGATAATAAATATATTACTTGTCATAAACAGACTTCTTGTCTTTTATATCTGGAATCTAATTCTTTAAAATTGTCAACTATGTAAACAACTCTTTTGAAAAAAATCCAAAGAACAATACATGTGATGAAGAATTTAACATGATCCACATTGGCAGCAGTACAAAAGACCAATGGGAAAAAGCAGGTAATTAAAAAGGAAGATTCAAATAGAACAAGTTTCTATGTTATCTATTTTTCAATTTGTTGCAGAAACAACCCAGTGTGTAGTACATATATCAAAAGCAAGCTTTAATTACTTGCTTTTTATCTTTGTGGAAAATACTGACATATTTTCTACAAAGGTTATTTTTTAAAAGATCTAGATCTATTTCCCTCCCCTTCTACATAGTTTAAAGGTTTTTGTTTTTTGTTTTTTGGTCTTTTTGTGACAGGGTTTCCCTGTAGTCCCAGCTGTCCTGGAACTCACTCTGTAGACCAGGCTGGCCTTGAACTCACAAAGATCCGCCTGCCTCTGCCTTCCAAGTGCTAGGATTAAAGGCGTGTGCCGCCACACCCGGCAGTTTCAAGGTGTCCATCCTGAACTTGCAGCCAGATTCGGCAATTTCATTCACGTGGTGCTGGCTTTAGAGGCATGAAGTTTGCAAGAGTGAAGGGGTCATCAGTTCTTCCTCCACGGTTTCAGAGAGCTGCCAAGGTCAGGCACAGTGCAGCAGGGGTGTCCCTGCATAAAGTAGGCCCTGATAGGCCATTGCATGAAGCTGTGAATGTGAAGTCTGTTTGGCAGCAGACACCCCAAGAAGACATTCGAGATGCCAAACCTGTGAGATATTTGCCAAGGACAGCTGCATACAGGGAGTGGTACCGGCCTAAGAAAGAGATGTGTGTTGCAAGCAAAGCTGGAAGAGCTGAGCCATCTAAGCCCTTTGGAAGTAAAATCCCAGAAGTTGCATGTGGAGCTATTGGACTTGGTGTTTGCCCTGCTGGTTTTCGGTCTTGTTTTGGTCCAGTATTTCCTCACTATGCCTCTATTCCTCCCTTTTGGAATGGGAATGTGTATTCAGTTCCACTGTATGTTGGGAGTGTGTAATTTGTATTTTGATTTTACAGGAGCTTACAGTTAAGAGAATGGCCTGAGTCTCAGAAGACACCTTGGACTGTCGACTTTTGAATGGCATTGAAACTGGTAAAGACTATGGGGACTTTTAAGGTTGGACTAAATGCATTTTGCATTTTATATGATCAGGAGCCTATGGGGGCCAGGGAGTGGAATGTGGTGGTTTGAATGAGTGTCCCCCATAGGCTGTAAGTACTCAGACATTTGTCTCCAGTTGATGGCACTGTTTTTGGAGGTCTTAGAAGGTGTGGCTGTGCTGGAGGAAGTGTGCTGTTGGGGGCAGGCTTAGTGAGTTTTAACAAGCCTCATGGTCTACAGTTGCTCTGTCTTGGCTTCCTGTGCTCTTTGTGAGATGTGACCCTCGGCTTGCTGCTCCAGATCCAGCCACCACACCTCCCGCCACAATGGACTCTAATTCCCTGGAACCATCAATCATAAGCTCAAATAAACTCTTCCTTTTATAAGTTCCTTGGTCATGGTGCTTTATCACAGCAACAGAAAAGTGACTAATACACCAAATGACACTATTCTGATTTACACATTGAGAAAGTATACAATCAGTTTAGGGTCTTTGCTCAAGGACATTTTCTTTGAAAGAGACTTATGGCAGGGCCTGGCTGGCAATTAGGGAAGGACATTGAGTGAGTGATAGATAGAGATTTATAGTTATGTTCATGTCTTGAAGGTAATGAATTTTAAATGGAGTACTTCCCCATATATAAGGGAAATAATTAATGGATTAAAAAACCTTGAAACTATGTAGAAGGGGAGGGAAATAGATCTAGATCTTTTAAAAAATAACCTTTGTAGAAAATACGTCAATATTTTCCACAAAGATAAGAAGCAAATAATTAAAGCTTGCTTTTGATATATGTACTACACACTGGGTTGTTTCTTCAACAAATTGAAAAATAGATAACATAGAAACTTGTTCTAATTGAATCTTCCTTTTTAATTACCTGCTTTTTCCTATTGGTCTTTTGTACTGCTGCCAATGTGGATCATGTTAAATTCTTCATCACATGTATTGTTCTTTGCATTTTTTTCAAAAGAGTTGTTTACATAGTTGACAATTTTAAATAGTTAGATTCCAGATATAAAAGATAAGAAGTCTGTTTATGACAAGTAATATATTTTTTTATCTCCATTGCATAGTTCTCATGAAATTAATCAAGTTCTGGAATTTCTGTTTTATTAGCTACAGGAGTATTTTCTCTATTATTCCATAATATGCAATATATCACTCATTTATTGATTTCTGCTATGAACAAGAAGAGAAACATATCATAATAAAGGAAGGTGGATTGTGAATATGCAATGTTGCTAAGAATATTGCTTTGTAGGCATTTTGCTAGCTGTCTTCTTCTGTGTTTGAATCACAACCAGGCTTCTCACACATGCATGCAAAGGACTTGCTGAAGTTATGAGTTCTATTTGTGGCATGTTCAGTACATGCAAATCCCATGGAAATCCATGGTTGAACTCTGGAAGGTTCCTAAGAAATTCACAAAACAAAAGTTCCTGGTCATATTCAATGTATGCCATCCAAATAATATTACTTAATAATTTGCTGCATGAAGTTCATTGCATACTGGGGAACATGTGTGTACACTCCCCTTTAAAAAATAAATTTATTTATTGAAGATCTATTGTAGACACCTAAGTAATAAGTTATAAATAATGTGATAATTATTTGGAAGTGGAAAAAATACACTGCCTAACACACAAGAGAATTACAATCTGAAATATCATGGTAATAATATGAAAAATGAAATGACCTGGGTTATAGAAGGAGATTTAAATGAGCATTTTCATATAAGGCATTCAACTATGCCTGTACAGCAACCACTGAAAAGGCATATTTTCACTTGAAAATGTTATATATAAAACTGAATAATAGATTCATTTGGAAAAATGAATCATAAATTTTATTGTGCTATATTGATAGATATGTGTTGGCAATATGTCAGCACATTTTGCTCTATTATGCATTTTAGTAACTCACAAACAGAGAATTCCAGAAAGAATCCATGAGATCTAGATTATAAAGAATATTTTAGGTCAATATTAATATTTTTAATCCTTAAAATGTTTATTTTCATATACACATATGTATACAAAACATAGTTTTTTGTTTTGTTATTTGATAGTTTATTGTAATATTTACATTTTATTTGTACTTACTATATATTGGAGATTTTTGCTAAATGTGAGTAATTAATTCAACACAAATGTGACATATGATTATAAATGTTAATTACTACATATTATAGTAATTAAAATGCATAAAATTATCACTCATATAAACTGATTTCATGACACTTAAATCTTATAAAACCACAAGTTAATTTTATAGATTTTAGTTCACATACCTATTGTACCTATCTATGTTCAGACATATAACATATACATTAATAGCATTCTTCATATTTTCAAATTAAAAATATTTTATTTTTATTTATATTTTTATTAAATATTGATTGGATTTTTGTGTATTTCGTGCATAACTTCTCAATCAATCACTTTTAAAAATCACAATATTGGGAGTAACTTAGAGGCTACAAATGACATTTTTTCAGATATTTAGATTCTGTTTCCATGTTCCTGAGCACTGCGCAGTTCTCTGTTATACACGTTCATACTTGCATTTGCTTTTACTCTCTAAGCTTTTGTCCAAGTCTCCTCAGGAGAGGGGTGCTGTTGTAGTCATCACTAATCACCAGCCCAGTCATTGGCATCAGTATACACTTGAAGCAATGAGGAGAGTACTTAGCATAGGAGACTCTGACAAATTACAGTTTCAGATAACAGAAAGGAACTGAAGAAGGTAGAAATCCACCCCTCCTGCCAAGCTGCCATAGAAGAGCACCCCCTGCTGGTTAAGAGAACCATAGATTTCAAAAATTTTATGCATATATTTATTATATGTTGAGCATATTACCTTCATTTTGATAAGAACATTTTAGACCTAAAAAAATTGTTCCATTTTGTTTTGGAAGACTGAATCCACTGGTTAGGACGTAGCATCTTGTTCTCTGGTTCCTGAACAGTTTGAAAGTCTATGGACGAGAATTCAAAACACATATTCAAATACATATTCTATTATAGAACAGTAACTTGTTAGATAATGAAGTTTAATTTTATTGTTTTTCCTTAGTAAAATTTCCCATGAAGTTAAAAGAATGCAAAGGGCGGTAAGTTTGAATTTATTTATTATCATTCTAAAAAATCTCTAAATCTGAAATAGCATTTTTATTCCTCATCACATTGAATATGTATATTTATATTAATAGAAAAATAGTTCATCTGACAAACATACAAAACAGCAGGAAAGCGGGCGTGGTGGCGCACGCCTTTAATCCTAGCCCTTGGGAGGAAGAGGCAGGTGGCTCTTTGTGAGTTCAAGGCCAGCCTGGTCTACAAAGCGAATTCCAGGACAGCTGGGGTCTCAAAAAGACCAAAACAAACAAACAAACAAACAAACAAACAAAAAAAAAAACAGCAGGAAAAAAACATCCGCAGGGCTAGGAAAATGCCTCAACAGATTAAGGCTCTTCCCACCAAGCCCACCAGGACCCACATAATGGACAGAGAGAACTGACGTCTGCAAACTATCTTCTGACTCTCAGACACATTCTGTGGCACATGGCTGCCTGGAGAGAGAGAGAGAGAGAGAGAGAGAGAGAGAGAGAGAGAGAAATCTGATTTAGATTGCAAAATGCCTGGATATTTTAAACAGATTATTTAAAAGTTACAGTTTAACAATGAAGATAGTTACAAATTCATTAAGCTAAATTTCTTCACAAGTTTTAATTTTCAACACAGTAATAATAACAACCACTCCTTACTATCATACATAGAAACTGCAATCAGATAACCCCCATGGATAGAATATAGAGTCTTTGAGAGCTCCCACGGCTGACTTCACAGAAATAGTTGTGATAATTTTATGCCATACTTTTCTTGTTGCTTTTTCAGTGTGGTGATTAAAACATAGATTGACTAAACTTATTGTTTGTGATGTTTCTAAGGAAATTTGATATTTTGACAAAACTAATCTATTCTTCTTTTCCAATCCATGAACCAGACTTAACACCAATAACTAAAGAATCCACACAAAGCCAACAGCTGCATTTTGAAGATTCCCATGGCCATAGTAATTAGTTCATGTACAGAAGAAGATAAAGATGAGAAACACAAAGAATGTTGTCAGAAATGCTGTGAGTCTTGGATGTGAAAAGTCAGTGTCATTAATTTCATATTGCTCTGAATTTTCAGGAAGATGGTATCCAATGTATGAAATAATAACTAAACTGAAAGAGAGAGTCATTTAAGAGAATGCACAGAAAAGAATAAATATATTACATTAGTATTGGAATTGGCAGTTATTCAAAAGGCTGGCTTTTAAGCTTGGCTCACTTGGCATCAGGAAATAGAGTTGGGAAGGGCTAACCCCACCCTAACCATATCTCTTTGTACAGACAACTTAACTTATGCTGATACCTTGCCTCCCTCCAGGAAGCCAAAAGCTTCCTGATGATCCAATCCCAGGGACGACCCTTCCCCTGAGTCGTTAATGAGTCCTTGATTTGACATGAGCTGTCATAACTCCTGGCATAGGGAGACAGCATGATCTGTGTGACTCCCCTGGGGAGGACACAGGAAATCTGCAGAGCCGCCTCTCACTTCATTCCACTTGCCTTTTCTGCCGTTTTAGATTGTGTCTGGGATCCTTTCTCTATTATAAATCTTCTCTATTATGACAGCCACTTCCCTAAGCCTATAAGACTTCCTAGTCATAGATGAAACCAAAGATAGATTTTGCAGAACCTCAGCAAAGGCAAAACCTCCAAAGATGTGGTGATACTAATTATCCTTAAATACTAGATTATATTTTCAAGTAAGTAAAGGCTTGTTCATTAAATGTTTGGGTTACCATGAAAATAGAATTCTTCATATGGACTTGAAGATTAGTAGTATCCTTCTCTTAACAAGGAATTACTGTAGATCTTAGGAAATATTTTTCCTAGAGAAAGTTTGCCTGTAGACTCAACAGCATCTATAAATTCACTGAATGTACAAAGAACATGTTCCATCTACACATTCTAGAAACTTAAGATTTGGTCAATTTTATTAAAAATTATTCTTTATAAAATTATTTCATTTTTTAAACAAGGTAAAAATTTCCATGGAAGGAAATGGTTATATTCATAAGCTACCAACGCATTGTTTGAATTTATTCAATTATATAAATTAGTAGTCATAAACTAGGGGACTTTTGTTGTAAAAACCTGGGCATTTCTGGCATGAACTAAAAGATAAGTGATACTGGCATCTAGTGGCCAAGTAAGGGATGGTCTTAATCATCCACCTTCACAAAAAACTATTTCATAACTCAGAACGATGCAGTCAAAGTTTCAAGACCATTGAAGTTAATTAAGAACGTTGCTCTATTTAAGTGATGCAAAATTTATGCTCAAAAGAGAAAGCAAACATGTCTGTTCTATGCTTTCCTTTAATTGAGATTGACAGAGAGTAAATGAAATGAAATAAATATTAACAAAGAGAACATAGCTGAATAAAGTTAAGTCCATATACTCCACAATTCACATTGGGGTGCTCGAGAGTGGAATTCCACTTGTCCTCTGAAGGAGGATGGGTAGAAGTTCAGAGGGCAATGGTTCCAGGTCCACAACAGGGATTGTCTCTATCTGTTCTGTGTGGTCTATTAGCACGTAAAATATGCAATTAATGTACAACTTTGTAAAGCATTTGAGATTACAATTTGGTTTAAGAGAAATATTTTTATTTTCAAATGCTGCTAAAAATACAAACATAATAGCAGTAAAACAATTGAGAAAAGTTACTCAGATCACATTACAAGCCAAAAGACAATCCAGCTCTTCAAAAATTATTTAAGCTGTTTGATTATATTTCTTATCTAACCAGGAAGAGTTTTATCAGCTAATCACCTACATTTGGGGGGGGGGCATGTACGGAAAATACCACACAAAATGTAAGACATTTAAGGCTCCTGTAATGATAACTAACAGTGATGGTAGGCAAAAATAATAACTTTTCCTCTTTTTTGTCTTTTTGAGCCAGAGTCTCCCAGTTGTAGTCCCAGCTGGCTTGGAACTCACTACATAGATCAGGATAACCTTGAACTAACAGAGATCTGCCAGCCTCTGCCTCCAGAGTGCTGAGACTAAAGGTGTGTGCCACCACAGCCAGCAATTTTTGCTCTTCTTAAAATGGCCCAAGAATTTGCAATTTAAGAAATGACACTCAGAAATTTTTCAAGGTCAGAGCACTTAACATTACGAAGATGACTTTGGTTTGTGTGTGTGTGTGTGTGTGTGTGTGTGTGTGTGTGCGTGTGTGTGTGTGTGCGTGTGTGTGTGTATCTGTGTGTGTATGTGTGTGTTATGTGTGTGTATGTGTGAGTGTGTATGTGTGTGTGTGTATGTGTGTGTATGTGTCCTTGTTGAAGTATGTTCAAGGATGTAGGTGGCTGAAAGTGCAATTCTACCTGCTGTACCTTAGAGTTAGTAAGAGGGTTCACCCAAGCTGGTGCTACTATTTCAAGTTTACGACACTAACCTTTGTGAAAACCACAAAGAAAATATGAATGGAGACCTGGTATGCTTTTTTTCTAATGGGCTTGCAAAAACAAAACATGTCCCTTATTTGATAAAATCACATAGAGCAAACTTTTGAAAAAATTCCTGGTTTATACAACAGGAACTCATCACATTAAACATAAAAATAATTAGAAAAATTCCCTGTTGCCACAATTTATAGTCAAGTAATCGAAATGGATAATTTCTATAAATTAACCCATAGAAAAGGAAAGCAAAAGACTCATGGAAAATGAGAGATTAGATACCAGAAGATAGGAAAATTCTTTCCATAAACAATAACAGAAATAACAAAGAAATTTATTACTGAATGGCAGATTTATGTAATAGCTTGTAAAATGATATTTAGAGGAAGAACTCATGTGCTAAAATTTGTACATCTTGATGATTTTCCCATCCCCATAACTGCTTATACTTTTAAGTAAAAAAAAAGAATTCTATTCATAGAACTGTACATATTTGGGTGGCCACAAAACAATTTACCATTTGTTATTTATTGGAATCATGGGAAAAACACAGTTTTAGTGAGTATAAATAGATATTGTATAGTAAACAAAAATAGACATCAGATTTTGTCATTGGGGTTATAATCACACAGACGCTAATGCATATTTCAGCCAGTCTGTTAAAACCACACGGGATGTTATGATACAAACTATTCCCACCCTTCCATGTCTATTTCAGATCAAAGGATCTTTTGAGACAGGGTCTCCCTGTGGTCCCCGCTGGCCCAGAACTCACTATGTAGACCATGCTAGCTTTGAACTCACATAGATCCACCTGCCTCTGCTTCCCGAGTGCTGGGATTAAAGGCATGTGCTAGGATCAAAAGCATGAGACAGCACACCCAACTTATTTAATTTCTGAGTCAAATTTTTAAAATATAATTCAATTAATGTTTTTATGAGACTGGCATCAGATAAATCTAAGCGAGAAGAAGGAAAACATTGTCAATATATGGATATCTTATATAATGGAATAAACAAATAATAATTATTTGTTTATATAATTATGTGTTATGTAATTTTTAGATCCATCCATTCTGTTACAATTCAATCCTATTTAAATATCAAACAGTAACTATGGCTTTAATATACCATTAATTATGACTTCACTTAGTAGTTATATTGCAAAGAAAGATCAGTTTAAATAAAGAATTAGATTAAGGAAGATTCTATATTACTGGAAGTTTAAGGGTCAAAAATCAAGATGAAGCTAAAGGGTAAAGAAAATGTGGTATACATATGCATGAAAATTCTCAGCTATGAAAAAGAATGAAATCATGTAATTTGTAGAAAAATTAATGTAATTGGAGAGAAGAATATTAAGAAATTTAAATTAGAACCAGAATGACAAATATTTTGTGTTTTGTCTCATTTGCAGACCTGAGAGTTTACATGAACATATAAAAGCTTAAATATATGTACCCATGGCATAGAAGTAGAAACAAAACTGTCTAGGGAAGAAAAGAACTAGCAAGAAGAGGAATGGAAGGAGAGGAGAGGGCATCCTCTAGATGGAAAATATGCACAGAGTACATATATGCTTAAAAGAGCATGTCTTACCCTAGAAATACATGCACAGCCATGTTTATTGCAGTTCTCTTCACAATATCAAAGAGCTGGAACCAACCCAAGTGCCCCTCAGCATCTACACAATGGAGTTCTATGCAGCAGTAAAGAAAGATGACATCATGAACTTTGCAGGTAAATGGATGGAGCTAGAAGATATCATGCTAAGTGAAGTAACACAGTCCCAGAAAAACAAACGACAAATGTAATCCCTCATCTGTGGACGCTAGCACCAATTACCTAATTATATGGCAAACTGAGCAACATTAATGTGATCTGAAAACAACTGTGCTCTTCTATTGTGAATCCCTTAAAAATAAATAAATAAATACAAATTAAAAAAAATATCCTTATGAGAAAAGAAGACAAAAGTCAAGTTGTGTAATCTCTGTACTAATAAAACCACAGGGGAAAGGAGGAAAAGAAAACTGAAGGGAGAGAAGAGAAAAAGTACAAGACAAAAGATATTAGAAGAGACCTATATGCAAATGTGTTTATTTTATTCATATTTATATAGAAAATGAAAATTACATGAGGCATCGGAGGAAAGAGAGGCCAGAAAGAATAAGAAAGGATGGTCAAGGCTTTAATTGTTGTGAGGCTTCATACCACATTCAGGTATCATGTTTTTTGTTTGTTCGTTTGTTTGTTTGTTTGGTCTTTGCAAGACGGGGTCTCCCTGTAGCCCCAGCTGTCCTGGAACTCACATTGTAGACCAGGCTGGCCTTAAATTCACAAAGATCCGCCTGCCTCTGCCTCCCAAGTGCTAGGATTAAAGGCGTGTGCCACCACACCCGGCTATAGGTATCATGTTTTTAAAAGAAATGCTTGTAAAGGGGAGTAAAAGCAAATTTAGTGATCCAATGTAAGAAAAGATTCATATCATGGGAAAATATTTACCTCCATATTATAGCATTGTTATACATGTGGGTCAGAAAAACATGAAGGAGTAATGATCACCCAACAAGAGAGATTAGCTGTCAGGATTCACTACCAGGCCTGTAAAGATGAGGTAACACCAGTGCTTCTCAAACTATTCCATAACATGGAAATGAAAGCAAAACTATCAAATTCACTCTAGCAAAGAAACATTATCCAGATACCAAAATCAAAGTTACACACAACAGAAGAAAACTATAGACCAATTACTTTGACAGACATACACATAAAAATGTTTACCAAAATATTTGCTTATTGAAATCAATATGTCAAAAGGACATATACAACAATCAAGTGGGTTCAATACATGCAAATCAATAAGCATAACACAGCAAACACATAGAACCAAGAAGAAAACCACATGACCATTTCAATAGATACAGAGAAAACCATGGACAAAATTCCACAAGACTTTTTATTTCAGAACAAAAACCCTGAAGAAATCAGAAATAGTATTGTGATGGTTAATCCTGTTAACCCTGGGTGTCAACTTGACTGGATTTGGGATGAACAAATATGAGAAAGAGATCTTCATATTGGATTATCTCAAGCCGGATGGCCCATCCTAAATGTAGGCATTACCTTCTTCTGGCAGCCAGTATAAAAAGCCATGGCAGAGGGAACTGGTCCCTTTGTGCTGATTGCTTTCTCTCTCACTGGTGAGCTTGTCTTGCTGCTGTGATCAACTCTGGATCCCAGTGTAGACTGAGACAGGCAAATCTCTGGGGAATCTATCAGGCCTTCAGCACCAGAACTACTGAGACATCCAGCCTTGTGGACTAACTGCCTGGATTCTCAGCCTCTCTCATGTGGCGCAGCTATTGTCGGACTACATGGACTCTATCCTGTGAGCAAATCTATCTATCTATCTATCTATCTATCTATCTATCTATCTATCTATCTATCTAGTCATTCTATTGATTCTGTTTCTTTAGAGAACACTAATACAAGGATCATGTATCAAAAACTGAATTTTGTGTACAGCAAAGAGTCAACATTATATAAAGTGTATGTTGGGGAACAGAAAACATTTCCTCTAAAATAAGGAACAAGACTAATATTTCTCTATCACCACTCTTTTATGGATATATATATATATATATATATATATATATATCCTCCTAGGGAGTCTAATTTGTGTCCTTGTTCCCCATATATATATATGAAAAGCCCCAAAATTCAATAATAAAAAAGGTAGCTAAATATGAGATTTAAGATGAACCAGCCAGCAAGCTCCATTCTTCCATGGTTTCTGCTCCACGTTCCTGCCCCAGCTTCCTTAACAGTGATGCACTATGACCCAGAAGTATAAAACAAATAAACCCTTTCCTCCCCACCCCCAAAATATAAAAAAGCATAGAATTCATATGGCTGATTGTTCTTTACAAGGCATGAATTAATAAGCTCCTGAGTTATAAGTAGTACCTAACTCACAGCCTTTTCCATGTGTTAAATAATCCCGTTTTCTTCCTAACAATGAAATAAGGCCCTAGAGGTTGGAATCTACCACACACTAGCATAGGAAGCTGTCTACATGGGTGAGCAAGATTTGATGGATATTTTAAATTGACTATAAAATATACATATTTATTATGTGTGATACAATGCTTTGAATTGTAGAATGTCTAAATCGAGTTAATAAATGCATTATCTCATCTGATTATCATTTTAAGTGGTATGAACACTTAAATCTAATCATAATATTTTACAGGATATAGTACATTGTTATTACTTATGATGATCATGTTATACCATTTATCTCCTAGTTGAGTTTTATATTATTTGACAAACATCTCCCTGACATTGGTCACATATCCTTATATTGGTAATTGAACACCAAGGTGGCAGTACTAAAAGATGGGATCTTGGGGCTTCAGAAATGGCTCAGTGATTAAGAAGTCTAGCTGCTTTTGCCCAGGACCCAGGCTCGATTTGCAACACACACTGAGGTTACCAGCCATCCTTATCTGCAGTTACAGGGGAACTGAAGCCCTCTTCTGACCTCTGCAGGCATTGCAGGACATGGCTGCACCTAAAAACATGCAGGTAATATGCTCATACACATAATAATAATAAACAAAAATATAAAAGATGGTACCTTAAGGACCTGATTCCTCCTTGAGGGAAATGCTCTCATAAGTATGATAGATGCTGTACTGGATAGCTTTAGTGTCAACTTGACACACCTGGGTTGAGGGGGAATTGGCTGCATTGGATTGGCCTGTGGCCACGTCTGTGGAGTATTTTGATTGTCGAGCAGTGTGGGAGGGCCCAGCCCACAATGAGTGGTGCCACCCTGGGCAGGTTGTTGTGTATCGTATAAGAAGGCAGGCTGGGCATGAGCCAGGAGAACAAGCCAGTGAATAGCATTCCTCCATGGCCTGTGCTTCAGCTCCTGCCTCCAGGTTCCTGCCCTGAGTTCCTGCCTTGGGCTCCCTAAGTGATGAACTGTGACCCAGGAGATGTAAGCTGAATAAATCCTTTCCTCCCCAAGTTGATGTTGGTCAGAGTGTTTTGTCACAGCAATGGAAGACAAACTAGGACAGATGCCTTTTTGGAAAAACATCTTCTGTTTTCTATTTATTCTGCCATGTGAGGACACAATAAGATAAGTCTTCTAGCAGGCTGGAAATGTAGTATTTAGCCTCTCAAAAACGAATTTTCCACAAAATACATGCACTACCCATTATCAAGTATTTATATGTATCACAAGTTCACTTAGACACTCATTAACCCCTTAAACAGATGTCTAGCCATGTTTGTTATTTATTTAAGCCTAATACTATGCATTTCAATAGCTTTCACCACTTTATAAGGTATGCAAACAGGGTTTTTAAATTTCTGTCTTAGAAGTGTTATTATAAGACTGGTCTTGTATTAACCATCTATAATTAGCCAGGATGAGATAAATTGCCACATGTTTCTTGATTAAGATATGAAAAATGGATTGTGATCTGTATGTTAACTAGCATGGAGGTCTTAAAATAACCCATGAAACAAAAACAAAAATCACAAGCAAAGCAGGAGAAAAGAGGAATTACAGGCTAATTTATAGAATATACACCCCATTTATTAGCTTGTTCTTCATTAGTATGATAAAGCATCTTAGGCTGGTAGCTGTGTAAGGAAGGTAAATACATTTATCTCATAGATCTGGAGGCTGAAGGACATGGAGCTAGCTTCAACGCTACTCTGTTGAGAACTTCCTGGAAGATGATATTTCAATGGCAGAATCATATGCAAGAACAAGCAGAAGGTGGGGTGAAGGAAGCAATTATCTCTAATAATGACCCCCCAGGAGCATCTTAAAAATTCCGTAATCACACAGGAGACCAAGCTTCCAGACATGATACCTAGTTTGTCTTCCATTGCTGTGACAAAACACTCTGACCAACACCAACTTGGGGAGGAAAGGGTTTATTCAGCTTACATCTCCCGGGTCACAGTTCATCACTTAGGGAGCCCAAGACAGGAACTCAGGGCAGGAACCTGGAGGCAGGAGCTGAAGCACAGGCCATGTTCATGGCTTGCTCGCTACTGGCTTGCTCTCTGGCTCATGCCCAGCCTGCCTTCTTATACTGTCACTGCTCAACAATCAAGACAATACACCACAGATGTGGCCACAGGCCAATCCAATGGAGCCAATTCCCCAACCGAGGCTCCCTCAACCCAGGTGTGTCAAGTTGACACCAAAGCTATCCAGCACAGAGGATAAATCACATTGAATCATTAGAGCTCTCTAGAAAATGTAGCCTTAGAGACTGAAAAGAGACTTTCCCAATATAGCAACAGAGAATGAAAGAAAATCATCCTCAAGGTCCCAGTCCTGCCAAGGTAAAAATAATGTAAGGGTATCGAACAGTTACCAGTTTTCAAGTATAGAAAAACAAAGTATTAAAAGAGTTATTAGAGAGAATAAATGGAATCATCAGCGAAAATATGGATATGGATGTTACGAAAGTCAACTTAATCATCGTTAGCCATTTAAAACTGTGAACTAGAATGCACTTTCCAAAGTAAAAGTTTATGTATTTTAAAATATTTTTAATTTATTTTTATTTTATTGGTATGAATGTGAAGTGTTCGAGCAAGTGTACCCGTTTCATGCAGTACCCAGGGAGGACAGAAGAGGGCATCAGAGCTCCTGGAACTGCCATTACGAACAATTGTTAGCCAGGATGTGGGTGCTTGGACTCAAATCTGGGTCTTCTGCAAGAATCGCTGGGGCTATATAGGGAGACCCTGTCTCAAAAAAAGACGAAAAAGAATCTAAAATAAGAATCTAAAATAGCATAAGTATATTGAAGTCACGGTCCTTTGGACCCCTATCACTGACAAGAAGTTATAATCCTGTAAAGATAGGCAGCTGAACAAAGTATGTGATATGCATGTATGAAAATGCCCTAACAAAGTCCATCAGTGTTGATGGGATTTTAAGCATTTCATGGATGAATACTATATTTACATCATTTCCTTCTCTCCCTCAGGTCCTCCACTCTCCCTTAATTTCATGACCACTTAGATTATAGTTATCAGATATATGTAGATAGTGATAGATAGATGATAGATAAATGATAGATGGTAGATGATAGATATATTATATATAGTTGGTAGATGGATGATAGAGAGATAGAAGGGAGATGGGAGATAGATGATAAATAATAGAGAATAGAGGATAGATGATAGATAGATGATAGATAGATAATAGAGAGATAGAAAGATGATGGAGGATAGATAGGTACATACACACATACATGCATGCATACATGCATGCATACATTATCTGCTGAGTCCATTTAGTGTTACTGGTATGCTGACTAGTTGGGACTGGATAACTAGCTCTCTATCCCTTAGCATCTATTGATTGCCTGTCATTCTTCATTTAGATGTTGGACTTTGCAAAATTTCCCCTGTCTACATTGGCCTGTTAAGTAGCATTGTCATCATGCAGGTCCTGTTTAGGTAACCATATTGTTGAAATTTCATGAGTGCAGCTTCCCTTTCATTTCTAGAAGACACTATCTAATAGCAGACATCCTATTCCTCTGGCTCTTACAATCTTTCTTTCCCTCCTTCCATAATGTTCATTGACTGTTAGGTATAGGGATCGTGTTGTAGCAGTAACAGGTGGGCTGGGAACCCCATGGTCACTTATTCTTTGCATAAGCTTTGGACTAGCTGTGGGACTTCCTGTTAGTCTCCATGCATTTGAAAAGAAGTTTCTGGGATGATGGCTGACAGCTATATTTATCTGTTGATATAAGGATAAGTATTTAGAATATAGTCAGAAATTATTATTGACGTGTCTTTAGCAAAGGAATTTACCTTCAAGCTCTGGGAGGCAACCAAGTGCTATGGCAATAGCCTATAATGCTTTGTGAGTTTCTTGGACTACCCTGACAAACAACTTGAAGGGAGTTTTCCCTGGCCTGGGAAAATGACTGAAACGTTTAACATTCATGTAAGATCAAATTTATTTTCCTAAATTTATAATCTGAAGTATGAGCATTTTGTTTAACTGCCATCTTTTGATTTACCTCTGTTGGGATGACCTATCAGAAAAAACGATATGCAGCCATCTATTCAAGTTCCAGGGACTCCAGTGCCCTCTTCTGGCTTCCTTGAGCATTGCATGCATGTGGCATACAAAAGTGCAGGAAAAACACTTATACATATAAAATAAACATAAAAAATTCAGTAATATCAGCACCATTGCCAAGTGGATAGCAGGCACCTCTGCCATGACTCAATCACCAGAATACTTCTATGTGATGAAAATTTGCTAAAAATCAATAGCTTAGCCGAATAGCAGGGAAAAATTCAGATGGATAAAATTGGAAGATATTCTACAAAAATGAACTTACAACAACTTCTGAAATTATAATAGAAAAGTAGAAAATATTGAAATTTCTGACCACAAACCAAAAGAGGCATGATGTCTGAACATAACATTGTATACTGTCAAGCTTTATGACAGAAATCCTCCTAAAATTGCAAATGTTAATGCACATCATTGTACACAGGCTACATTGTGGAATTTCCATAAATATAGTTTACACTGATAATGTACTGCTCCTTTCTACCATCAGGCCCCATCCGCCCCCCCTGCACTCCAGCACTTTTCCCAGTCCCTGTGAGACTCTTCCTTTCTGTTTCTTGGCCTGTTTGCTCTCCCTAGTAACTACTGTTCCACTGAATGTTTCAGCAATGTTGACTTATTGCTTTCCATTCATGAGTGAAGACTTATGTGGTATGTGGGTTTCTGTCCGACTTCATGTACACAACACAATAAAACAGAAACCCCAGAACAGAAAATGTGTCTTAGAAAAAAAAATAACACAGTCCTGCAAATGTCTGACATAACAGGAAGATAAAAACCACTAAGAGCTGAAGCTTAGATTATATGTGTTCTCTAATCCATGCTAAAATGATCTAGCAAAACAGACTTTAAAAAGATAATGTATCTGGTTAGGGTGGTACATGTTTTTAATCACAGCACATGGGACAGAGAGTTAGGCATATCTCCATGAGTTCAAGGCCATCCTGGTTTACATAGAGAGTCCCAAGCCAGTCTGGATTATGTAGTAAGACTCTTGTCTCTAAAAACAAAACAAAATAAAACAAAAAGTTAACAGGATTGAAATTGGATCTATTTAAAAAAAAAAACCAGAGGTTAAGTTGTTCCTGGTCTAATGATCTCAAGATCCTTTTAAGCAATGATGATGCCGTGCACAAATCTTATGCAAGCTCAAATCAGACAAAATACCAACACAGACAGTGGAAATGAGTAAGAAGCCCAACCCAACCTAAGGAACTTTTGGCAATTGATGGTTCATGGAGGGGGAGAGACTGCGTCGAACAGGGATGGGACTCTTAGTGGGCTTAGTGGATGAACCTATGCTGAGGGACATTTGGGGACACAAATAGGACTCTAGATCATATTTTATGTGCATTTCATACGTATTTATACATTAAATTGGGTGGGTAGAGACGGGGGAAATGTGGAGAGGGGAGGGGATTTAAGTACCAGCAAACTGTACTGTATAAAAGTAGCAAAATTTCAATTAAAAAGAGACAAGCATAGGGAATGATGATCAAGCACTGCTTGCATATTTTACAAAGCAAATATCGTGGTAGTTCAGAGCATAAATTTAGGCATCCCATTGTGTGTAGTCACTATTAGAGCCCCCAAACCTGCTTTTGCCACATCCCTAGATCAATATCCTACTTTTTTTTTTATTGTATTTATTTATTTATTTTTAACAAATCTAGACCCGTGTTCCCGCTCATTCCCCCACCCCGTCAGAGCTCGTGCATTCTGCCAAACATGCTTTCCATCTCTTAGTCTTTCTCAATATTTTCCATGGGGATGTTGACTGTTTTGAGCAGAAGTTCACTGTTTCAGTCAGTTCTTTGATGCAGTATTTTCTGTTGTTGTTGTTGTTTCCAAAATGCATTATGTCCAACTGCTTTGTACAGAAGCTCAGGGGGCCCTACACAAGAAATACTTACAACTGGGTAATTGGCACTAGCATCCACAGATGAGGGATACCATTCGTCGTTTGTTTTTCTGGGACTGTGTTACTTCACTCAGCATGATGTCCTCTAGCTCCAGCCATTTTCCTGCAAAGCTCATGATGTCGTCTTTCTTTACTGCTGCATAGAACTCCATTGTGTAGATGTACCACATTTTCTCTATCCATTCGTCAGTTGAGGGGCATTTAGGTTGGTTCCAGCTCTTTGCTATTGTGAAGAGAGCTGAAATAAACATGGCCGTGCATGTATCTCTGTGGTGGCGTAAGTCTTGAGGGTACATGCCCAGGAGTGGTATGGCTGGGTCGGGTGGCAAGTTCATTCCAAGTCTTCCAAGGGTTCTCCACACTGCTTTCCATAGTGGCTGTACGAGTTTACATTCCCACCAGCAGTGGATGAGTGTTCCCCTTTCCCCACAACCTCTCCAGCACTTGGTATCATTTGTTTTCTTGATCCTAGCCAGTCTTACTGGAGTAAGATGATATCTTAAAGTGGTTTTGATTTGCATTTCCTTAATGATTAGTGATGTTGAGCAGTTCTTGAGGTGTTTCTCAGACATCTCTAATTCCTCGCTTGTGAAGTCTCTGTTCAGCTCTTTGCTCCATCTATTGAGCGGGTCGTTTGTTTTCTTTTTTCTTTGTTTTTTGAGTAGTTTATATATTCTGGAAATCAATGCTTTGTCAGATGTATCTGCAGTTAAGGTTTCCTCCCACTCTGTGGGATTTCTCTTCACTTCCTTGATTGTTTCTTTTGATGTAAGAAGCTTTTGAGTTTGATGAGGTCCCATTTGTCAATTGTCGACCTTAATTCTTGTGCAGCTGCTGTCTGATTTAGGAAGTCTTTTCCTACGCCTATGTCTTGTAGTCTGCTGCCAACTTTTTCTTCTATCACCTTCAGAGTTTGGGGTTTCACGTTGAGGTCTTTAATCCATCTGGAGTTGACTTTTGTACAGGGCGAGAGGTAGGGGTTTAATTTCATTCTTCTACAAGTGGTGATCCAGTTTTGCCAACACCACTTGCTGAAGATGCTGTCTTTTCTCCATTGTGGTTTCTTGGCCCCCTTGTCAAATATGAGATGGCTGAAATTATATGTGCTCAGATTTGGATCTTCGGTTTTGTTCCATTGGTCAACAGGTCTGTTTTTGTACAGGAGTTTTGGTAAAATGGACATTTTTACAATGTTAATTTTCCCAATCCATGAGCATGGGAGGTTTTTCCATCTTCTGAGGTCTTCTTCAATTTCTTTCTTTAAGGGTTTAAAATTTTTGTTGTAGAGGTCTTTGGTGTCTTTGGTTAGGTTTGTTCCTAGGTATCTTATTGTTTTTGAGGCTATTGTGAGTGGGAAGGTCTCTTTGAATTCTTTCTCCAGTTGCTTGTTGTTGGTGTAAAGAAAGGCCATTGATTTTCTAAGGTTAATTTTGTATCCTGCCACTTTGCTGAAGCTGTTAATCGTTTCTAGGAGTTTTCTGGTGGAGTTTTTTGCATCTCTTAAGTAAACAATCATATCATCAGCAAATAGGGATAGTTTGACTTCCTCTTTTCCAATTAGTACTCCTTTAATATCCTTTTCTTGCCTTATTGCTCTAGCAAGTGTTTCAAGCACTATATTGAAGAGGAGTGGTGATAGGGGGCAGCCTTGCCGAGTTCCTACCTTTAAAGGGAATGTTTCCGTCATTTCCCCATTTAGGATGATATTGGTTGTGGGTTTCCTGTATATGGCTTTGATTACATTGAGGAATGATCCCTCCAATCCAATTCCTTCTAGATATAAGTTCCTACTTTATCCTAAGTAGGCATCCTTATATTTACAGCCAAGTGCACCCTTTTTGCAACAGATGGAGACTATTATAGAATTCCAGAACTGGTCAAATGCAGAGAAAAGACATGTATGAGATGCTTAACCCTATGTGACATGTCTTCAGGGCAATCTCTACACGTAGGATGAACACATCACTTTATCTAACCTGCTGACCCAAGGACCTTAGCTATGTACAGCCTTTTTCAGCCTGGTGTTTCACAGTACTTCCAAACTACTCTAGCAATTTAGAATTTTCTCTTTTCTTTTCTTTTCTTTTCTTTTTTTTTTTTTTTTTGTCTTTTTTGAGACAGGGTCTCTCTGTAGCCCCAGCTGTCCTGGAACTGACTCTGTAGACCAGGCTGGCCTTGAACTCACAAAGATCCACCTGCCTCTGCCTCCCAAGTGCTAGAATTAAAGGCATGCGCCACCACCATGCCCGTCTAGAATTTTCTCTTTTCATATCCCACTTTTGCATCCTCATGAGAAAGGTAAATAGGATTGCTGTAAGTTACATAATGCTTTGATGAGAAAACATCTCCATACTCCACAACCAACACTTAAGCAGTTAATCTGTTGTTTACTGGCCAAAAGCATTGTGATTTTCTGTTACATCACTCCTCATTCTAACAGCATGCTAGCCTGTTTTAATGACTGAGTCCTGATGGGCACAAACTGTGTGGTTTTCATTGCTCTGTCATCAGGGTTTACTAAGTTGCCTCACGTTGCTATCGTTAATGTCCTTTCAATGAATTGGAAGTGGGTCTAGAACTATAATCAAGTGAGATAATCCTGAAAATCACAGGAACAAAATGTTCTTTAATCCCTTAGGCTTAATAGAATATAAAAAAGTATAACGTCCACCTTCTGGAAGCTAGAGAGAGCCCTTCATAGGACCAAAACTCTCAAGGACATGTTTAGTCAGGGTGTGAGAGATATTGAATAGGTCCTTTATCTCAATATTGCTGCATTGGTTTTCATCACATAGCAATCTGTTAAGTCTCATTCCTTTTCCCAGATGCAGAGCCCTAGTAAGGACAGTTTGTTTTGTGAGCTGATGTGGAATTACCCAGACTGGAGCCAGACTCTGTGACCTTTGTAAGGTTACATACCTGGAAAGACTATGTACACATTCATCTTCCTTCCACTGATGAACCAGATACCCTCAGGCTGAGAAAGTGAGGAATCTTATAGATCCATTGTAGCACTTCAGGTATGGCCAAATGTTTCGACACAAGAATGAAGAATGTTGTCAAGCAGGCTCACTCTTAGAATGTGGCAGTGGGGTAGAAGAATTTAGTGCTTGGCAAGGTTTTCTAGGAAGCTCTGGAGTTTGTAAGAGTTATCTGAGTCCTAGTGAAATGCCCTTGAGTTATGGTTTAAAGAATATTATAGAACACATAAGCTGTCTTACTCTGTCCCAAAGTTCACTAAAGGTTTCTTCAACCAAGAAGTCACAGTCACAGTTGCCAGTGTCTAGAAGCCCGAGGGCCAGGCTCGTTCCACCAGATCTAATGACCTGAAAAGATAAGCAAGTGGGCACTGGGAGAGTGCAAAGTGCTGCTCTCAATAAAATCATGGAATGTAAATGTCAGGGTTGAGGGAAACACCTATTTTAGGTCCAGGACCTGTGTCCTTCCATAGGTTCAATGCATTGGCTCCTCTGGCTCTCTCAAGGGCTCATCAAGATATCTTGCCAAACTGAAGAATCTAGATTCTGGGTAATCCCACCATGGCCAAGAAGGTCCTGAGTTGTTTTGTACATGGGGTCCTCATAGTTAAAGTGAGATCCCTGTGGAGACTAGAAAGGATCTTTGTGCATGGGGTGAATATAAGTTCCAGAAAATAAATCAATAATAAATTTTTTTTAAAGATATATCTAAATGTATTACAACTTCATTATCTACTTATCAGTTGAGGGACACTTGGGCTGCTTCCAGCTCTTTGCTATTGTGAAAAGAGCAACCATGGTTGTGCATGTATCTCTGCTATATACAGGATGAGTCCTTTGGGTATACGCCCAGGAGTGTTATGAATGGGTCAAATGGTAGGTTAATTTTAGGTCTTTTATGAGTTCTCCACACTGCTTTCCATAGCGGTTGCACACGCTTGCCATCTCACCAGCAGTGAATGGACGTTCCCCTTTCCTATAACCTCTTTAGCATTTGTTTTCTTGATCGTAGCCAGTCTTACTAGGGTAAGATGAAATCTTAAAGTGGTTTTAATTTGGATTTCCTTAATTGTTAGGGACGTTGAAGACTTTTTAAGATGTTTCTTGGCCGTTTTTACTTTTCTCTTGAGCTGTCTCTCTTCAGATCTTTAATTGGTTCGTTCGTTTTCTTTATCCTTTGTTTTATTTATTTATTTTTTTAGTAATTTATATACTCTGGATGTTAAACCTCTGTCAAATGTGACACTGGTAAAGATTTCCTCCCACTCTGTGGATTTTCTCTTCACTTCTTTGATTGTTTCTTTTGCTGTACAGAAGCTTTTTTAATTTAATAAGGTCCCATTTGCTGATCATTCGCCTTACTTCTTGTGCAACTGCTATTACTGATAATATTTTCTTTAAAAAATTTTCAGAGTTTCAGCTTTCACATTGAGGGCTTTGATCCATTTAGAGCTGACTTTTGTATAAGGTGAACAATAGGTGTTTAGTTTCATTCTTCTACAAGTGCTAATCCAGTTTTGCCAACACCGTTTGCTGAAGATGCTGTCTGTCTTTCCTCCATTGTGTGTTCTTGACCCCTTTGTCAAATCTAAGGTGGCTGAAATTGCATGTACTCAAGTTCAGGTCTTTGATTTTGTTCCATTGATCTACAGGTCTATTTTCATGCCAATACTATGCTGTTTATTTGATTTTATTATTATTTTCTTGCTATAGCTCTGTAATAGAGTTTGATAACTGGTATAGTAATCTCTCCTTCATTATTCTTTTTGCTCAGGGTTGCTTTGGCTGTCCAGGGTCTTTTGTTTTTCCATATGAATTTTAGGATGTTTCCAATTTTGTGAAGAAAGTCATGGGGATTTTGATTGAGATTGCATTGAATCCCAATGCAATAGGGTAGGACGGTCATTTTTTAGTATATTAATTCTTCCAATCCATGAGCATGAGAGGTCCTTCCATCTTCTGGTGTCTTCCTCAAATTTCTTCTTCATAGATTTAATGCTTTTAATTGTAGAGATCTTTGATGCCTTTAGTCAGGTTTGTTCCAAGATATTTCTTTTTTTGAGGTTATTGTGAATGGGAGGGTTTCTATGTTTCTACACATACTTCTCCAATTGCTGGTTATTAGCATATTAGGAAGGCTACTAATTTTCGTAGGTTAATTTTGTAACCTGCCACTTTACTGGAACTGTTAATCATTTCTAAGAGTTTTCCGATGGAATTTTTTGGCAACCCTTACATATAATATCACATCATCTGCAAAAAGGGATAGTTTGACATCCTGTTTTCTGATTAGTACTCTTTTAATTTCCTTCTCTTGTTTTACTGCTCTAACAAGAGTTTCAAGCACTACATTGAAAAAGAGTAGAGATAGTGGGCAGCCTTGCCAGGTTCTTGACTTGAACTTGTTATGTTGGCCTTGAATTCACAGAGATCTAATTGCTTTTGTCATCTGAGTGCTGGAATTAAAGGTGTGTGCCATCATGGCTAGTTCCTATCCAGGTTTCAAAAAATATTTTGTGTGTAGGTTTGTGCTGCAGTACATGTATACGGGTCAGAGGCCAACTTGGCGGAGTCGGTTCTCTCCTTCTACCATGTGGGTGGTGGGGATTGAACTCAGGGGAATGCTTCTGATTTTTCTCCATTTAGAATCATGTTGTTGTATATAGCTTTATGTTGAGGAATGTTCTCTCCAGTCCAATTCCTTCTAGGACTTTAAACATAAAGGCATGTTGAAATTTTTTTTTAATTTTATTTATTTCCGTATGTGTATGAATGTGTTGTCTGCATGCAAGTTTGTGCACCCGTGACGTGCAGTGCCGTGGAGGTCAGAAGAGGGTGTCGGATTCCCCTGGAACTGGAGTTCTCCTGGAATTGGAGTTTCAGACGGTTATCGGCCGCCATGTGGGTGCTGGGGATCGAACCCGGGTCCTCTGCAAGAGCGGTCGGCGCTCTTAACCGCTAGGCCATCTCTCCAGCGAAGACTTCAGCTGTCTACTCAGTAGGGATTCTGAGAAGATATGGGTTCTTTTCTTTCCTATTATCTTAGCATTGAATTTAAACCTAATTAAGCAGCTTTTTAAAGTATTAGATATGTGTTCAATGAATCCATTTACTCTCATGAGAAAACGGAATGGAATAGAAAGGAGGTCAGAGATGCATAGACACCTCAAGGAGGCTTTCAAGGTACAGGATCTATGACACTAGACAATTAAGGAAGAAGTGTGAAGACACTACTTATACAAAGGGAAAGTGTTCCAGAACCCTGTGGATGTGGAACACCACAGCTACCACAGAAACACCAGGAGTTATGAATTTTCTAATGCATACATACATGCCTAAGTGAGGCTTCAAATTTAGGCAACGGAGAGAGTAATGCTAGAAATTTATAACAATACATAAGAACGAAAAGATTATATGAAAAGACAATTTCTGTGACTCCCATGTGTGTTGTGAATTTCCCATGCAACAGAGGCTGTCCGTTGCTAAGTTTAACCATGCTTAAAACCATTATGGATGGGGCCTAAGTGCTGTACCCTCCTTTTGTTCCCTGTCCCTAGATTTACAATCTGGATAGGGCTGGCGAATTCCTGAAGATCAGCCAGTTAAATCCATGCTCACCACCCAAAGTGAGTTGTGTCATTTTATTTTACATTATACCAAACCCCCTCATCTCCTCGTCTCTGACACATTATTGAAAGGGTCATTCTTTGCAACTAGGGCAATTGTGGATAGTAAGCACTTCAGCAGTCATTGTAGGACCAGGAATGTTCTGGAGACTTTCAAAGACAGAGACACAGAAGGTCTTCACTGATAACTTTTTAAGTTGTTTCTTAGACATTTTTATTTCTTTGCTTGAGAACTTTAGTGGCTCCAACTGTTACATCAGGATATGTACTGTCATATGAGGAATAGGTGCTACTGTCCATAAATGAGGAGAACATATGTGACATGTTTTAATGAATCTGTGTTACTTCACATAGTATAGCAGTTTCTGATTTCTTCTTCCCTTACTGCTGAGTAGAACTCCATGGTATAAATATATCAAATTTTCACTATCCATTCATACTAGTGGGGGTGTGGGTGTACAAATGGGGAAGGTGGTCCTAAATGTGATTAAAATTTATTATAAGAAATTCATAAAAATACACAAAAACCTTTAAAATTTATGGATGAAACCTCTAATTTTTCTAAGGTAAATCCCAAGAGCTCCTTGGGTCTTTGGGTTGTTGATGGGGACCAAGCAGAGAAGAATGAAGAATACCATTCTGTCATGGAGAAACAGTGCTGTTCACAGAAATCTTAGTTTGCTTTATGTAAATGAAATGGGCTAATTCTCAGGTCTTCTACATCAGCTTCCACAGGGTGTTGGACTAACTGGCAAACACACTGGAAATCTACATCAGAATCAAACACTGTGAGGAATGACTGTCATGTCTCTAACACACACAGAGATTTTATAATGTGCTGTTTTATTGGTCTTGAGATAGGGTCTCCCTGTTGCTCCAGCTGTCCTGCAACTCACTATGTAGACCAGGCTAGCCTTGAATCCACAGAGATCTGCCTGCCTCTGCTGGGATTAAAGGTGTGTGCCACCATGCCTGGCAATAATAATGAGAAGGGGGCTCAGGGTAAGGGAGAAGTGTAGGAGTGAGAGAGTGGTGAAAAGAGTTTGAGGCAGAGTGTGCCTGGCAGAAGGTAAGAAAGAGCTACTTTTTGTCACTTCCCTGGACCAACATAATTTTGCTTTTTATTCAAAACCACTCTTCTTATCCTTAGACACATACGTGCCTAAAACCATGCATCAAAGAAGTTTTTACAGCAAAAACAGACTATTACAAAGTTCCACAACTGGTCAGATGCAGAGAATTAGTGGCTGGGAGGTGTCCAGGTATAAGTGATACATTTACAATTCAATATCTACACATAGGATCAGGGAATGTCTAGGAGGATGGGGTGTAAGTAATGTGAGAGCCAGACAAGACATCTGCTGCTGGTTAGTACATTCTGTACATGATAGGGAAGCCACACCAAAGAAATCTCCCCAGTGTGCAGTGTAACAAAGTGTGTCATACTGCCATAATAAAACAGTTGACAAGGAGGACAGGGTGGATTTTACAGGGTCCAACCTCAAGATGAAGAGCTACAGGCAGTCCATGGATGCTGTGGGAGAGAATCAGCTTTCTCTGGGGAGCAGCTTCCTGAGAGCTTCACTAATCAAGAGTAGATAGCACAGGGATACATAAGTAAATGTACTCAGGCATTTTCTCACGAATCATTTTCTCATGCTTTAAGATCAACACCAGACAACTGTGAGCTCATTAAACTAAAAGACTTCTGTACAGCTATAGACACAACTAAGGAAGAAGAGAGAAAACACACTTGGTGTGAGGAAATCCTCACTTGCTACACATCTGACAAAGGATTAATCAGAATGTACAAAGAACTCAAAAAAACAAAGAAGCAAGAAAATAAATGACCCAATAAAAATTAGAGAGTTCTCAAATGTAGAAATACAAATGAATAAGAATTACCACAAAAGTGCTCAAAATCCTTAGTGTTTAGGGAAATGCACATCAAAGCCACTTTAAGATTTCATCTTGCTCCAGTCAGACTGGCTAAAAATCAAGGGAACAAAGGACACCAAATGCTGTCGAGCATTTGGATAAAGCCAGACACTTATTCACTTCTGGTGGAATTGCACACTCCTCCGAACATGATGCAAAGCAGTGTCAAGAACTCGTAAAAACCTAAAAATGAATCTACCATATGATGCCATTTGAATACTCCTTGGCTTATGTGCAAGTGATTCACATTCCTGTGGAGATACTGGTACATCCATATTTGTTGTTGCTGTTTTCATGATAGCTATGAGATGGAAGCAACCTAAACGTCTTCAGTTTGATGAGTGGATCATGAAAATGTGGTGCTACATTAGCACAATGGAGTTCTACACAGTGGTAAGGAAAGATGAAATCATGAAATTTCCAGGTAAATGGATAGAATCAAACTGCCATACACAAAGTGAAGTAACACAAATTCACATAAGCATGCAACATACATTATGTCAGATTTGCAAATCTTCAGACCAATTCCTTATATATGAGTCTATATCCAGATGTAGCTGCAGAAGCTGGATAAATGGAAGGGAACCATGGTGGTAATTGTAAAAAAGAAGCGAAAGAGCTGGGGGGGGCAGTAGGAAACAGAGGTTACCCAGTGGGAAGTTGGAAAATGATGCATTCCAAAGCAACACAGACGAAATCGACTGGGACAGCATGAAGGAGGAGAAATCCAATTGTAGACAGCTGCAGAGGAACCTTGATGGGGAGAACTTAGCCGAATACATAGTGAAAGTATATGAGTAGAAGGATGCACATAATAACGTAGAACTGAAAAAGTATTACTAGAGACTATAACACATTTTCATCGGGAGACAGAAGTGATACGTGTTAGTGAAGAAGAAAGAGGAATGACAGGAGTAGACAATGAGGTAAGGGCAAGTGTCACTCCTACAATCTAAGACCAGGAAAGTGATAAAAAGAAACAACAATGTAACTAGAAGGGCAGAACCTGATGAGAATATAGTGCACAATAGACCTTAGTTGGCCGGTACAGAGCAGACATGAGCGGAAGACAAGAGTTTAAATACAAACCACCGAAAAGAAAGGTAGTAGAGAAATAATAGGAGAAGAGAGAGGATTCCATAATGCCATGTATACATGCAATGCAATATATAAAAAGTCCACTCCATGAAAAAGATAACACATCACAATACTAGCTTGAAAGCGATGAATCGCCTTGCATGGGAAATGTACAAAATAGAATGCTTAATAAAAATAAGAAAAACCATGATACCAGATGACAGAGAAACCTCCCCCTATGTGATGTGTGATGTGGTACAAAAAAAGCTGGAAAGTGCGGCCACAACCCACCCGAAACTCCTAGTATAAAAATGTGAATCACAAGACTATATCTGAAACCCCACAGCCCTCATTTGCTATATTTACTTCGTAAGAACAACCATTGAAAGATGTAAAAGAACAACCGTGTCGTGATGAACGTTCGGTATAAAATCACCAGAGTCCTCAAGAACTTCGTGTGGTGCAAGCAAAAGTAAAGCTGTGACATGACTGGAAACCAGATCCACAACTCTGACTAGAGACTAGACAACAAGAAAGAGGGACATAATGGCAAGTTATGCTAAGACGGTAAGAGAAGAGTACGTGACAGCCACCCCAAAAGATAACTGTGAGAAAATAAATACAGAAGTGGCCCTCATCACAGGATCCAAGAAGACACCTAGGAAAAGCAACAGATGGGAAGCACCGATAGTTATAGTGTAAAGCGCCATGGAAGACAAAAACAACTCAATTTAATGTGTAATGGAAAGATAAGATAGTTAAGCCAACATCTCTCAAGTTGCATAAATCTATGTAATAAAAAAATTAATTAATGATATACTTATAAATAAGCCACACTATACTAAATGATGTCAAAAATAGTAAGTCACCAAAAAGTGAAGTCGTAAAGTAAGATTTTTTATGTTAATAGTTAATTCTACATATTGAACAGTAAGGTTGGGCGTCTATAAAGAGACCAAAAATGATGAGAGCCCAACATGCACGTCCATATAAGCTAGAGGACTGTGCAAGCATGACACTGAGTTCGATATGGCAGGAGAAAAAACCCGCTCAAAGCAATCCCCCTCTCGTCAGAATAAGACTAGATATGGCACGTGCCAACATGTTGCTCTCCGGAGACAGGGCAGACATTGCCTTAAGAGGCAATGAGAATCAAGTCGATTAGGGATAAAATCATAGATTACCTCCCAATTCAAACGTCTGAGCTACGCTCCGCGTCCCCTGGGGGATAGTGGGACTGCAAGTAAATGCCTGTACATGGGGAAAAAGACAAGCGGAGAACTAAGTATTCGTGCAGAATGGCCTCTCATGAAAGCGATTCCTAGCCAGCCTACTCATCGGAATAACACCACCACCTCATGCCACCCACAGACGACCCACAACCCTGAAGTCTACGAGAACGCCCTTGACCTCAATCGCCCACAAGGAATCTCCATCCACCTCCCAGACCGCCCCATCGAAGCGCATTGGAATGTACAGGCCTGAGACACCACCTCGTAAATCAGTAGGCAATTTTCACTAAGAAGTTACAGGTATATGAGGTTCAATGCAGGAACAGCTGCTGCCATCCTTGTTACTAGTGTCAGAACTAAGGGACTGAGTGGGATTTTGTGAAGTTAGTGAGGAGGAAACTTCCTGAACAATGTAGGAGAACTCAGTCAGTAATCATACAAACAAGTTCACGAGGCAGATTATCCTAAGAATAGTGAGTGACCCGTAGTTTCTGCTTAGCAAAAGCATGTTCCCATGCACCTGATCAAAGGAAGACACAAGACCGACGCTAGTAGGCTTCTGCTCTGGAGAAAGCAGGTGCCAGGATTTAGAAACATACGCTGAAGCCAACTTTGCCACGTCGGTTGTTATTAAAAGTTGGGCGGCCACCAAGAATCACATTCTCTGTACGCCAACTTTATTATCGAGACGTTCTTTAAGTTGCTCTCAAACTCTGTACTTGTCCAGAGGCAGGTAACTGATACAGTAATTGTACCCATTGTGAAAACAGCATCTGTGAGGATTCTGGGGCTATCTTCACCTTTAAGTCTGGTGAAGACCTTTAAGTAACAGCTGTAAATAGATCATACAGTCATGCAGCACTCCTTGTCCAGAGGAGTAGCATCTTGTTTCCAAAAAGTATTTCTATGTAGAGAAGAGTGCATGAATGCACAATGGGACAAGAGGAGGGAGTCTGTCACCAGTTCAGTGTTGCTTTAGCCTAATGGTCTAAACAGGAAATTATGTCAAATACATACAGTTAATGAGAGCCATAAATCTATATCGTGCATGACTTCGTGCAATGAATATGCACATTGCAGATAAAGGCCCAATTAACAAATTGCTCAATGTATTGGACAGGACTTAACTCAGCACAGACTACTCCTAAATTTGATTATGTGCACAGGCAATAACTTTGTTTTTGGTCATAATGTTTAGTACTCTGCCGACCTACTTTATACTGATTATGACATGATACTGAAGTGCTTGCTGACAGTTTCATTGTACGTAGATGTATTTTTTTTATATTTATTTATGTTTTTATGTGTCATGAATGTGCTGCTGCTGAAGCGTCATTATGCCGACCCCACAAGCGTGCGTCACCATGTCGATGAATGCCGCCGGAGAGTCAGAAAGAGATGTCATGTATATCCCCTGGAAGCTGGAGTTCTACTCTGGGAGATTGGTGTTACAGATTGTTTCTCAGCCATGAAGTGTGCAGAGTGCGTGGGGATTAACCCGGGTCCTCTGCAAAGCAGTCGGTTGCTCTTAACTGCTAGGCCATCTCTGCGCAAGCCCCAATGTACTGGGGTTTAATGACGAATAGATAAACAATTGGGGTCTGAGAACTAAAATAACTTGGAATTAAGCCATGTTTTTCTCATTCCACAAATTCACCATTGTACATTTTGCTGAAGTATTGTATGTCACAAGATTCAGGTACCTTCATTAAAATTATTCACACTTTATTGATTTTGACTTACATAATTAACATTCCACCACAAAAATGGATACTCAGTAAGGAAATAAAATAATAAAATTTGGGAGTTTGAAAACACAATAGATAGGTTCTTGAAAACAAAAATAAATATGTTCAATCACGTGTGTTTAGATACCCAGAAGTAGGCATTTATGGAAGCCTGCTGGATGGTATATATGTCTCTCTCCTTACCACACAGCCGAGGTTCATGTAGATTTATTCTTAAACAAGTATGAATCCACAAATACCATTCTGTGTGTTACATAAGATTTCCTTACCTTGATATATTAATACGTTTTTAAAATGTTTACTTTATTGAATGTTTGATTGACCTTATATATTGTTGCAATAGTATAGACTGTATGCATGTAAGTCAGCACCACTTGTCTGGTGGGCTGAATGTCTCTAGGGTGCAGAAGGACAATGATTGGATCCCTGGAAACTGAGGCTTATGGACAGTCTGTCAGCACCTGTGTGGTGTTGGGACTTGAAACACTAGGTCTTCTCCAGGAACAGTCAGTGTTCTTTAACCACTGAGCCATGCTCTCCCCAGCCCATTATCAAATTCTAATTGTGGACCATGTCATGCCCAGGCTAAAACCTGACATAAGTATCTATCTTTGGTGCCCTCCATATAATTGAGTATGAAACTTCCTACTACACATGTACAATTGCTCAAACTCATTAATATAAAGTCTAGAAAACTGATATTGGGCAAGAATGCTTAGACATTGGGTCACTTGATAAATAAATTAAGCCCATGACTCAATCAGGTGAAGTGTATTACACCTGATGTGTGTCCTGCCAGTGGTGCTCTCGATAGTTATGGACAATGGATTGATTGTTGGTCGTGTCATGTCCGATGCCCCTGCTGTTCTCATTTCAATCAGGGACCATTATAGAAACTTAGTGTTTTTTACCTTAGGTATGAGATTGGATTCTTTCTACTATAAGCGAATAGGCCAATCAAAATAGGAAAAAAGTACCGATTTATCCAAAATGTAAGTGCCAAGTAGCAATGCAGTGTGACTGTATACTAATATGCAATGTGACAAAAGTACTTGCGAGTGTTTTCATAGATCTATGAGTAATCCCTGTAATCATATATGATATTTGTTTCTTTCTTTTTTTACTAAAAAATATCATTTTATTTTATCCTGTTTATGTGCCTCATGAAACTGTACTTTGCTGCATGCCAGGTCTTGGTGCACCCATGCAGGTGCCAATGCCGCGGAGGTCAGAAGAGGAGAGGTCCGATATCGCCCTGGAGCTGAGCCCTCACTGGAACGTGGAGCTACAAATGGTTCTCAGCATGCCATGTGGGTGCGGCGGAATCGAACCGGTTCATCTAGCAAGAGCAAGTCAGTCCTTGCTTAACCGCATAGGCCATCTACTCCAGCCCACCTATTTGTTTTCTTATTACATTTCTGTTTTTACATTTAAAAATGTTTTCACCTGAGAGGTACAAATAGGAACTAACTAAATTTCCTTCTTCCAGAGAGAAAGATGCAATGGAGCAATTCATAGATGACTGCAAATCCAAACATGTCAGACCCCAATATTTCGATGGGTCTTTCCTATGAGATCCTTATCTTGATCTCCAGGGATCAAGAGTCATCAGACAATTTTCAACATCTACATATTCTCTTAAGAGATGTGTGCAGAGAGAGGAGATGAGGGGGTTTGGTATAATGTAAAATAAAATGACACAACTCACTTTGGGTGGTGAGCATGGATTTAACTGGCTGATCTTCAGGAATTCGCCAGCCCTATCCAGATTGTAAATCTAGGGACAGGGAACAGAAGGAGGGTACAGCACCTAGGCCCCATCCATAATGGTTTTAAGCATGGTTAAACTTAGCAACGGACAGCCTCTGTTGCATGGGAAATTCACAACACACATGGGAGTCACAGAAATTGTCTTTTCATATAATCTTTTCGTTCTTATGTTTTGTTACAAATTTCTAGCGTTACTCTCTCCGTTGCCTAAATTTGAAGCCTCACTTAGGCATGTATGTATGCATTAGAAAATTCATAACTCCTGGTGTTTCTGTGGTAGCTGTGGTGTTCCACATCCACAGGGTTCTGGAACACTTTCCCTTTGTATAAGTAGTGTCTTCACACTTCTTCCTTAATTGTCTAGTGTCATAGATCCTGTACCTTGAAAGCCTCCTTGAGGTGTCTATGCATCTCTGAGCTCCTTTCTATTCCATTCCGTTTTCTCATGAGAGTAAATGGATTCATTGAACACATATCTAATACTTTAAAAAGCTGCTTAATTAGGTTTAAATTCAATGCTAAGATAATAGGAAAGAAAAGAACCCATATCTTCTCAGAATCCCTACTGAGTAGACAGCTCAAGTCTTNCCGTTGTGAAAAACTTTAACTGGTTCTACCGAGATTACAACCTACCCTAATGAACTAAACTGACTGAGATGTAGACAGTGGTAAATCCTACTTTCTGGAGATCATGGAGCAATTTCCACCTATGATTTTGGAATCAGAAACATATATATTTTCTGGGTCTTTGAAAGTTTGACATTATACTGATATTTTTCAACAGACATGAGAGAAATAATAAGATTCATAGAAGAGACACAAATTTTTTTATTGAATGGGTACAAGTAGGCAGTATGAACATTTGATGACAACTGATCACTTATCACATGATTCCTACTCTCATTGGTGTGGCATGATCCAGGTCAATACATATATATGGACATAACTTCATTTATAGTCCTTAATCCAATAATTTTTTTCTTTTAATTTTATTTTTTTGGAAATTTCATGCAAGAGCACTTGCATTATTTGCACACTTCTCAATTCCCCAAATGCATCTAATGCCCTGAGTGCATTTAGTACTGCTCATGTGTACTAGTCTTTAGACATTTACAGTTGCCATCTTCGAATTAAGTAACCTCTTAATAACTGGATAAACTGATTCTTTCTCATCAGTATGCAATGATTGCCTATACCTCTTCATCTAGATGTGGAACCACATGAAAATTCTCTGATCCACCTTGGTATATTAACTGGCAGATCTTGTTACACTACCATACTGTGTAGTTTCCCTGTCACATCTAGAAACATTAACTAGCAACAGCTGCCTCTTCCAACTTTCTTCCCCACATTTGTGATGTTCCCTGAGCCTTATAGTAGAGTTTGTAGTGTAGACATGTAATTTAAGGCTAAACATATATTCTCTGTCTTTTACCAATTATCTAACTTTGTAATTGTCTCCTGGTGTGAAAGTAAGCTTCTTTGATGAGTGAAGAGACTCACACTTTTATATGGGGGATTATGAATGGGATCCACAAATGAGAGAGAACACATGCCAGGTGTTCTTTCTGAGTGTGGGTAAACTTGTTCTATGTAATAGTATCTAGTTCCAACATTAATCTCTGAATTTTATGATTTCACTTTTTTTTTTTGTCTTTTTGAAACAGGGTCTCCCTGCAGCCCCAGCTGTCCTGAAATTCGATCTGTAGACCAGGCTGGCCTTGATCTCACAAAGATCCACCTGCCTTTGCCTCCCGAGTGCTGGGATTAAAGGTGTGTGCCACCATACCCGGCTATAAATTTCTTTTTTAAAGTTCATTAAAACATACATCAACTTGCTATGTAATTTAAGAATGTAAAATTACATTCCTTTAAAAAAATTTTATAATGCTTTTATTGATGTTTTGAGTATTTCAGACATCATTTCTCAGTTCAGTTTAGACATATTCCCCTTTCCCTTCTCCCCACCACACCCTAGATCATGCACTCTCCCATAACTATCATGTATCTTTCTCTCAGTCCTCTTTTATGTTTAAGAATTCACATTTTCCTTCTTTAATTTTATATTACTGTAAAATACACATACATACTTTCCATTCATATACAGCAATTACAGAGTCTGAGAGTAAGTGGTGGATTGATTCTAGAGCCTGTTAAGAGATTTACATTACAACAACATAGTTGCTTTCACATAAACAGAAATATACAATAATGTTGTTCAACTTGCCTTTCATCTGAGGATTTGGTGTTAGCATCCACAAATGAGGGAGACCATTCACTGCTTGTCTTTCAGGGACTGTGTTACTTCACTAAGCACATTGGCTCCAAGTTCCATCCATTAACCTGCAAAGTTCATGATGTCATCTTTCTTTACTACTGAGTATTACTCCATTGTGTAGATGTACCACATTTTTGTCATCCACTTGTCAGTTGAGGGACATTTGGGTTGGTTCCGGCTCTTCACTATCATGAAGAGAGCTACAATAAACATGGATGTGCATATATCTTTGCAGTTTCTTTTGGGTATATACCCAGGAGTGGTATGGCTGGGTCAGGTGGTAGGCTCATTTTGAGTCTTTTAAGAGTTCTCCACACTGCTTTCCATAATGGTTGTACAAGTCTACATTCCCACCAGCAGTGGATAAGTGTTCCCCTTTCCCCACAACCTCTCCAGCATTTGGTGTCTTTTGTGTTCTTGATCTTAGCCAGTCATATTGGAGAGAGATGATATCTGAGAGTGGTTTTAATTTGCATTTCCTTAATTTTTAATGATGTTGAACACTTTTAAGATGTTTCTCAGCCATCTTTCCTTCATCACTGGTGAAGTCTCTGTTCAGCTCTTTACTCCATCTTTTGAGTAGGTCATTTGTTTTCTTTATTTTTTTGAGTAGTCTATATATTCTTGACGTTAATGCTCTGTCAGATGAATCAATAATGAAGATTTCCTCCCACTCTGTGGGTTTTCTCTTCACTTCCTTGATTGTTTCTTTTGCTGTACAGAAGCTTTTGAATTTATTGAGGTCCCATTTGTCAACTGTTGACCTTATTTCCTGTGCATCTGCTATCTGATTTAGAAAATCTTTTCCTACACCTATGTCTTGTAGGTTGTTACCAACTTTTTCTTCTATCACCTTCAGGGTTTCAGATTTTACGTTCAGATCTTTGATCTACTTGGAATTGATTTTTGTACAGGTTGAGAGGTTGGGGTTTAATTTTGTTCTTCTACAAATGGTGATCCAGTTTTGCCAGCACCATTTGCTGAAGATGCTATCCTTCCTCCATTGAGGTTTTTTTGCCCTTTTGTCAAATACGATGTGGCTGAAATTGTATGAGCTCAAGTTTAGAACTTCAGTTTTGTTCCATTGGTCTGTTTTTGTGCCAGTACCAGGCTATGCTTATGACTATGGGCCTGTAATATAGCTTGAAGTCTGGTAGAGTGCCCGCCCCCCCTGCATATTGCATTTTTCACTAAGGGTTGCTTTAGATATTCGGGGTCTTTTGTTTTACCATATGAATTTAAGGATTTTTTTCCCCCAAGTTTGTGAAGAAGCTCATGGGGATTTTGATTGGGATTGCGTTGAATCTGTATATCAATTTGGGTAAAATGGACATTTTTACTATATTAAGTTTTCCAATCCATGAGCATGGGAGATCGACATCCACCCCCAAAGTCCCAGCTCAGGCTCCGGACAGGTGCACAGAGTCAGTGAGGGACCAGGAATGCAAGGCAGAATTGCCTTGTCCCTTGGGAGCCTACCAGCGCAGGGGCCAAATTAGCAACTCTCCCAACTCCCCCCCCGCCCCCGTCAACTGGGAGGAGCTCTGCTGCAGAGGACAGCAGAGCATTGTTGATTATAGTCCGTGCAGCCAATGTTGAGGTGCTAGAATCCAGAGAAACAAATAAACAGACAAATCCACATACCAAAGACACAAAGAAAAAACAGCATGGGAAAAAGCTCATAATAAATCCACACCAAACTCTACCAACCCTACAGAAGATCCCTACAATGAGATCTCCAAGGAAAGAAGCCAAGACATTGACCTTAGAAGAACAACTGTAGACATATTCAAAGAAATTACAGAGCTAAGGGAAGAGAAAAAAAAAAAAACTCAAAAAGGACCTAGAGGGAGATAATGACAAACTCAGGAAGGAAGTGGAAACACTGAAAATATCCCAGGCCTAAATGAAAAAAGAAAATGACCAACAAACCAAAGAGCTACAAGATGAGAATGTCAGGCTCCAGAGGGAAATGGAAAATCTAAAGAAATCATGGGGTGAAATGAAAAAGGAAACTGAACATTCATCCAATCACCAGAAAGGATGGGAAAAAGCCTCAGAAGCAGAATGGAAGAAGCAGAAAAAAGAATATCAGACCTGCAGGATAATATGGAGCAACTAGAAAGCTCAAGTAAAGATTATGAAAAATTAAAAAAAAAAACAACACAAGAGTGGAACAACCAGGAAATGTGGGACACTATGAAAAGACCAAACTTCTGCATCATAGGGATAGAGGAAGGAGAAGAATCCCAAGTTACATTCCTTTTTATCTGCTTGTAAGTTTACAGTTAAACTGTGAATCCCTAAATGTATTTTGGAATTAACCCATAGTTTATTTTCAGACTTACTAAATTTGGTATACACACTCAATGAAAAAAAAAAAAAGCTAAGAGGTTTTAATTTACATTTCATTAATTATTAGCTATGTTGACCACTTTTTAAGATGTTTCTCAGCCATCTTTAATTCTTCATTTGCGAAAACTCTGTTCAGCTCTTTACTCCATCTTTTGAGTGGATCATTTGTTTTCTCGCTCCTTTGTTTTTTGAGTACTTTATATATTCTGGATGTTAATGCTCTGTCAGATGTTTCACTGGTGAAGTTTTCCTCCCACTCTGTGGGCTTTCTCTTCACTTCATTGATTGTTTCTTCTGCTGTATAGAAGCTTTTGAGTTTAATAAGGTCCCACTTGTCAATTATTGACCTTATTTCCTGCACGGTTTCTGTCTGATTTACAAAGTCTTTTTCTACACCTAAGTCTTTTGGGTTACTGCCAACATTTTCGTCTGTCATCTTCAGAGTTTCACATTGAGGTCTTTGATCCATTTGGAGTTGATTGTTGTACAAGGTGAGAGATAAGGATTTAATTTTACTCTTCTACAAGTGGTGATCCAGCTTTACCAACGCCATTTGCTGAAGATGCTGTCTTTCTTACATTGAGTCTTCTTGGCCCCTTTGTCAAATATGAGGTGGCCGAAATTAGATGTGCTCAAATTTGGGTCTTCAATCTTGTTCCATTGATCAACAGGTCTGTTTTCTGCCAATACCAGGCTGTTTTTATGACTATAACCTTCTACTATAGTTTGAAGTCTAGTAGAGTAGCCCTCCCTGCATTGCTCTTTTTGTTCAGGGTTGCTTTGGCTATCCAGAGGCAAATTAAAACCATTTTAAGATTTTATTTTATTCTGGTAAGACTGGCTATGATCAATAAAGCCAAGGATACCAAATGTTGGATCATTTGTGGGGAAAGAGGAACACTCATCCACTGCTGCTGGGAATGCAAACTCAAACAACCCCTATGGAAAGCACTGTAGAGAACTCTGAAAAGACTCAAAATGAGCCTACCACCTAGCCCAGTCATACCACTCGTGGGTATATATCCACAAGACTCATCCTATTGCAGAGATACATGCACATCTGTGTTTATTACAGCTCTCTTCACAATAGTGAAGAGCTGGAATCAACCCAAATGCCCCTCAACCAATGAGTGAATAGAGAAAATATGGTACATCTACATAATGGAGATCTATGCAGCAGTAAAGAAAGATGACATCATGAACTTTGCAGGTAAATGAATGGAACTTGAAGCCATTATGCTAAATGAAGTAACACAGTTCCAGAAAAACAAACAATGTATGGTGTCCCTCATTTGTGAATCCTAGACCCAATCTCTATTTGTAAGGCAAAATGGATAATTCTTTTTTTACTTTTTTAGTAAATATAATACCTCATGTTACTCATCAACTTGCTATATAATGTAGGAATGTAAAATAATATTTTTTTCTTTACCTGTATATAACTCCACATCAAAGTGTGAATCCTAAACATATTTTGGAATTTACCAATAATTTATTTTCAGAAGTCATAATTTTGGTATATGTGTGGCATGAACATATGCATATTTTGGAGTGATACAAATTTGAAGGAACAACAACAATAAAAGTCTGGGTCAAAGAACTGACTGAAACAGTATACTTCTGCAGCAAAAAAAATTTAAGAAGATGGAGAAAAAAAATGAAAGACATGTATGGCAGAATGCATGAGCTCTGGCAGGGTTAGGGGCAAGGATAGGAGAATGAGTCTAAATTTGATTAAGAAAGATAGTATGAAATGCACATGTATGGCAGAATGCATGAGCTCTGGCAGGGTTAGGGGCAAGGATAGGAGAATGAGTCTAAATTTGATTAAGAAAGATAGTATGAAATGCACATGTATGGCAGAATGCATGAGCTCTGGCAGGGTTAGGGGCAAGGATAGGAGAATGAGTCTAAATTTGATTAAGAAAGATAGTATGAAATGCACAAAACTTCAATAAAAAAGATAGAAAAGCTAAGGGTAGAATCTTGAACATCAGAGGCTGGCATAGAAAGAATGTGTGGATGAAACTGATCAACAAATACCAAGTTGGGGCTGGAGAGATGGCCTAGCGGTTAAGAGTGCCGACCGCTCTTACGGAGGACCCGGGTTCGATCCCCAGCACCCACATGGCGGCCGAGAACCGTCCGAAACTCCAATTCCAGGAGAACTCCAGTTCCAGGGGAATCTGAGACCCTCTTCTGACCTCCGCGGCACTGCACGACACGGGTGCACAAACTTGCATGCAGACAGTACATTCATACACGTACAGAAATAAAAAAAAAAACAAAAACAAATACCAAGTTGAAGTTACATACAACATGGTACTTTTGTGTATGATTTCATAGTAGGATGAATATAGATGTAATGTTGCATGCATTTCAGAAGCCTTAAAGAAAGAACTGTGGGGGTTTTAACCAAAAGGAAATTATGCATGTTTAATGGCATAGACATGTTCAGCAGATTTAAGCTTTAAACAATGTATACATCCATGAAGCATTATGTGACCCTTGTAATATGTACTTTATATTTGTACATGTCAGCCAAAATTCATTTAATAAAAAAAGATAAGTCCCAGAAACTAATTATTTCATTAGTTAATATGTACCCTTGAATGAGAAATATTATGTGGACATGACAACAGTTTTTGAAGAGTTAAAGTAATGTTTTGCTTTGAAATATATTTGTCTGAGAAGTAGCTAATAAATCATCTATATATTGAAGGATGGCACTCTGTGGGTGATACCTTAGGGTGGTGGGGGCAATCTTTGCCTGGGACCTGTTCAAAAGGATGCAGACTAGCCTCTAAACTCAGAGGTAAGGCAGTCCAGCTAAGATGTTAACTGACATGGATGGAGAGGTCTGTCATTAGAAGATAAATAGGAACTAAGAGTCTAGACAGATTAAGTTCTGACAGTGTGAATGAGTAGTTGTTGGAAAGGATCTTCCCAAAGACAGTTTAAACATAAGGAGCTATGGGGTGTATTAGGGCCACAGCCTAATTTATAGCCTTTGGGTCCTGAACCATTTTGCAAGATCAATATAACTTCTTTACTGCTAAGATACAAATGCTACATAGAGAGTTGCATGGGTGCAGAAGATCAGCAGGGAATTTATCATCAAGAGGCTACGAGCCTTCCCACACTTCCCATGCTAAGGTTTTAAAGGATATTGGAGTACATTAATAACGTTGTTACAGTCTTCACACATACGTGTGACAGGATGGCTATTAGTGGGCATGTAGAAATGGGGAATATCCCATAATTTGGGGAGAATTTGTTAAGTGGTTAGGGGTCTATAGTAGAGACTGTGTGGGAAGATCCAGTTTGGTTTTTTTTTTTCTTTTTTGGTCTTTTTGAGACAGGGTCTCCCTGTAGCCCCAGCTGTCCTGGAACTCACTCTGTAGACCAGGCTGGCCTTGAACTCACAAAGATCTGCTTGCCTCTGCCTCCCAAGTGCTAGGATTAAAGGCGTGCGCCACCACGCCCGGCTGGGAAGATCCAGTTTGAATTAGGGGCTAGTTCTCAGCTAGCATCCCTCAGTGCACCATGTGGAAGTCATGAAATTCCTCTGATCCTGCCCCAAGAGGGAGCAACGTGGCCCAGGCATATGATGCTAGGTGGAGCAGCAGTATACAGTGGCGTGAGACTGGGAGTCTGTGATTGCCTCTGGGAGATGACGTGATTTTGCTTATAAAAATGACTGCAGCAGGCGATAAATTGAATTCTCCATTACCATCATTCCCTGTCTGTTATTTTGCGTGTATATAGGCTGAAGCAGGCCTGGATTTTGACTGTCAGCATGGCCACACTTTCTAAGATCTCCCAAAACAGCACAACCAACTGGGGACAAAAATGTCTGAATACATGAAGACTATGGGGGACATTCTCATTCAACTCCCCCCCCCCCAAAGCTGCACAGACAATAAAGAACAGCCAGCAGGGAGGAGACTGCCCAGTGCAGCTCTAGGGATGCATCACCTGTGACTGAACATGCTCACTGAGGTGGGCTTTCAGGCAATCCAGCTGCCTCTGGCCTGCCCATGTTTCTGTAAGTAATCCTTTATTCATGCTCCTAGATGTAATCCAGGTATGCCCACTGGTTCACCAAACCCTGCTTGTGCAGAGCTGACTGGACTGTCATGACTATCTGAGGCAAACAGATGTTTGCTTACACTTCTGCAGGACAGGTCACACAACACAACTACCACAGAAACAGGGACCTATAGAACCAAAGATAAGTTAGAGAGGGGCTGGCCCATGGCCTAGCACTCCAAGATACAAAAACAACAGCCACTATTAAGCAAAGAATTGTTTCTCTCTTCAGTAAAGCTTTGTTTCAGACTTCAATGGGTAGCAGGTGTTCAGACAGAAGAGATTCAAGTGTTTGCAAATTACAGAATATATATATATATATATATATATATGTGTGTGTGTGTGTGTGTGTGTGTGTGTGTGTGTTTGCCTACTTGTATGTGTGTGCACATTCCTTGCATTCCTTGCATGAAGTTCCTTTGGAGGCCAGAATTGGATGTCAGATCCCCTGGAAGTGGAGTTACAGATGGTTGCTAGCCACCATGTGGGTGTTGGGAACTGAATCCTGGTCTCTGAGCCATCTTTCCAGCCCCATAATCATTTCACTTTTGTACTTATACTAATACCTCTTCCGATCTAGTACTCTAGTTTCCTAAAATTAGAAAAATCATTTGATTAAAGGAAGAAATCAACTTATATCTTCCTGCAGTCATCAAATTTTCTCTCCCAATAGTGTAAAAGCAAACAGTGTGTGCCAGTAAAAAGATATCCTCAGTTATTTTCACAGATATCAAAGCCATGGTTACTAAGTTACATTCTAGCTGGGAAAATCTTAAAAGTAACAAGAGGTGAATGTCAATAGGAACATGAAGAAAGTTGCTACCGGCATGCTTATTCAAACTGGGAATGACTATGGTACTGAACATTACTGAGTTGGCTGATTTAGTTGATATCTTAAAGAAATGCCACAGAGATTCTCTGAGTTTCATCTTGTTGATGAAGTGGAAAGGCAGTATAACATTGCCTGCCCAGCAGATTACATGTGTGAGCAATTCAGGAGTTGGTTGAAAAGTGGCTACCTTTACGTTAACAGAATATATTCATACGGACATAACAAGCTCTTGAAATAATTCAAAGGACAATAATAAAACTAGAAATTCACAACCAATTATGCTACACCATAACCATATTATGAATTTGATGTGATGAATCTATGAACAGAAACTGCTAAAATTTGAATCTTTTTTTTAATTTTTTATTTTTGAAACAGGGTTTCTCTGTACCTCAGCTGGCCTGGAGCTCACTAGGTAGATCAGGGTGGCCTCAGTCTCACAGAGATCTGGCTGCCTCTGCCTCCACCTCTGCCCCTGCTGCCCCACTGCTGGGATTAAAGGTGTGCACTACCTCGCCCAGCCTAAAAGTTGACTCTTGGTAATCCAAACGTATGCATGGTAAGACAAATGCGGTAAGAAATTGCCATCATCTCCACCCACAATATTGTGCTTTATTACATTTTATTACTTTGATAATAAATGGAGGTTTCCCATTAATAAATTTACATACTGCTTTTACTGAATAAAACTCGTTATGCATGCACCTCCTCAATTTTTGCTGTAGTTATGTTTTATTAAATGCATATGATTGCAACTGTGTTGGTAGGGCTGGAAAGATGGCTCACCGGTTAAGAGCACTGGCTGCTTTTGCAGAAGAACTGGGTTTGATTCCCAGCACCCATATGATGACTAATAACTGTCTGTAACTGCAGTTCCAGGGGATCTGACACTCTCTTCTGACCTCCATGGGCATTGTACAATATGCATGCACCTACAGGAAATGTACTCATACATATAAAAAAGAAAATATGGTATCAAAAATGTGTTGGCTATATATAACCTATTGAACAGTATAGCTTAGAACACGTGCTGGATAGAGTGTCAGTTTGCTCATTTGTGACAGAGAGTTGGCTGGACCTACTCTTCTCTGTCACTGTTCCATACCACAAGAGTATTCCAGGATATGCAGGAGTATTCCAGGATATGCAGGAGTATTCCAGGATATACAGGAGTATTCCAGGGTATACAGGAGTATTCCAGGGTATACAGGATTATTCCAGGGTATACAGGAGTATTCCAGGGTATACAGGAGTTAAGGAAACAGGAGAGGAGGCACTTCTCAGAGGAAGCTTAAATCTTTCAAATGTTAACATACCAAACAGTCCTCAAACCGCCTGTCAAATTTTAGTTCAAAACGAGCCAGAACAGAAAGTTGGGTTCCTGAACTGACCACATAGCTGAAGTTTAAACTAATAACAGTAAATACAATTATCTGTACCTTCATGGCGCCCAGCTAACAAAGTTCAAAAGTCAACTTGTGGTAGCACATGTGGTTGGCTATCAGCTCCTGTGTTAAACACCCATCCTGAGTACTTGGCTACACAGAATAGCCTTTAACTGACTGTTAAGTTAAACCATCATAAGAGTAAGTGGTTAATTATTTATTTGTCAGTTGGCCTAAGGAAGTGGAACATGGTTTTCACACCCATGACTCACATGATTGTGGAGAGAACACAGCTTTCATGCTCATCTCAATAAAAGCCTCAAAGAACAAAGACTCGGGCAGCTGGCTCCTTACACCCTGGCATGGCCACCTTGACCTTTCAAGGTATAGCCTCCAACTTTACTAAAGTCTTTTCTATTTTCTGTTTTCTGTTTCAATATTTTGGGAGATACTCCATGGGAGACATTCCTAGCCTTGGATCATCTCACTCAAGGACCAAGGTGATTCTCCAATAATACCACTGTATGTCTATGGTCAAGAAAAAGGTCAAATTTGAAATTTCAAGGGTGATTTCTGCTGAATTAATGTTGCCGTTGGATCATTTAAATATAAATAACCATAGATCAGACCACTGGAAGTCAGGGAATCACCAGTAGTTTACTCCGTACCTGAATGTAACCAATACTTTGAAAACTATTTATTTTCCACATTCAGCATAATGGTTCATGTTAACTGTCAACTTGGTGTCAAAAATGAGTCTAAATTTCCCTTTAAACTAGCAAAATGATAAGGAAAAAGAAAAGAGAATGATATCCATTTAATATTTTGTTACTATATTTGAGAGGTTTTCCTTCAGATGGAATTATAATGGAACAATGGGAAATTTGAAAAGAAAAAATATATATAAGATTATTTTCCTGGGGCTGGAGAGATGGCTCAGTGGTTAACAGCACTGACTGCTCTTGCAGAGGACCCAGGTTCGATTCCCAGCACCCACATGGCGGCTGAGAACCATCTTTAACTCCAGTTCCAGGGGTATCCGATGCCGTCTTCTGACTCCGAGGCATTGCACGATATGGGTGCACCAACCTACATGCAGACAGTACACTCATGCACATAAAAAATAATAAAGAAAAAAGAAAAAATCCCAAAAATAATTATAAAAAAGATTATTGTCCTAAATGGATTAGTATCAAACCACTCTCTATATGAATCTTTCTATACCTGTAGTCTAGTGCAACTCTCAGACATTATCAGAAAAGTTTCTTTATGCATCAGACAGTGATTACCACAGAAACTCACAGCTGGTAAAAGTGCAGAGAATATGACTATGAGTATTTAGCCACAAATGGGACATTTGTATCATCCCCACCCCCTGGGTCAGGGATCATCATGAAAAAAATGGTGGAAAGATTATAAGAGCAGAGGACAGAGAGGACTGGATCAACCCAATATATTATAGACATGGCAAGATTAATCCAGGCAAGATTTTAGCATGGAGGTGCAGTGTCACATGAGCCCTAACCCCAGCTGAACAGCTATTGATAGTTGATGACTTCTGGGCAAGGGATAGTCAGTTGTCTTTATGCATGTAGCTCCTGGTAGGTTGATTATGGTCTGGTGGGTGATCCTATACCAATGAGCATATGGAAAGTACAAACTGGATGTGAAGAGTTATTAAATTAAAGGTAAAAATAGCACATGATGCTGGGAGGGAGTAGGGGGTGGGAATAAATCTGAGAGGTAGTGTGGGAGAAATGAGGGATGAATATGATCAAAGTACATTGCATTCATGTATGTAACCTGAGAGAATCTATAGACTAAGTTTTAAAAGAGAGGAAAAGTAAGTGTAAGAAGCTGTGTATATATACTTTCATAATACTTTCTCTGAGTAATGTCAGCATCCTTATCTTCTCCATAACAGTCTTGCTTTCTTCATGGATATTTATGAGACTCTAAAGCCATGAGCAGTAGAAAGCTATTCAGAACCTTTATGCCTAGGACTTGGCTCACAGGAGAATTGAGAAGACCTCATGACAGTTGACTGAATTTGCATGTATCAGGGCTGCCAGTGGAGAACGCCTGTCTGAAGATGAAGTCAGATGTGTCTAAGTGTATTTCAAAGCTGTTGAAGGAAAAGAGCTCCAACTTCTTCACTTGATTTCAAGAATAGATCTGTGTAAGTATGCAGTACTGTCTCACTTCAGCCAGTTGAAAGAACCCTAGAAATTTCAGTGTATTGCTTGATTTTGAGTTTAGTATCCCAAAACTTCATTCTTCAAACTAGCAGATTATTATAAAACTAAAACTATTTATTGTTGGTGAAGACACGGGGAAACAGGACTTCTTTGATAGTGGGCATGTAAATTAATACCTCAGTTTTAGAAAGGATTCTTGCAAAGTAGACACTATTTCAAGCACACATTCTTTGAGAAAAAGAACCTCTCACTTTAAGAATCTATTTTACAAAAACTAAATATATCTGTTTGTAGATATGTTGTAGCATTATTTATACTGGCAAAAAGGGAATAGAATCACTATGATTTAGAAAGGGTTGAATAAGCAACAGTCATTTCTAATCATAGACTACACAATTTTCTTTTAAAAACTGAATTATTTCTATAAGACTTAGTTTCAAGAACATCTTCTCAAGGATGTGAATGCCAGTCAGTGGTAGAGTGCTTGCTTACCTGGGATAGGTTGTGGATTCATCCTTTGCACCACACAAAAAAGTATAAATAATAAGTATATTTTCCCATGAGATAGACAAGACACAAGAAAGTAAATATAATGTCATTCCACATTACTGCTCAAACAGCTGGCTCCTTCTACAGGTAGACAAATGAAATGGAATTCAATAATCTACACCCAAATGTTACACCTGTTATACAAAGGAAGTGCTAGGCAGTGAGATGAGAGGAGGGAATAGAAAAGAAATACAGACATCTATGAAAATAGATGTTAAGGGGGCTGGAGAGATGGCTTATTGGTTAAGAGCACCAACTGCTCTTGCAGAGGACCCGGGTTCGAATCTCAGCAATCACATGGAAGCTAAGAACTGCTTTTAACTCCAGTTCCAGGAGAATCCGATGCCCTCTTCTGACCTCTGCAGCATTGCATGACACAGGTGCACCAACCTACATGCAGACAGTACATTCATACACACAAAAAAATAAGAAAATAGATGTTAAATATTACTGATTGCTATTTTAAGATGGAAATGTTGATCAGGTACTTCCAAAAAATACTTGAATCAATATATAAACTATTATTAGTAAACCAAGATTAATATAAACATTAAGTAGAAACTGTCTAAATTATGATAAAGAGAAAATATAAAATCTTCTTTAGATTTGTCTTCTAACTAGTGTGGTCAGGAATACATAAAATCAAAATGAAGCTGGGCATGTTGGTGCACACCTTTTATCCTAGGCAGAGGCAGGTGGATCTCTGTGAGTTCAAGGCCGGCCTAGTCTATAGAGTGAGTCCCAGGCCAGTTGGGGTACAGGGAGACACTGTATCAAAAACAACAAAAAAATCAAAACAAAAAAAATGGTTAATTATCAATGCTGTTGAAGATATGGAGTAAATATAAATGTTTTAAGATGGAAATGGAAAGGATGTTCAACATGGATAAAATACACAGGGGGGAAAAATGTAATTAATGGATTAACATATCATCCAAACATGTGTGTCTATGCCAAAGTAACCTACCATAACTATTAGTGCTGCTTAAATACCTATATATCTAATTGCTTGTGCTTCATTAGTAGGATCGAAAGGTTACTCCTGGACAAACTGTCAGCCCATGAAAGGAAACAGCCAGAATTGACCAGAGTCCAAGTCAACAGCTCCAGAGAGAGTGGACTGTTTTACTTCTCATCCACCTGTGCCCCTTTTCTAAGCCTAGGGANTGTTGTTCTTTTACTATGCATCCCTCTCCATGAGAAATATTTATATCTGGGTTGTTGGTACTAGCATCCACATATGAGGGACACCATTTGTCGTTTGTTTTTCTGGGACTGTGTTACTTCACTTAACATAGGTTTTGCATGAAGGATGCTTGTACCCATGGATTATCACTTACAGCTAAAAAATAAAAAAAAAACTGAGAGAAAGATGCAGGACAGTTATGGCAGAATGCATGATCTGGGATGGGGTGGGGGGTGGGGGGAAGGGAAAGGGAAATATGCCTGATCTGAATTGGAAAATGATGTATGAAATGCATAAAGCATCAATAAAAATTAAATAAAAAATACACATTTTTCTTGACTGTGTCTCAAAAAACTGTCTCTTTTGAATTCCCAGATAATTTTTCCCAAAACCAGAGGAAGCCTGGATTTGAGAATATGATTTGTCTTTAGATTTGAGTTTGCCCTCCCTTTGCACTGAGGATAAAGCATTTGGATGTGTGTGTGTGTGTGTGTGTGTGTGTGTGTGTGTGTGTGTGTGCTTGCCCATGGAAGCATGTGAATTTCAGATGATGGCTTTCAGGAGCCAGCTTTCTCCTTCTAATATGGGATCTGAGGATCAAAGAAGTCACGTCTTTGGGCTGAGCCATCTTGCCAGCTTTGAATCATGACATTTCTATACATCATTTCTATTCAGTTGCATCATTATACATCACTTCTATTACATCATTATACATCACTTCTATTCAGAAGAATGGAATGCATAGTTCCTAGTAGTCCTGCAGTAATAACACAAAAGCCATTGCTCAGACCCTATCTAGACTCAATTACAGGAAAAGATTTGCAGCTGTTATTTGAGAAGCTGTGACTCACAAAAGGGTGTAGGTTAAGAGCAAAACTACAGAATGACTAGCATCGCCATTAAATAGATACCTCAACCCAGTCCTGATACATAGGTATTTGTTTATAGGAAACTTACCACGTTATGAGAAGTATTTCCCACAAGTTGTGAAATTGGTGCTGCTGCCATTTTAAGGTCTAACTCACGGCATAGAAAAGTTGCCGTGGTGGGTGGAATTGACTTCTTTCCAAAAGTTCCTTTCCTCCTTCTAATCTCCCCTCCTCCTCTTCCTCTTCCTCTTCTTCCTCCCCTTCCTCCCCCTTATCCTTCTTCTTCTTCTGTTCCTCCTCCTGCTGCTGAAGGTGTTGGTGTTGTTTTCCTTTTTGTTTTGTTGTTGGGTTTTTTTGTTTGTTTGTTTGTTTGTTTTGAGACAGTGTCTCCCTTTAGTCCCAACTGGCCCTGGAGCTTGCTCTGTACATGAGGGTGGCCTTGAACTCAAAGATCTGCCTGCCTCTGCCTCCCCAGTGCCGGGGTTAAAGGCATGTGCCACCATGCCTGGCATGGCATTGTTGTTGTTTTTTGAAATGAGATCTTCCTATAGCCCCTGGCCTGGAACTTGCTGTATAGAACAGGCTGACCTTGATCTCACAAAGATCCACTTGCTTCTGCCTCTGCCTCTGCCTCTGCCTCTGCCTCTTCTTCCTGAGTGCTAGGATTCAAGGTGTGTGCCACCACACCTGGGGCAAGTTCCCTAATTTCTTTTTTTTTTTTTTTTTTTTTTTTTTTTTCTTAGTCTTTCTCAAATATTTTCCATGGGGAAGTTGACTGTTTGAGCAGAAGTTAGACTGTTTCAGTCAGTTCTTTGATGCAGTATTTTCTGTTGTTGTTGTTTTTCCAAATGCATTATGCTCCAACTGCTTTGTACAAAGCTCAGGGGGCCCTACAAAAAAATACTTACAACTGGGTAAGGGCACCTAGCATCCACAGATGAGTGATACCATGCATCGTTTGTTTTTTCTGGGACGTGTGTTACTTCCTAGCATGATGTCCTCTAGCTCCATGCCATTTTCTTGCAAGCTCGTGATGTCGTCTTTCTTTACTGCTGCATAGAATTCCCATTGTGTAGATGTACCACATTTCTCTATCCCTCGCGTCAGTGAGGGGCATTTAGGTTGGTCCAGCTCCTTGCTATTGTGAAGAGAGCTGCCAATAACATGGCCATGCATGTATCTCAGGTGGTGGCGTAAGTCTTGAGGGTACATGCCAGGGTGGATGGCTGGGTCGGTGTCAAGTTCATTCCAAGTCTTCACAGGGTTCTCACACTGCTTCCATAGTGGCTGTACAAGTTTACATTCCAACCAGCATGGATGAGTGTTCCCCTTTCCCCACAACCTCTCCGCACTTGGTGTCATTTGTTTTTCTTGATCCTAGCCAGTCTTTATGGAGTAAGATAGATCCTTAAGTGGTTTTCATTTGCATTTCCTTAATATTAGTGATGTTGAGCAGTTTTGAGGTGTTTCTCAGACATCTCTAATTCCTCCTTGTGAAGTCTCGTTTCAGTTCTTTGCTCCATCTTTTGAGCGGGTCGTTTGTTTTTTTTCTTTGTTTTTTGGTAGTTTATATATTCTGGGAAATCAATGCTTTTGTCAGATGTATCTGCAGTGAAAGGTTTCCTCCCATTCTGTGGGATTTCTCTTCACTTCCTTGATTGTTTTCTTTTGATGTACAAAGCTTTTGAGTTTGATAGGTCCCATTTGTCAATTGTCGACCTTAATTCTTGTGCAGGCTCTGTCTGATTTAGAATCTTTTCCTACGCCTCATGCTTGAAGTCTGCTGCCAAACTTTTTTCTTCTAAAACCTTCAGAGTTTGGGGTTTCACGTTGAGGTCTTAATCCATCTGGAGTTGACTTTGTGTACAGGGTGAGAGGTAGGGGTTTAATTTTCATTCTTCTACAAGGTGTGATCCGTTTTGCCAACACACTTGCTGAAGATGCTCTTTTCTTTTTCATTGTGGTTTCTTGGCCCCCTTGTCAAATATGAGATGGCTGAAATTGTATGTGTCAGATTTGGATTCGGTTTTGTTCCATTGGCAACAGGTCTGTTTTTTTGCCAGTACCAGGGCTGTTTTTATGACTATAGCCCTGTAGATAGTTTTGAAATCTGGTATAGAGATCCCTCCTGTAGATCTTTTCACTCAGGATGATTTAGCATTTGGGGTCTTTTGTTTTTCAAATGAATTTAAGAACTTTTGCTTCCAAGCCTGTGAAGAAACTCTTGGGGATTTTGATTGGGATTGCATTAAATCTATTACAAGAGTTTTGGTAAATGGACATTTTTACAATGTTAATTTTCCCAATCCATGAGCATGGGAGGTTTCCATCTTCTGAGGTCTTCTTCAATTTCTTTCTTTAAGGGTTTAAAATTTTTGTTGTAGAGGTCTTTGGTATCTTTGGTTAGTTTGTTCCTAGGTATCTTATTGTTTTGAGGGCTATTGTGAGTGGGAGGTTCTCTTGAATTCTTTCGCACGTTGCTTGTTGTTGGGTGTAAAGAAGGCCATTGATTTTCTAAGGTAATTTTGTATCCTGCCACTTTGTGAACTGTTCATGTTTCTAGAGTTTCTGTAGTTTTTCTGGTGGAGTTTTTTTGCATCCTTTAAGTAAACAATCATATCATCAGCAAAAGGGATAGTTTGACTTCCTCTTTTCCAATTAGAACTCCTTTAATATCCTTTTCTTCTTATTGCCCTAGCAAGTGTTTCAAGCACTATGTTGAAGAGGAGTGGTGATAGGGGGCAGCCTTGCCGGTTCCTACCTTTAAAGGGAATGTTTCTGTTCATTTCCCCATTTAGGATGATTTGGCTGGGGTTTCCTGTATATGGCTTTGATTACATTGAGGAATGATCCCTCCAATCCAATTCCTTCTAGGACTTTAAGCATGAAGGGATGCTGGATTTTGTCAAAGGCTTTTTCAGCATCATCGAGATGATGGTGGTTTTTGTCTTGATTCCATTTATGTTTTGATGATGTTTATTGATTTTCGTATGTTGAACCATCCCTGCATCTTGGATGAATCCAACTTGGTCATGATGGATGATCTTCTTGATGTGGGTCTGTATGCGTTGCCAGTATTCTGTTTAGAATTTTGGCATCTGTGTTCATGAGGGAGATGGGCTATAATTCTCCTTTTTAGTTGGATCTTTGCCTGGTTTTGGTAATAGAGTGATGTGTGGCTTTGATGAAGGAATTTGGGAGAATTCCCTCTGATTGTATACTTCTAAACAGTTTCAGAAATAATGGTGTAGGTCTTTTGAAATGTTTTTAGCATTCTGCTGTGAAACCGTCGTGGCCTGGGTTTTTTGTTTGGAGGCTTCTTACTACATCCTCTATTTCTTCATATGTTATGGGTCTGTTTAAGTCTGCTCTCTTGGCAGTTTGGTGATTCCCAGGATTTCAGATATTCATCCATTTCTTGTAAGTTTTCAAACTGGTGAGTATAGGTTCTTGGTAACTATCTTGCACCTCGAAGGAAAATCAATAAATGTATAATTGCAGAAGTAGAAACCTAAATCAAAACCGCAGATGGATAATAAGGCAAAAGGAAGCAACACAAACCTATCAGTCATAACCTTAAATATTAATGGACTAAATTCCCCAATCAAAAGACATAGACTGGGAGACTGGATTAGGAAACAGAATCCATCGATATGCTGTCTACAAGAAACACATCTTACCTTCAAGGACAGGCACCACCTTAAAGTGAAGGGATGGAAAAAAATATTCCAAGCAAATGGTACCAAAAAGAAAGCAGGTGTTGCTATTTTAATATCGGATAAAATAGACTTCAAAGTAAAAGAAATCAGAAGAGACAAAGAAGGCCATTACATTTTCATCAAAGGAACAATCCACCAAGAAGATTTCACAATTATGAATATATATGCCCCAAATTCTGGTGCACCAAACTTTATAAAGACAATTCTCCAGGACCACAAGTCACAGACTAACCCCAGCACACTCATAGTGGGAGATTTCAATACCCCACTGAGTCCTTTGGATAGGTCAACAGGACAAAAAATAAACAGAGAGACATCTGAACTGAACGATATGATACACCAAATGGACCTCATAGACCTCTACCGAACATTCCATCCTAATACCAGAGAATACACTTTCTACTCAGCACCCCACGGAACATTCTCCAAAATCGACCACATCCTGGGACACAGAAGAAACCTCTACAAATACAAAAAGATTGAAATAATTTCATGCATCCTGTCAGACCACAGTGCAATGAAGCTCAACATCAACACCAGGACAAGCCCTCCTGCCTACAAGAACACATGGAGACTAAACAACACACTCTTGAATAATGAATGGGTCAAGGAAGAGATAAAGAAAGAAATAAAAACATTCCTGGAACTGAATGACAATGACAATACAACACAACAAAACCTATGGGATACCTTAAAAGCAGTCCTAAGAGGGAAATTTATAGCCCTGGGTGCCTACATTAGAAAAACAGAAAGAGCACAAGTGAATGATCTAACACTACAGCTAAAAGCACTTGAGAGGCAACAACAGATGAACCCTAAACGCAACAGACAGGAAGAAATAACAAAAATCAGAGCAGAAATCAATGAAATAGAAACAAAGAAAACAATACAAAAAATCAATGAAGCCAAAAGTTGGTTCTTTGAAAGAATAAACAAGATAGACAGACCTCTAGCCCAGTTAACAAAAAGAAAGAAGGAACAACTCCAAATCAATACAATCTGTGATGAAAAGGGAAATATCACAACGGACAAGGAAAAGATCAAGAAAATTATATGGGAATATTACATGTTCCCTAATTTCTTAAATTCACCAATCTATCCATATTTGAATTGCTTCCAATGCCCAGAACAGTTCCTTATTAAGAACTACTAACTTGGATTGTACTATAGGAAAAAAGATATGCCAACTATAGAAGCTATTGATATTAGGATTTGGAGAGTCAACTACTGGGATCCTTGTTGAGGCTACTACTGACAGGAAGGATGGAGCAGCAGAGACTGTCTCTGGGAAAAGAACAAAAGCTGGAAAACCCTGTACAGCTAGGAGTCAAACCATGCATTCAGGGAGAACTTGCACTGTGAAAAAAGGAGTTCTGCATAAAATATTGAAAGGTGAGAGTGGAACAATCATCATGAGTGCCAAAAAAATCCTCAGAAGAGTATAATCTGGTAGGATGCAAAGACCTTCCTTCTCTCCAACACCCTCGAACCCCGCTGCACAATCATTGCTTGTATTCAGGACTTTGAGGATGTATTAAGAAGCTTTTTAAGTTGCATTTAGTTGTTGAGCCTCTTAAGGCAATGACACAATCTCGCTGTCCTTTCATTCGGATGTTATATTCTCAAGGCACCATGAAAGCTCAGAAACACATCTGCTCAGAGTCAGGAATTCTCTGTATTCGCTGACTTGGTTGGGTTTGCAACAGGACAAGAATGAAAGCCCACATTTCCGTTAGACACTTCTCGTTGGCTCGTCCTGTTTGACTAAAGCAGAGAAATGCTGTCTGCACTAACTAGAGAAAGGAGGGAACTCCAGGACCTGAACATATGGAAGAATATACAAAGGAATCTAGAGAGGCCCCAGGTGAGCTGTGTGGGTGAGTGGGAAAATATGCCACTCTCCTGACCGATTGGTGCATATGTGGTCCCAGGCCCCACATCCTGGCTAACTCAGAGTTTAGAATCAAGGCTCTGTGTGGAGTCAACTTCTGTAATGGTTTTAGAGCATCAATGCAGAACCAACTGGTTGGGTACCTACCCTTGTGTTGCTTCTTAGAGTGTGATTTAAGATGTCTAAATTCTTTAAGTCTCTGTTTAATTGTGACCTTTGTGTGTGTGTGTGTGTGTGTGAGAGAGAGAGAGAGAGAGAGAGAGACAGAGACAGAGACAGAGACAGAGACAGAGACAGAGAGAGACCTAACCACAGACTAGCTATGAGAACTAAAGGAACTGACATTTATAAAGTGGTTAGGACTTTGCACGTAATCTTCAGGTCTGAACTAAAAGAGCATCATGTCTCATTTGATGGTCATAGCAACATGATCAGACACAGTACATAGAAGAGGTGAGTTTGCAGCCTAGTTAGAGACATGACTCTAAATATTTTGTCAGTGACTCCATTTAGCAGGTTTACACTGGCATTTTTTCATGATCACTGAAAACTTAGTGTCTACACCACCCATCTTGGCCCACACTGCCTACCTAATGGCTAAAACTCAGTAAATATCATGTTGTTAGTTAGCTACTTAGAAATTGCCATTGAAAATGGACTCATCCTTCAAAATCACTTTTTTTTTTTTTTTTTTTTTTTTGGTCTTTTCAAGACAGGGTCTCCCTGTAGCTCCAGCTGAACTGGAACTCATTCTGTACACCAGGCTGGCCTTGAACTCACAAAGATCCGTCTGCCTCTGCCTCCCAAGTGCTTGGATTAAAGGCGTGTGCCACCACCATGCCCGGCTTCAAAATCACTTTTAGACTCCACTTCCTGTAACCATGGTAACTCAGTTCTTATGCAAATAAAGAAAAGTGTTGGGTGCAATGAAGGAAGTATCCCAATTTCCCTTCCTTAGAATTGGAAACACTGTATGAGAGGATAGCTATTGAAAGAGCTGGCTGCTTTGATGAGACCTCCTACGGGCCAATTGTTCCCTCCTGGAAAAAGTATGGCTATTTTTATAGATTTAATTTTATTCCTTTCTTTCCTCAGTTCTTTTTAATCTGTTTGCTATATGGTTTTCTGTTAGATGAATACTATCTGAGTTCTATCTCGGGACCTGGATAGACACAGGACTTTCTGAACTGCCAGGACTGTTAAAGGATGACTATTTCACTGGTGGCTCTCTGGTGAATTACAAGAACATATCATTTCCCCTTCCTTTCACAGTTGATGCAAATGGGTCTGTTAACCACCTGGGCTTGAAAGCACTTCTCAGGAAGAGACTTTAAAAACACTGTAAATCCTACCTTAAAATAAGGGCTGACACAGTGGTCTCTCTGGCCACTGGCCACTCTCATGTTTTGAGTGTTTTCTGTAATGGTCCCCTTGTTTATTGCTCTTCTCACACTCATGAATGCCACATGCTATTCTGTAATAAGCCCCACCTGTCTTTTTATACTACACTCTGTGTCTAGTCTGAATTCATTCAGTAGAAATCACAAAGACTGGGGGGCTAAAGAGAGAACAGAAAAAAAGTTCCAGTGACAATTTTATAATTGCTTCTTCAAAGTATATATTCAATCTAAGAGTAAAACATATAATTAAATAACATGAATTAAAAAAATAGTGAGTTTTTCTGCATTTACCATCATAGTTCCTAATCAAATTTAGACCCCTTCCTCTATCCATGCCCTTTTTGCCCCCATCCCTACTCGTCTTCATGCATTTTGTCATATATATTAAGTCCTATCCTATCAAGAATTTGTAGTCAGATGTCCTTCAGTGGAAGTTCATCCACCGGACACTAGTCATTCTATCTAAAGATCTTAAGGAAGATCGACTCTTCCTCAACCAGCAGTTATCAGTTGCCAATAGTTCCTAGGCTAAGGTTGGGCCTGATGTTGGTTTCCCTTATTCTATGGTCAAGTCCTGCTGACTCAAAAATAACATGAGTTTTAGATTTCTTGGGATTCATCTATGCCGACTTGCACCATCACGAGATTTTTTTTAGTCTTTTTTGAGACAGGGTCTCCCTGTAGCCCCAGCTAGCCTGGATTTCCCTATGTAGACTAGGGATGGGCCTGCCTGTGCTTCCTGAGTGCTAGGATTAAAGGAGTGTGCCACTACGCCCACCCCCATCATGATATTTTTAAAGGTCATCGTAAAACATACACACTGACATAAAGGTCAGATGCAGTGGCTCACACGTTTAATCACAGCAAGAGGGAAGGGGAAATCTCTGTATGTTTCAGGCCAGCTGGTCTACCTAGTAAGTTCCAGGCCAGCCAGAGCTACATGGTAACACCTTGTTTCTGAAACAAAATAACAACAGTAAAAATAGACCAGATACTTTCCTAAGAGGTTAACACCATTTCCAGTCTAGCGGAGGAAGATAGTGTCTGGAGCAACTTGGGGCATCCGAACTAAATCACACAGGAAGCCACGGAATTGGGCACGCCTACTGTACACAACACGCCTGACATAGGTCAGAGTGAGAGGCAAGATGAGCTTTCCTTCACAATGACATCTTTTCTTCCTAAAGTAAAGCTAACTTTTAAAGAAGATCTTTATCTATCTATATCTATATCTATATCATCTATATCTGTATCTATATCTATCTATATATTATTGACTCATATTAAATTCTTGGATTATTTAAATTTGTCCTCTGGGGTATAGATTCCCACAAATGTTCACTGTAATGTTTGAGTGACAATGTGACATTGCTCTAAAGTATATGAAAATTGAAAATACAGTGCTCGGTACCCAAGAGATGTCTGATTTTTAACAATGATTTCATGGAAGCACTTCAGTTTTATTTTATTTTTTATTTTTTTTTTAAATTTTTAATTTATTTATGTGTATGAATGTACTGTCTGCATGTAGGTTTGTGCACACCCGTGTCGTACAATGCCGCGGAGATCAGAAGAGGGTGTCGGATTCCCGTGGAACTGGAGTTCTCCTGGAATTGGAGTTACAGACGGTTCTCAACCGCCACGTGAGTGCTAGGGATCGGACCCTGTCCTCTGCAAGAGCAGTTGGCGCTCTTAACCGTTAGGCCATCTCTCCAGCCCCCAGTATTATTTTATGATTTTTCATCAAAGCTTTACTTTAGAGTCTATATTTTGTAAGAATATCTATTTTACTGAAATTAAATAACCAAGTCCTTTAATCCTTAGCGACTCTTTATTCTGGACTAATTCTTTACAGTGTAGCCCATATTTCATTGCTTACTTAGTGGAACCAGTTTGTGGTGAATTCATATTCCAAGTAGTTTGGATGAGGGGAGAGATAGGTTGTTTTGTTTTGCTATCTTTGTTCTTTGACATGAATCACTTTATCACAATTCTCTACAAACTGGACAGTGAGATTGTTATTTTCATTTCTTAGTTGAGGAAAAAACATGAGCTCTAAGGTGACTCATAAAAGGCATTCAGTGGATAGACAGCTGTGTATTTTTGTGGCATAGTTAGTTTGTCTCAGTTCTTTTGTAGGTGAGAAATGATATGGTCATCATTGAAAGTTGGAGTAATAAGGAAAATATTTACATAAACACTTTGATGGGGATGGAGAGATGGCTCAGCAGTTAAAAGCACTGGCTGCTCCTTAAGGAAAATATGACCTCTTTCAGCCTAATAAAGGAGAGAGAGAGAAAAAAAAGAAATCATAAGCCAAAGATGCTAAAACCTATGATGTCATAATCCTGATATATGTGTGGCATGCATATATTCATAGTTTGGAGTGATGCAAATTGGAAGGAATAGCAACAACAACAACAAAGACTGGGTCAAAGAACTGACTGAAACTGTGAACTTCAGCCCGACACAGTAAATTTCTGCACCAAAAATTTTAAAAGAGACCGAGAAAAAGATGAAAAACATTTGTATGGTAGAATGCATGAGCTCTGGTGGGGGGCGGGGGACAAGGAAGGGGGCATGGGTCTAGATTTGATTGGGAAATATTATATGAAATGGACAAAGCTTCAATAAAAATTTGGCTAAAAAAAGCACCGACTGCTCTTGCAGAAGACTCAGGTTCAATTTCCAGCACTCATGTGGTGAACAACTGTCCATAACTCCAGTTCCAGAGAAATCTCCCCTTCTTCTGACCTCTGCGGGCATTTCACAGCACAGGTGTGTTTACATAAAAGCACACAATACACTCATACACATAAAATAAAAGCAATAAATACAATATTTAAAAACACTTTGAAATCTTGTTATTAGATTATCCTATATTCTTCCTTTCTACCTAGTCTATAGTGCACAGTAAGAGTCTCACATTATTTTGCAACACTTTTTAATTAGCATTGTGTCAGAAAAATTTCTTTAAAAATTTAATACTTAAAGTATTTTGAAGTATAAATAATTCCAGGGTAAATTTAAAGTGTTATTTTCTGAAGAAAGCTTTCTAGAAGTAGAACCATTACTTCCAAAATTATAACTTTTAAAGTACTGGTTATATTTTGCTAAATTTGAAAATGGTAATAACCTACTGATTTGGGAGATTTATTTATTAATTTATTTTCACCAGAAAGACTTAATTTCAAATTTATGACCCTTGATTTCATAACTTGGTTTATATAGTGGTGCCCTCTGGTGGCCTTGGTACAAAAAAAAAAAATCACAAACTCCAAACTGAGCTCTAAAAGTAAACCTAACAGGAAAGTGACAAATAGTCTGGTGTGGTGGCACATACCTTTAATCTTTACTGTTTAATGAGGATATCTAAACATGAACATCATGAAAACCTTAACCAAAGTCTTTTGCAACTGGAAACTTTTTGAAGAATATGCAATAATCCTCCTTTTATAAAATGTGAAATATCTTATTATTCCCAGCTTCAAAAATATTTGCCAATTATCACTGCAGCACCCCCCCATGTCTCTGGATTTCTCTGTCTCCCTTCCTCCTTCCCACAACCTCCCAGTCCTCCCAGCCCCTCATCCCCCCCGAATACAAACTGTCCTTCAAATAGCTCTAAGAAACAAGGAATTCATGACGTTCATCAACATTCACATGAGTGAATCTTCCTTGACTTAGAAGCTTTGGGTAATCACCACACCGAGTCACCTAGCTCAGCTGTGAGCTGATATCTCATCCACAAGGACTAGGAAGAAAATTGTGGGATCCCTTTTATGAAAGTAAATAGCTAATTTGTTAATAAAAAGACTTGGAAACCTAGTCAAACATTTTAGCATCCATTTTCACACATTTTCCTTTAACTATACAGTCAGAAGACTGGCAATCTACATAAAAACAAGAAACAAAATTATTTTTAAATGCTAACATACTTATTAAATATTAACTTACTGAAACTTTTTACAATATTATTTGCTATATTTTTCCTTTCAGATTACAACTATGTATCCTATGAAATATTCTTCTTTCAGTATTATGTTAAGCTTCTTTATTTCAGTGAGCTGTTATTGATGCTCAGCGTGTCATGAAATAGGCAAAACTTTTCCTTGTACCAGAACCTTTCAGTCTGGTACAATGCTCTTTCTCTTAAACACTTCCCTATTTGCTGATAATGGTAAGATACTTTCCTGGTCCAACCGTAGCTTCTTCCTACTTAGGACATGAACTCATGTAAACTGCAAAGGCTTCTGGTTCTGTTAAAAGGTTCACAACTCTCCTGTCCCAAAGCTGGGCAGCAGGCTTAAGACAGAAATGAGCAAAAAACACTATAATGCTATTTTCTTTTTTTTTTTTTTTGGTCTTTTTGAGACAGGGTTAGCTGTCCTGGAACTCACTCTGTAGACCAGGCTGGCCTTGAACTGACAAAGATCCACCTGCCTCTGCTTCCCAAGTGCTGGGATTAAAAGTATGCACCACTATGGCTGGCTTATTTTGCCATACTTAAAAGTGCAGTTAAGAGAACTGACTGCTCTTGCAGAGGACCTGGGTTCCAGTCCCAGCACCTACATGGCGGCTAAGAACCATCTTTAACTCCAGTTCCACAGGAATCCGATGCCCTCTTCTGACCTCCTAAGCATTGCATGACATGGGTGCACCAACCTACATGCAGACAGTACGCTCATACACATAAAAAATAATAAACTAAAAAATATAAAAGTGTGATCCCTAGGAGACAAAATAATTTTGCACCCATGAATTTATTTTGCTTTATTTAATATATCAAGTAGTCATCGTCTACTTTTCCTATAATATAACCTATAAAAATCTTTCTACAACATTGAAATTTCAAATTTCAGGTAAATACTTACCTCCGTCTATTATATCTTCCACATAGCAGCCAGACTATCATCTTAAACCTAATTTTCACTTTTCCTGCCTCCACTAAAGTCCACCAAATGACTTTCCTTTGAATGTAAGACAAAATTCAAAATAGTCTTACTACCCAACTTCATTGCTTCTTCACCTTCCTTTCCTGAGATTCTCCAATTCCATCACTTTCTCCACAGTGGCCTCTTTTAGACTATAGGGCCTGTGTTGTATTGGGTTATAACTTCTCAAGAGCTTTTTAGTCAATTTAAATAAAGTCTTGCTGGGTCAGGTGGTAGCACCATACCACTCCTGGGTATATACCCACAAGACACATCCTACCTACTGCAAAGATACATGCACAGCTATGTTTATAGCAGCTCTCTTCACAATAGCAAAGAGCTGGAACCAACCCAAACGCCCCTCAACTGATGGCTGGATAACAAAAATATGGTATATCTATACAATGGAGTTCTATGCAGCAGTAAAGAAAGATGACATCATGAGCTTTGTTGGTAAATGGATGGAACTCAAAGCAATTATACTAAGTGAAGTAACACAGTCCCAGAAAAAAAAGGTGAATGGTTTCCCTCATTTGTGGATGCTAACACCAAATCCCCAGTTGGCAGGGAAACTGAGCAAATTTATTATTATATTTCATTGTATCTGAAAGCAAATGTGCTATTATAATGTGACTCTCTAAATGGGCTCTAGAATTGTCCTAATTGTCACAATAGCAAAGTGTTGGAACCTACCCAAATGCCCCTCAACTGATGACTGGATAACAAAAATGTGGTACATCTACACAATGGAGTTCTATGCAGCAGTAAAGAAAGATGACATCATGAGCTTTGCTGGTAAATGGATGGAACATGAAGCAATTATACTAAGCGAAGTAACACAGTCCCAGAAAAAAAAAAGGTGAATTGTTTCCCTCATTTGTGGATGCTAACACCAAATCCCCAGTTGGCAGGAAAACTGAGCAACTTTATTATTATATTTCATTGTATCTGAAAGCAACTGTGCTATTACAATGTGAATCTCTAAATGGACTCTATAATTGTACTACCACTTATATTCACACATTGTAATTGCCATATATGGATGGAAGATATGTAGTCATATTCTAAAAAAAAAAGAATGTAAAGTTACACGTCTTTGTATCTGCATGCAAATTTACTGTTAACATGTGAATCTCTAAATATGTTTAGGAATCAACCTATAGTTTATTTTCAGAATTTGTAATTTTGACTTATGTGTGGAGTGTATATATGCAGATTTTGGGATAATATAAATAAAAAAAATAAAAAAGGAAGTTTTGCCATGCACGTGGATAACAAGACACACTCTCATCTAAGAATCACTGGCACCTAACACTGTGTCTGGAGCACGGGTGACCTCCCAGCAAAGACCTGTGACATATTAAAGGAAGAGTTTATTAGTATGATAATTGAGTTTTTTAAAAAAAAGATAATGAGAAAAATAAAAGTATTACCCAATGGTATTCCCAACAAAAGAGGTCAAAACGAGTTGTGAAGAGGGAAAAGTACTGGTGATGGCAACAGCATGGTGTGGAACACTGCCCAATAAAAGTCACTGCAAACGGGGCTGGAGAGATGGCCTAGCGGTTAAAAGCGCTGACCGCTCTTACAGAGGACCCGGGTTCGATCCCCAGCACCCACATGGCGGCCGAGAACCGTCTGAAACTCCAATTCCAGGAGAACTCCAGTTCCAGGGGAATCTGACACCCTCTTCTGACCTCCGCGGCATTGCACGACATGGGTGCACAGACTTGCATGCAGACAACGGTATATTCATACACATACAGAAATAAATAAAATTAATAAAAAATTTTTTTAAAAAGTCACTGCAAACATGAATTTTCAAGATGGGAATGGTGGAAAGTGTTTGCAGTTTAACCACTCAGAAGACAGAGGCAGGAGATCCATGGGTTTGAGGCTAGCCTGGGACACAGCAAGATTTTGTCTCAAGAAACAAGAACACAAAGCAAAGAAAATAATTTCTTCAACATGTCTCGGGAATATGACTATAATGTCCACACACTGATACATATGACTAATTTCTATCAAATATCTAATAGTGAGTAATGTACAGAACTTTCACTTAATAAACCATTAAAATGGAATTAATTCATTCAACTTTATCCTATACCAAACATCCAAGTTTCAGTCACCCAAAAGGACAACAGATGTTTTCATTTTCTTTGATTTTTAAACAATTTCTAAAACTATATGAGCAAAAATTACAAATGAAATTTTTTTATTCAAGGTATTTTGACGCTTCCACAGACCATAAAAAATACAGTTTCTTTTATTTTTTTTCCACCAGAATGGCTGTCTACTCATGGATCAAACAATGTCCAGTATAAAGTATTTACTTGGACCATTGAGAACAGTCAAGAAAACATGAAGAGAATTAAGGAATGCTGACAGGGTATTGGGCCCAAATATTACTACGTAATACAGACAAATTTCTAATATTATTATCTCCATAAAGAAAAGGGCTTTATCTGAGTCTATTGGATTCAGTATCAAGAAGACAAATCTTCCTTGTATTTTCCATACTGTATCAATTTGAAGGTCAAGAAGGAAATAATGCACTGCTGTCTCTGAAATATTTCAGTCTCTGAACTCTACGGATATTTTGAGTATCACTACTTCACCACTTAAAGGCTTATAAACAGCATTTGTGTGTCTCAGATTCAGGAAGAAACATGGTAGATAAAGTACTGGTCAGGTAAGCTATAAAAAGAAACTCAGATCCATTGGGTTGTTGGGTATGTGAGGTCGTGTCAGCTAATGAATCTGTGTTTATTAGAATACATCTGCTCAAGTTGAAGGCTGCATTAGCTTCTATTTTCCATGAGATATCACCACTGTAAAAATACCCTCCTTGGTCATTTGTGGAAAGGAGGGAAACATAATGAGATATGAAAAGGGAAGTGAATCTCCTCTATAGCAGTTCAAAAAAGTCATTGTAGTTCACATATCCACATAGCATCACTTAGACCATTTAGCAAAGATTTTCTACTAAAAATTTCCCTAGCAGAAAGTTCCTTTCCCCCATGGCTCCTAACTACTCTCTTGACTTCTCTCAAGTGTCTAATTGAAGACCACATACCTAAAGGGTCAAGCCTAGAATCCACAAATGAGAGAGAACATATAACACTTATCTTTCTGGGTCTGGGCTACCTCACTCAGGATATAATATAGTCACATAAAGGAGGTGAAGGGAACACTGGAATAGGCAGGATCAAACGGGGTGGTGAATGAGGGCAGGGTAGAGGAGAGAGTTTGGGGAGGAATAACTAACACTAAAAGCCTCTTTTAAATTTTTATTTTTTTTGTATGTGTATGAATGTATTACTGTAGAAGCTTCTTGAAGTATATACATATATATTTTAAATTTAAAATTGAATTATCCTATAATTGGAAGAGGGCAGTTCTCCATCAGACACTATACACTAGCAAATAAAAAGCCTAGGGCCCGAAATGAACTCCTTTTATAATTGTTGACCAAGAAATAATGTAAGTTATTGTCATTCCTCTTTGCCGCCCTCCATAACCTGATGGTAAGACAGTTGCTGAAGGCACTACATATGTGAGTCACAGAACAAACAGAGAAATCAAGCTATTACTAATCTCAAAGCTTCATTTCTGCTGCCTAGCTTTCATAGTACTGGAAAAGTAACTGAAAGAGAAAAATAATCATCCACTTCAGCTATGAACCCTTCACAATACAAGGCTCAGGGATTATTGTAAAGAGGGGATGGGAAGATTTTATGATCCAGAGATAGTAGATGACTATAAGGAAATTGTGTTTTCTGGACATAGTAGGGCAATTTCATATATAAACCCACTCTGCTTATCACAGAATGCACAAGAACTGTGTAGTCCCAAAGAAGACAAAAACCCATCATGGATGGGGGACCTGGACAAGAATCCCTGGCCCTGGCTGAGAATCTACTGGCAATTGATTGCCGTTGAGAAAAGGAAAGTAAGTTTTCTTTTAAGAGTGTGATGCCTGGTACCTTGGCCAGTCTCCAGGGTAGGGACCCAAACCCAAAAGCATTTGAGGAACACAACTTAGACTCAATAGGCCTCTACAAAGGAAAAATTACAATAGAGGACACGAAGTTGGCGGGAGTTAGTAAAGTAGGAGTGAAAATGGGGGGAAGGTGTCAGAATATCATCAAAATGCATTATGTGAAATTCTCAAAGAATCAAAAGAATCAAGAAAAATATTTTTTATTTATTTTTATTTTTTTAATATATATTTTGTATAAGATTATCAAATCTAGACCCATGTCTCCCACCCTATCCCCCCACCACACCAGAGCTCATGTATTCTGCCAAACATGCTTTTCATCTCTTTCTCAGTCTTTCTCGATATTCTCCATGTGGAAGTTGACTATTTTGAGCAGAAGTTCACTGTTTCAGTCAGTTCTTTGATGCAGTCCTTTCTGTTGCTGTTGTTATTGTTGTTTCCAATATGCATCACTCCCAACTGCTTGGACAAAAGCTCAAGGAGCCGTGCACAAGAAATACTTACAACTAGGAATTGGTGCTAGCATCCAGAGATGAGGGATACCATTCATCATTTGTTTTTCTGGGACTGTGCTACTTCACTCAGCATGATGCCTTCTAGCTCCAGCCATTTTCCTGCAAAGCTCATGATGTTGTCTTTCTTTACTGCTGCATAGAAATCCATTGTGTAGATGTACCACATTTTCTCTATGTACTTGTCAGTTGAGGGGCATTTGGGTTGGTTCCAGCTCCTTGCTATTGTGAAGAGAGCTGAAATAAACATGGTTGTGCATGTATCTCTGCTGTGGGGTGAGTCTTGAAGGTACATGCCTAGAAGTGGTATGGCTAGGTCGGGTGGCAAGTTCATTCCAAGTTTTCCATGGGTTCTCCACACTGCTTTCCATAGTGGCTGTACGAGTTTACATTCCCACTAGAGGTGGATGAGTGTTCCCCTTTCCCCACAACCTCTCCAGCACTTGGTATCATTTGTTTTCTTGATCCTAGCCAGTCTTATTGGTGTAAGATGATACCTTAAAGTGGTTTTGATTTTCATTTCCTTAGTGATTAGTGATGTTGAACACTTCTTAAGGTGTTTCTCAGCCATCTCTAATTCCTCACTTGTGAAGTCTCTGTTCAGCTCTTTGCTTCATCTATTGAGTGGATCATTTGTTTTCTTCAAGAAAAATATTTTTAATGAAAGCATATTTCCATAGATTTTCTTCTTCATCTAAAACATATCTACAAAAGACCTTCCCAGCTAAAATTTGTATCATGTTTTCCCATTGTTCTTGTTTATAGGCCTGAACAACACTGTGTGTCAGTGATGGATGGAAAACACGTGGAGTTAAAGGAACAAAGCTTTAAGGCACTATCCTTTCAAAGAAATTCTCTTCCTTCTATGGTAAGAAAAAATCATAACAGTTCAGGGTAGATAAAAGCAGGCTCTCACTGGGGCTGGAGAGATGGCCCAGCGGTTAAGAGCACCGACTGCTTTTGCAGAGGACCCGGGTTCGTTCCCCAGCACCCACATGGAGGCTGAGAACCATCTGTAACTCCATTTCCAGGAGTACTCCAGTTCCAGGGGAATCCGACACCCTCTTCTGACCTCCACGGCATTGCACAACACGGGTGCACAAACCTACATGCAGACAGTACATTCATATGCATAAATAAAACTTAAAAAAAAAGCAGGCTCACAGGAAGAGGGCAGAGATCTGCAGTTTTGATGGCCTGAGAGGCTTAGGACCTTGTGTATTCTTTAACCACAAATCACAAAGGTTTCCTGTTTTGATTGACATCTGTGTGCTATTTTTAATCTTAGGACATCTTGTTTTGCCACATACTACATTTTTTGTACACTGTAATGACATATTTTAGAACAAAATTTATAAGTACAGGATAAGATATCCAAAATCATTCTAATGGATCCATGAGCTTCTAGAAACAAGGTGCATTTTAATATGCTGTGAGTCTGTGATGTGAAGTGGGCCCATTGAAATTGACACCAACTAGACATAGGTGGTCCTTAGGCACATATTTGCACATACACAATAAAATGTTTAGCTTACTGAGTTGCTCAAGAGAATTATTAAGACTACTGGCTCTCTAACTCACCCTAAAGTTCTGCCTTTGTGCTGTGGACAACCTTGTAGTCACAGATAGCAATAACTAAGAGGTAACTTGAGAGATAAGTAGAGCATCCAGAGAGCCTCTGGCCAACTTTGTCTGAGAAAACAAGTAAATGGATATTAGGAACACAAATAGTAAAGTTAGACAAATCCTATCTTAGGTGTGTCAGTGTTGGTGGTGATTTTCTAAAGGATTCCAAAGGAAGCAACATTTAGGTAAAAAAGGAGGGCTGAATACTTTGTCAAAAATTATGAACTTACATGGAACTGTTGGGTATTCTTTTTTTTATTTTTTATTTTTATTTTTAAGGGATTCTACAATACAATGACACAGTTGTTTGCAGATAACAATGATGTTACTCAGTATGTCATACAATTAAGTAATTGGTGCATTTTGCAAGTATCTATGTCCAAATTTTGAACAACCCAAGGTTCCCATAGTCCAGTTGGAGAAGCTTGTATGCACAGGCATGTTGATCAATCAGGTGTCCAGACTATATTCCTATAGTCTCATGATCACCCCTATCTCTCCACAGCCCTTACCATTCTACCACGCCTCCTCTTCCGCAGTTTGTTCCCTAGGTTTGGAAAGGGGCACAAGTAGGTGAGAAGAAAACAGTCTAATTTCTTTGGAGTTGTCATTTTGGACTCTGTTCTGTTCAGTTTGTTTCTCTTCACGGTTGACAGCTTTCACAGTGATAACCTTTCAGTCATACTAACAAAGCAAAGCTATTGGATTGGTGTACCGGCATTTAAGCAGTACCACTTATTGTTTCAAGCTAAGCTGTGAGCATGAAACAGATGCTTGGATGGTATGCTAATCCGCACAACTGTGGTTTCTCTATAAAGGGTGACAAGTTCTTGTTGTGGCTTTTAACATCGCCTAACCACTAGAGGCATAAGCTGTTGGCATCCACTGTGAGTTATTTCCTCCAAGGAGGAGCTATAGCCAATTAGTTTGGGATATAATAAGACACCTTGGCTGCCACTGTTGCACTGTATCTCCAGGGCTGTTGATGGTGTAGCTGATATTTCGGAGGAGTCTTGTTTGTTCAAGAGACCAATATTTTGCTGTATTGCTGTTAGTGGCCTTTGGTAATGCTCTCTGACATTTCAGAGGCCAGTTGTACTCTAGCAGGTGACGTCTCATCCATCAATTTTTCATGCTCACCAGTCTTCGACAACAGGGACTTAACTGCCTTTTCCTTTGCATATATCCCATTTATAGCAAAGGCCTTTATAATTTGTGGGGGGCGGGTTTGAATTCCCTAGCCAACATCTCCTAAGCAGAATAATCATTGCTGATGTCAGAGCTTTCCTGTAGTTAATATATTTTGCTTAATTACACAACTTATAAACACTTTACTGTTGGGTATTCTTGATCAGCTTACAGCATTCACTCTCACATCTGTCCTTTGAGTCATGGTGCCCACTCCAGCTGAGCACTGTGTTGGCTGGTCCTATCCATTGCTTCTGCAACAGTACCCCAAATCCTCTTCCAGCAGAGCCCTCAACCATGGAGGGTTAGACCTTTGTACAATAATGACTGTAAGTGAAATTCCATTCCATTTTGTCCATATGGCTAAATGCACCTTGTTTCTTCAAGCTCAAATGAATGGATGTTGCTGGAACTCTTTCCCTAGGGAGACATAAACAAAGAACTTTGCCTCACTTAGAGGACTCCAATGATGAACCAAAGTACTTTTCTGCCAAACTCCACCTTAGGCGACCAATTAGTTTCTTGGGCTTATTTACAGACCATGGAAGAACACTACTTACTGGCTTACTCCCCTGGCCCCTGCTCAGCCTGCTTTCTTTTTTAAATTTTTTTTTTTTTCTGTATGTGTATGAATGTACTGTCTGCATGCAGGTCTGTGCACCCGTGTCGTGCAATGCCGCGGAGGTCAGAAGAGGGTCTCGGATTCCCCTGGAGCTGGAGTTCTCCTGGAATTGGAGCTTCAGACGGCTCTCGGCCGCCATGTGGGTGCTGGGGATCGAACCCGGGTCCTCTGTAAGAGCGGTCGGCGCTCTTAACCACTAGGCCATCTCTCCAGCCCCAAAGCCTGCTTTCTTATACAATACAGCACAGCCTTCCTCAGAGGGGTAGCATTGCCCACAGTAGGGCTGGGCTCTCCACATCACTCAGCAATCAATATGTCCCACAGACATGGCCACAGGCCAGTCCAATGGAAGCAATTCCCCAACTGAGGCTCCCTCAACCCAGATGTGTCATGTTGACACTAAACCTATCTAGTAGACTATGTTAGTATATGCTGTGTGAGTTTTCCTTGGGAGACATGAACAAATTTCTGTTCATTCCATGTAGGGTACCAACAATAGATTAGTGAAATTATTCCAGCGAGTTTATAGATCTTACTTACAAGAGTATGAGTGAAGGGTTACTTACAGGATCACAGATGATTCAAAAGCAGCTTCATCACCCCAAATCCCATTCCAGCATGGATGAAGATACATTAAAACTGTATTTCTGGAGGGCCCTGCATGGCTTACAGACATGTCTGGTGGTAAAGGCTCCTCTCCCAGTAAGTTACTATTTATGTAATGTTTGAAGGGGTATCTTGCTCATTTTCAGAGCTTCTAGAGACTCCTGAGTTTTTGGTTTGATTAATCCCTGAGCCTTGTGAATTTTATTTACTTCCTGGTTCTTAAAGAGCCTCCCACTAGAAGGGACTGTTTTAACTCAGAAGAAATAGCTACACAATTCTGTGGTTTATAAACCAGAATAAAAGATAACTAAAAGAAGTAATTTAAAGAAGTAATGCAGGGCTGGAGAGATGGCCTAGCGGTTAAGAGCGCCGACCGCTCTTACAGAGGACCCGGGTTCGATCCCCAGCACCCACATAACGGCTAAAAACTGTCTTTAACTCCAGTTCCAGGGGAATCTGACGCCCTCTTCTGATCTCTGCGGCATTGCACGACACGGGTGCATAAACCTGCATGCAGACAGTACATTCATACACATATGAAAATAAAAAAAAAAGAAGTAATACAAAACATTCAATAAAATGATATAATTTCTAAAGAAAAGGGAAGGTAAACTTATACTTTCATTTTCTTGGTATGTGTAATTCACTTTTATTTAGTCCTCCCCCCCCCCCGCAAAAAAAAAGACATTTTGGTGAATGCAATGTATCATTCCTAGCAGGAGTGAAGATATTCTAAAGAGAGACACTTGTGATCCTCCCTTTGGTTCTCAGGCTGTTGAAACAATGGAGCTCAAGAAATTGGAATTTCCTGAGTCTCATGGCAAGGTGAAGGAAAAGGCTGCCACCAAAGAAGGAACTTGTCTCCCAGACAGAGATTTCACGTAGTTCTATCAATTTGTCAGGCCACCTGCCAGAGGAGACGGGAGCAACACTATCAGGACAGTTGAGACAATATCTTGACCAAGACTGCATTTTTCTTGTCCTCTACTTAAAGCTAAGTCTCAGGATCAGCAAAGATGGACTCGGGGGATCCCTGGTCCACTATTTGTTTCTATTTACAAGGAATCCACACTGAAGACTTATTTCTGTGCCTTCTACTAGTACTTGTCTCTTTCATTGGTCTATCGAGGATGGGTGGCTGAAACTACACTGCTGGGGCTGCCAGCAGGACACTGGCTTCAACCCTAAAAGCTCCCATAGCACCAGGGACATTCCATAACCAGAATATGGTTCTGCTTAGTGACCTGCTCGTAATTCACCTTGTTTATACTTGAAAATATTCTAACTTCAGGGACCTGCTCTTCTTCTCCAAATGTTTAATATTCTGAAATTAATATCCAGAAATCAAAATAAATTCCATAAGATAGAATTAAAGATCTGAGTTAAATTTCTAGACATTAACATAGGAAATATTTGTCTATTTAAAAATATTATAATTCCCCTCCAGGATGAATCATAGAATAAAGGACATGGCTCCAGGATGGATCAGAGAGTAAAGGACCTTCCTCCAGAATGAATCAGAGAGTAAAGGACCCAGCTCCAGGATGGATCAGAAAGTAAAGGACCCGCCTCCAGGATGGATCCAAAAGTAAAGGACCCAGCTCCAGTCCTGACTCCTGGAGATTGAGCTCAGGAATCTGCAAGGTGGAAGGAAGGAGCAACTCCCATAAACTGCCCTCTGACCTCCACACACACACACTACTACACACATGCCTATACACATGCTTACACACATGTACAGAGAGAGAATAATGTAATTTTAAAAAAGAAATATACAAAAATTAATAAAGAACAAAACAAACATGCAAAAAAGTGACTCGTAACATCCAATAAATGGATCTTTATTAACACCTGAAAAAATTAAAATGATATAATTTATTGAGAAACACAGTTGACAGTGGTTCACTTTTCCTGCTAAACACTTAACAGTAAGAACATATTTGGTATTAAAAAAAACCCCCAAAATTATTCTCTACAGTAGGACATGATATCTTGACATTTCAGAATTCTGAAAGTTGCTAGTTTGCTCAGAATGCTTACAGAGATTTACAATTTTTAGAGAATTTGTTCCTCTGTTCACCTAGAAAATGGAGCAAGAAAACAAGTTTATCTATGAAATAAATATATTTGGTAAGTCATTAAAAAGTAGTATCATAGGGCTGGAGAGATGGTTAAGAGCACTGACTGCTCCTGGAGAGGACCAGGGTTTGGTTCCCAGCACTCACATGGCAGCTAACATCCATCTGTAACCTCAGTTGCACCCGATTCTAACAGCTCTTCTGTCCTCTATGGGCACTGCATAACATGGATGCATTCACATACATGCAGGCAAAACACTCATACACATAAAATAAATAAATCAAAAAAGTTTTAAGTAGTATCATAAATGACTAGTTAATGGAAGGAAGGAAGAAAGGAAGAAAAGGGAAGGGATAGGAAAGGAAGGGGAGGGGAGGGAAGGAGTGAAAAAGAAAAATAAAACAGAAAGGAGAAACAGGAGGTAATGATGAAAGTGAAGAAAATGAGAACTAATCTAGTCAAATCTATTCATGGGCTAAGAATCTGTGTGACCATTGCATGTAATTTGCATATATGGAACTAATTTTTCCTTGGTCTTAGACAAACCAAGAAAGGACCATATGAAACTTTATGATTTGGCAATTTCCACTGATTTTAGATTTTTGTTAAATTATTGAGAGTAGCATTACTGAGAACAAGACAACTTTCTTTGCTTTCAGTGTAACTAAAAAGCATTGAACACCCCGGTGCTTAGATCTTTTACTTCCCAGCCTCCAAAACTGTGAAAAACAAATTCTTGAACTTTTTAAAACCTGGTTTGTGGTGTTATGTTATAGCAGTCCGAAAAAAGTGAAATAACACCAAGCAAGAAAGTTCCTAGGTCCAGGACAGGAGTATATTTCATTCATCAAATACGTGATTAGTATCTACAAGGAAAAGACTTTCTATTACACTATGAAAATACTGAAAAAAATGCAATAAATTTTAAGGTCTAGTAGAATGTATAAACTAATGGATGAGAACAAAGAATACTTTAAAATATATGAAGCAAAAATAAAGACAAAAAAGTCACAACCTTATTTGGATATATCAAACTTATTTTCTCAGTAATTGATAAATTAGAGAAAAAAAATCACTAGAGCAATAGAAAATCTGAACAAAGCTAACAATAACCTTGACTCCACATGCAAAATAATAAGGCACATTATTTCCATGTTTACAAAGGACATTCATCATGATAGGTGATAAACCATGATATAGAACATGTATCAATAGATAAAATATTATCAATAGATAAAATTATTATTATAAATATTACAGTGTAATATTTTATCTATTGATATTTCTGATATTTCTGACCACACATAAATATGCAAGTAAATAACTAAATACATGAAAATGGAACACTATATTTTAATACATATATCAAAGAAAAAGTTACTTTATAAATCTTTTTTTTTTTTTTTTTGGTCTTTTTGAGGCAGGGTCTCCTTGTAGCCCCAGCTGTCCTGGAACTCATAGAGATCTGCCTTCCTCTGCCTCCAAAGTACTGGGATTATAGGCAAGTGCCACCATGCCCAGTTACAAATCTTTTAAAATGCAGGATAATCATTGTTAGGAAGACGTTTAGCTTAAAATAGTTATTTATGAAAACAAGGTGCATGGATAATATTTTTTTTTAAGAAACCAACAGCCCAGAGGCCCATCTGGTGAATGGGTGAATGGATAGCAAAAATGTGGTACACAGGCACACTTGAATGCTGTTCAGCTGTGAGGACAAATGAAATTATGAATTTCACAGGTAAATGGATGGAGCTGTAAATAATCATTCTGAGTGAAGAAACCCAGAAAGACAAATATTGCATGAACTTTCTCATATCTTGATACTAGCCTTAAGTTTTTAGATATGAGTGTTTAAATTGGAGTTCCCATAGAAGCCTTGAAATTAGTAAGGGACCATGGGGAGATTTCAAGGAAAGGGAGATAGAGTACAGATAGTATGAAGGGGAAAGAGAAATAATGTAACAGGAAGGGTTCAATTGAGTGGAGATTAGAGGACAGGGAAGAGAAGAGAGTATAGGGAGAGAAAACTAACATTAAAGACCTTCAAAAATGCCATATGGAAACCTAGTGTAGAAGCTTCCTAAAAACATATACATGTGCATATATAAAGAAGTTTAAACGGGATTACCCTATCATGGGGACAATGTCTCCCTTAGACACCATAGGCCAAGCATACGTTATTTCTTTTGAGTTGTCAGTGAGGTCCCATAAACCCCCCTAAACATTACAGGCTACTCTCTTTGCTTTTGTTTACCCACCAGAACTTGATGGTAAAATCCTATTGGTGAAGAGACCACGTACTTAAGTTATGAAGAAATCAAGCTTGTACCTACCTGGGGTCTTCTTCTTCCTTACTGGCTTGCTTTCATAATGTCAGAAGGTTCTACAAATGTTACTGGGGGAGAAAAATCATCAACCGTTGTACCCAGCTGTGAATGCTGTGACAATAACAGGCCTGGCAAGTTATATCCACTGGTACAGTAGTGGCAATAATGTTTGGGATTCACCAGGCACTTTCTAGTTGGATTTAAAGACAGTTCCACAAGAACACAACTCTTGCCTGGTACTATAAACTGGGCCAACTGCAGCGGGGGAGGGACAGTTTGCTTCAGGGATGCAAATGGCTACCTACCCATGCTCTACTTATAGGCAGTACTAAATGGACTCAGTGGATTTAATTTTAAAAGTACAAGAAGTTTTCAGATAGAAAGAAATATAAAAATAACGTTGCTCAGCTTGCCTTTCAATTGGGGGATTTGGAACTAGCATCCACAAATGAGGGAAACCATTCCCCATTTTTCTTTGGGGGGGGGCTGTGTTACTTCACTTGGCATAATGACTTGGAGTTCCATCCATTTACCTTCAAGGTTCATGATGTCATCTTTCATTACCACTGCATAGAACTCCATTGTGTAGATGTACCACATTTTTGTTATCCATTTGTCAGTTGAGGGGCATTTGGGTTGGTTCCAGCTCTTTGCTATTGTGAAGAGAGCTGCAATAAACATAGATGTACATGTATCTTTGCAATAAGATGAGTCTTGTGGGTATATACACAGGAGTGGTATGGTTGGGTCAGGTGGTAGGCTCATTTTGAGTCTTTTAAGGGTTCTCCACACAGCTTTCCACAGTGGTTGTGTTTACATTCCCAACAGCAGTGGATGAGTGTTTCCCTTTCCCCACAACCTCTTCAGCATTTGGTGTCTTTTGTTTTCTTGATCTTAGCCAGTCCTATAAGATGATATCTTAGAGTGGTTTTAATTTGCATTTCCATAATTTTTAAAGATGTTGAAGATGTTTTAAGATGTTTCTCAGCCATCTTTACTTCCTTAATGGTGAAGTCTCTGTTCAGCTCTTCATCTTTTGAGTGAGTCATTTGTTTTCTTAGTTCTTTGTTTTATTGAGGAGTTTATATATTCTGGAAGTTAATGCTCTGTCAGATGTATCAGTGGTGAAGGTTTCTTCCCACTATGTGGGTTTTCTCTTCACTTCCTTGATTGTTTCTTTTTTTGTTTGTTTTTTGTTTTTTTCGAGACAGTGTCTCCCTGTAGTCCCAGCTGTCCTGGAACTCAGTCTGTAGACCAGGCTGGCCTTGAACTCATAAAGATCCACCTGCCACTCATAAAGATCCGCCTGCCTCTGCCTCCCAAGTGCTAGGATTAAAGGCATGCGCCAACACGCCCAGCCCTTGATTGTTTCTTTTTTTTTTTTTTTAATTAATTTTTTTTTGTATGTGTATGAATGTACTGTCTGCATGCAGGTCTGTGTACCCGTGTCGTGCAATGCCGCGAGGTCAGAAGAGGTCTCGGATTCCCCTGGAACTGGAGTTCTCCTGGAATTGGAGTTACAGACGGTTCTTAGCCGCCATGTGGGTGCTGGGGATCGAAACCCGGGTCCTCTGCAAGAGCGTCGGTGCTCTTAACTGCTAGGCTATCTCTCCAGCCCTGATTGTTTCTTTTAGCTTGTTCAGAAGCTTTTTTTTTTCCTCTTATGTTTCCATTATCAAATATTGACCTTATTTCCTACATGGCTGCTCTTACAAGTTGCCAGCTTTTACTTCTATCAAGTTCAGAGTTTCAGGTTTCACGTTGAGGTCTTTGATCCACTCAGAGTTGATTTTTGTACAGGGTGAGAGGTAGGGGTTTAATTTTGTGGTGGTGATACAAGTGGTGATCCAGCACCATTTTGCCAGCACCAATTGCTGAAGATGCTATTTTCCTCCAATAGAGTTTTGGGCCAATTATGTCCTCCAGGAATTAACTGTAGTAACTCCGATATATTTAGGAGTTCCAATTTTTTTTTCCTTTTTCCTTTCATACTACCTCTAAATATTTGGATATAATATTTTTCACCCATATACATTAATTACCATGTCTGAAAGTTAAGTGGTGAAGTTAACTACTATGGCCATTAAGAGATTCACCTTATAACATCACCTTGTTTCAGATAGAAAGAGATATAACAATAACATTGCCCAGCTTGTCTTCAGTTGGGACTTATACCACAAAAAAAAAAATGAGGGAAAACCATTCTCCCAATTGTTTTCTTTGGGATTGTGTTAACTGTCACTTAGCATAATGTTCTTCATTCCATCCATTACTGCAAAGGTTTTCATGATGCTTATTTTTTTCTTTATTACCGCTGCATAGAACTCCATTGTGTAGATGTACCAACAGTTTTTTTTTTTATCCATGATTGTTGAGGCATTCTGTGATTCATTCCAGCTTCGAAGCATGTTCAAGCACTATATTGAAGAGGAGTAGTGATAGTTGCACAGCCTTGCCATGTTCATGCCTCCTTAGGAGAACGGTCTACTTTTCTCCATTTAGAGTAGATGTTGGCATTGGGGTTGTCCTCGAATGGTTAATTCATTGAGGAATGATCCCTCCAGTCCAATTCCCTCTACGGACTTTAAAGCATTAGAAGGGATGCTGGATTTTTGTTGAAGGCTTTTTCGCATCAATTGAGATGACATGTGTTTTTTTCTTTTTTTTTTTTGTCTTTTTATGTGTTTTTATGATATTTATGTGATTTACGTATGTTGAAACTCCCTGCACGCTGTATGAATCCAACTTGGTCATGAGGATTGATCTTTTTTTTTTTTGTTTGTGGTCTTTCTCAAGAGAAACAGGCGGTCTCCCTCGTTAGCCCCCAAGCTGTCCTGGAACTCGTCTGTAGAACCAGGCTTGGCCCTTGAACTCACAAATATCGCCCTGCCTCTCTGCCTCCAAGTCGCTAGGATTAAAGGCAATGCACCTCCCCCACCAGCCTGGTAGGATGATCTTTTGGATGTGTATGGTCTGTTATGTGATTTACAAGATATTTATTGAGAAATTTTTGTCATCTGTGTTCATTAATGATATAGTTTTCGTTTCTTTGTTTGTATTTTGCCTGTTTTTGGTATTAGAGTGATAATAGCTTCATAGGAGGAGTTTTTGGAGAGATGTCCCTCCTCGGTTTTTATCCTTCTGAAAAGTTAATATAGTTGGTTTTTAAGATTTCTATTAAAAATGTTTAGTAGAATTCTGCTATAAACATTTCTGTGGCTGGGCTTTTTTCTTTTTTTTTTTTTTTTTTTTAGTTGGGAGGCTTTTTATTACATCTTCAATTTCCTCCACTATTATGGGTCTGTTTAAGCTGTCAGTCTCTTCTTTGGTGAATCCCAGGATTTCAGATATTCATCCACTTCTCTTAGGTTTTCAAATTTAGTAGAGTATAGGCTTTTGAAGTATTCTCGTATGATTGTCTGGATCTTTTCTTTATCTGTTGTGATGTTTCCCCTTTCATCACAAATGCTATTGATTTGGAGTTGCTTTTTCTTTCTTTTGGTTAACTGGGCTAGAGTTCTGTCTATTTTGTTTATCTTTCCAAAGAACAAGATTTTGGATTCATTGATTTTTTTGTATTGTTTTCTATGTTTCTTTTTCAAATTTTTAACAATAAAAATTTATGTGAACATTATGTGATTAAAAAAAAGTACAAGAAGTTAGGAAGGACGGCCTGGTAGTGGGGATAGGGAAAGAATTAGAGAGGAGGAAATGGGGGTAGATTTGATGAAAATAAATTATAGGAATATATGAAATTCCCAATAAAAATCAAGCCAAAAAGCAAAAATAATCTTAAAAGCAGTTAAGCTCAAAGACAACAGAAGAGCTGAAATAGTAAAGTTAGACATGACATAAATAAGATAGAGATTAAATTAAAAATAGAAAAAATATTTGATCAGAAAGATCAATAATGTTGACATAAATCTCTAGCTACAGTAATCAAGGACATCAGTATCATAAAAGAAATCATATCATGACAGACAGTACCCTCTCACTGTGAACAAATATGTGGTAGAAGGATTGCATTGTTATGGGTTAAATGACAGAAAGAGATGTTTGAAACCTGATATCCACACTTGTAAGTGTGATGTTCCTTGAAAGCAATGTGTTTACAGGTATAACCAAGCTAAGCTAAGGTTAACAAGGTGGGCCCAAACCTTTATGAAAAGGGAACTGCATGTAACAACCATAGACACACAGAGAGAAAGCCATGTGATGACCCAGGCAGTAGAGCATCAAGGATTGCTGCTCTACTTGCCAGTACCAAGGAAATCACAAGATGAGAAGCCGCCTGATCCTCCGTTCACTCCACTGCTCTAGTTAGCTTTCTATTATTGCCATAAAACACTAGGACCAAACTCGACTTGGGGACCCAGGGCAGAAGACCAGGCAGGAACCAAGAGGCAGCAGCTGAAGCAGAGACCATAGAGGAATGCTGCTTACTAGCTTAATCCTCTGCCCAGTGCTTAGCTTGCTTTATTTTTTTTTAAATATTTTATTTATTTATTTATTTATTTATTTATTTATTTATTTATTTATTTATTTATTTATTTTGGTCTTTTCGAGACAGGGTATCCCTGTAGCCCCAGCTATCCTGGAACTCACTCTCTAGACCAGGCTGGCCTTGAACTCACAAAGATCCACTTGTCTCTGCTTCCCAAGTGCTAGGATTAAGGCGTGTGCCACCAAGCCCAGCTATAAATATTTTATTTTTATATGTATGAGTGTATTGTCTGCATATGTCTAAATGCACCCATATTGTCCAGTGCCCATGAATATCAGAAAAAGGCATCAGATTCCCTAGGATTGGAGTTACAGATGGTTGTTAGCTGCTGTGTAGGTGCTGAGAATCGAACTCAGGTCCACAAGAGCAGTCACTGCTCTTAAGAGCTGAGTCACCTCTTCGGACCTCAGCATGCTTTCTTATACAACTCAGGATCACCAACCCAGGGGTGACACTATCCACGATGGCCTGGGCCTTCCCACATCACTCAACAATCAAGAAAATGCCTCACAGACATGCACATAGACCTGTCTAATGGAAGAAATTCTTCAACTGAGAATCACTTCTTCAGGTGTGTCAAGTTGGCAGCTGAACCTATCAAACATTCCCATCAATGCCTTAATTGTGTACAGCTGGTAGCACAGGACTTCTGGTGAGAAGTGAAGAAACACTCATTAACCCTGATAGGGCTCCAATGAGAGGACTCTGTCAAGTGCAGCTTGATGGAACAATGAATTTTGGAGACTACTTACAAAACCACGGGTGACTGGAAGGCAGGTACACCACTGTGAAGTTCCCTGGAAAAGTTATGGGAAGACACAACACTGAAGAGTCCCTGGGAAATTTATGTTACTAAAGAATCCCTTCCCATGTCTGGTGTTTAGTGCCTACATAACCTGAGGAGGGGCACTCAAGGATCTCTTAGAAGTTCATGAGCATTAGCATCCCAGGAGCCCTGGGAGTCTCTTTATTCGCTGTCCACAAAAGAATGCTGATGAGCCCAATCTCATGACGGTCACTTGTAGATGATCACAGATGCTAGGATTCAAGAGAGCTATGGTCATATGCAACCCAAAGGAAGAAACTATATGAAGTCTGCCTCTAGAATGACTTGATTGCATGTGTATGATTCAAGCACTTGGGGAGTAGACACAGGAAAAGAGCAGAAGGTCATCTTCTACCTAACAGTTTGTTCAAGGCTAGCCTAGACTATAAGATCCTGAAAAATAATATCTGGCCTCCAGAACACCTTTGGGTCTTTGTTAGAGCAACCCTAAGAAGTCAACATAAATAGGAAAATAACATACATCTGATAACTAAGGAAAAACATTTTTTAATTATGAAAACCAGTAAGTTTAGAATGTCTAAATAGCCTTCAATCCATTAAAGAAAAATTATTCCTAGCTAAATACATTCTCATAAAGATATCTTCAACCTCAGATGTTTGTGCTGATAAATCTGATTAAATAGTTAATAATATAAACTATTAATGTCCTTGATCCACTTGGAGTTAATCTTTGACATAATGAGAGATAGAGGTATGGTTTCATTCTTCTACATGAAGCTATGCAGTTAGACCATCTCCATTTGTTGAGCATAATGTCTTTTCTTCAGTGTATATTTTTTCCTCCTTTATAAAAACTCAGGTGGCTGTAATGTGTGGACTGTAAATATATGAGCCCTCAATTCTATTCCACTGATCATTGTGTCTGTTTCTATGCCAGTTTTAACACCCTCTTTTCACCTCTGCAGGCATTGCATGCTACAGCTGCAGTTACATACATGAGGCCATATACTCATACGTACAAAATCAAAATAATAAATGAAAATTTAACAAAGAAAGATTGATTTAGCTCACAGTCTTGGAGGTTTGAGTTCTAAGACTGGGTGGCCACATCCACTCAGTGAGGGCTCTCTTGGCTGCATCACAACATGGTAGAAGCCATCATGGTGGAAACACGGAAAAGGGATAAAATGCCTGGTGAGAAAAGAAGCGCTGGAGAGATGACCTAGCGGTTAAGAGCACCGACCCCTCTTACAGAGGACCCGGGTTTGATCCCCAGCACCCACATGGCGGCCGAGAACTGTCTGAAACTCCAATTCCAGGAGAACTCCAGTTCCAGGGGAATCCGACACCCTCTTCTGACCTCCGCGGCATTGCACAACACGGGTGCACAAACTTGCATGCAGACAGTACATTCATACACATACATAAATAAATAAAATTAATAAAAAAATTTTTTAGAAAGAAAGTGGAAAAGGCCCCATTTTGTTTTATACAATAAATAGCCCTATTTCTAAAAAACTTACTCCTCATTGGCAGCAAAATACTTTCTAAGGGCAGCAACGGCAAGCCTAACCTCCTGAAGGTTTTATACCTCAGCACTGTGCACCCGGGAGTAGGACTCCAGTACAGGAACCTGGGAGGGACAAACTACATCCAAACCATAGTAGGGATGAGAAGAGAGAAACACAATTCCAGCATGTGTAGAAAACACACAGTTCAACTCACTTTCCTAAGAACACTCAATAAACAAGAACATAAGATCATATTCCCCAACAGGGTCAAGATAATCCATGCATGAGGATCTGTGAGAATCTGATCTCACTGGGAATAACTGAAACCATCAATATCCATAACCTTCCTCTTAGGCCTTCCAGCTAGTGAAATAAGCAAGAAAGGCTAGGAAAAGTAAATCCATTCTACTCTCAGAGAGCATGATTATGACTACAGAGAAGAAAAGCCTTAAGGGATTTACAAAAAATATGAAAAGTAAAAAATAAAGATACTGGAAACAATGCATAAAGTTAGCATGGTGACAGGTTATGTAGTAGATAGGAAAGCTAATTTATTTTTATAAATTCATAACAAAAATACATGAGAAAATTAAATGCCAAAGTAGTATCAAAATATATAGCATAATTTTAAAGAACTATGTTCCAAAATATTTAGCACATTGTTGAGAGAAAATTAAGAAACTCAATCAAATGGAGGAAAAAAATCATAATCCTGAATTCTTCCTAAATCAAATTATAGCTCTAATACATGCTTATCAGGAAATTTTTAAAGGAAAATTGAGGAAGTACAAGAAACTAGTATAGCCAGTATGCTTGTGAAAAGCAGTTGATTTGGAGGGATGATTTATTTCTTTTTTTTATTTGTGTATGAATGTACTGTCTGCATGTAGGTTTGTGCACCCTTGTCATGCAGTGCTGCAGAGGTCAGAAGAGGGTGTCGGTTTCCCCTGGAACTGGAGTTCTCCTGGAACTGGAGTTTTAGACGGTTCTCGGCCGTCATGTGGGTGCTGGGGATTGAACCCGGGTCATCTGTAAGAGCGGTCGGTGCTCTTAACCACTAGGCCATCTCTCCAGCCCCGGGATGATGTATTTCATTCCACACACTAGAAGTTTCATAAGGGAGACATGGTGTGCCTCCCAGGAGGGGAGTCTGTAGTGCTAAGACAGAATACAGTCTGCACATAACACAGATACTATCTGTTTGCTCTCTACAAAGGAAGGGACAGTCATTCAAATAAATAATACAACACTCTTTGATATCCATGTGGAATAATTGTGAACTTATTCAACTCTTCTCACATGCAGATATGAACTCTAAATGAGTATAAGGTAAACATGTAAGTGAAAACTATATGATTTCTAGAAAAAATAATCTGTATGATATTGGGGCTAGAGAGATTGCTCAGCAGTTAAGAGCACTGGCTGCTCTTGCAGAGGGCCTGGGTTCAGTTCCCAGCACCCATGTAATAGTTAATAATCATCTTTAACTCTAGTTTCAGGGGCTCAAATGCCCTTTCAGACCTTCATGGGTGTTGCACACACATGCCTGCAACACACACATACATGTAAAATAAAATAACAAATTTTTAAAAATCTCTGTGATCCTCTGCTTTGAAAAACTTTAAAAAGATTCAGAGAAAGATATGGGGCAGGTATGGCAGAATGCATGAACGTGGGTGGGGTGGGGGCATGAAAAGGGAAATGAGTCTAAATTGGACTGAGAAATAATGTATGAAATGCAGAACACTTCAATAAAAATATAAAATGTGATATTGACTGAGGCGAAGATTTCTTACATGGATTGTAAAAGCATGGAAAAAAATGATAGATCAGGCTTCTGTAATATTTTAAAATTTCTGTTCTTGAATGCTATAATTCATAACAGGAAGAAGGATGGAAGAGAAACTATTAATGTACATTCATGTAATGGAGAATTTTTATCCAAATCGTATGAACACTTATACCAGTACAGTGAAAAGACAGACTAACCCAGTCTTCAAAGAAGTAAACAAATATGAGCAGACACCTGACAAAGGAAAATATACAAATGACCAATAACTGCATAAAAAGTTCAATATTATTATCCTAAAGGAAATGAAAACTCTATAATTCATCACAATGGTCAAATGAAAAGCTCTGACACTATCAAGTGCTGGCAAAGGTAAGAGGTAAGGGTAGCTCCCTTATGTTGCTAGTGGGAAAGTTAAATAATGTAAGCTGATGGAAAGAGATAGAATTTCCTTGTAAAATGAAACTGTTTACACTGACACCCAGGAATTTGACTTCTATATATTTACTGAAAAGAGATAAAAAGATTTCTAGTTGCTCTCAAATTGACATGACAACTTTATTCATGATTGTCAAAACTTATGAACAAAGAAATATGGTACACAACACTTCTTTCTAACAAAAAGAGTGAATTAATGATGTGTGAAAAAGCATTAAATTTAAAATCATGCTGAGCAGAAGCAAACCAGATACAAAGCTGTAAACAACACTAAGTTCTAGAATGGACAAATTTAACTTGTGCTGGAAGCAAGTTTAGTTCTACTTATCTATGGAAATGGGTGGTAAGGGGTAGGAAAGAATATTGAGGACTGGTGGAAATGCCTGTTTTGATTTGATCATGTTTAAGAGGTATATATTTATTTAAACCCATATTTCTCATGGTTTAAAGTGGGTGTATTTTATTACACACTTAGTCTAATTTCAACAGTTAATCTTTAAAATGTTGAGGTCAAAAATTTAAAAAATTATGACTAAATAACTGTTCAAGATTAAAGAACAGTATAAAGGACAGCACAACTGGATATACTTCATTATCCTGAATGTTCAGGAGAAAAATATGTACAGTGACAGCACCCAACAAGCCCATAGAAAGAAGAGTATAGTTTAGAGCATGTTACCATAATACTCAATACTGTATTTCCTAAGTTCATAATTTTTGTATGTTATATAAGACAAAGCACTTCTCACAAGTCTCGCAGATCTAAACTAAGATATTCAAACATTGTCAACAACCATTTATATTCATGTTTAAAATGGTCACATAACACCAAGCATGCATTTTAATCCCAACATCCAGGAGGCCATGGGAAAATATTTGGGAACAGTTTGGGTCTTAATTTTGGTTTGGTTTGTTTCATTAGACAGGACCCCCTTCTGTAACAAATGCTGGCCTCAAACTTGCAGCAATCATCTTATTTTAGCCTCTGTATTTCTAAGATTATAAGCTTAGGCCAATGCATGCAGTTGGCCTCAGTATTATTACTACATCACTGTGGGCTTAACTTGTTATCAAATGGACCAGCAAAGAGGATAGTTGGTATATATCTATTTTAACTTTCCAGATTCTGTGACTCTTCTTACAGTGAAGGGTACAGGGATGTATCTCATCAATACCAAGCTGGTTCTCTTTTATTACTGTTTTTTTGGTCTCTATCAGTCAGTCTCCCTGTGTCGCTGGCTGGCCTGGAACTTGCTATGTAGACAAGGCTGGACTCAATCTCACAGAGATCCACCTGCCTGTCTCTGCCTGTTGAGTGTTGGGATTAAAATGCATGCCTGGTGTTATGTGACCATTTTTAACATGAATAGAAATGGTAGTTGACAATGTTTGAATATCTTACTTTAGATCTGTGACACCTGTGAGAAGGGCAGTGCTATAATTTCAACCTCTGACTCCTATGATTAGTGTAATAATTAAATTTCTATCACTAATGGATAATGATCTACAATAAGACGTCTCTCAAGGCGGTGGCTCATATATAACTCCCAGAATTCAGGCATTGGATGCAGGACGATCAGGAGTTCCAGGCTCATCTTGGCTGGATCTAGAACATACCCGGTTTAAGGCCATCTTTGTCTGCAGATGAGGAGTACTACCTAAGGTCTCCATCATCTGCACTGTCTCAGCTCTCTGAATTGATGCCGTGGAGAGAACACTGCCCAAGTTGTATCCTCTTGACCCTGGATCAGTATATCACTGATAATATTTTTAAACCTGTAAATTGATTTTATCTCTTTTTTTTATTGATGCTTTGTGTATTTCATACATCATTTTCCAATTCAGTTCAGGAATATTTCCCTTTCCCTTCCCCCACCCCACCCCACCCCATCCGAAATCATGCATTCTGCCATAACTGTCCTGCATCTTTCTCTCAGTTTATTTTTTCATTTTTTAGCAATAAGTGATAATTTATGAGTACAAGCATCCTTTATGTAAAACCAATTTGCAAGCAGTTGTGCCCAAACCCACACAGCCCCTTGGTCCCACCATCCAGTAGGGAGGGCTTGTATGTTCAATCAAGTTGATTAAATGCATGTCCAGGCTATATTGCTGTAGTTTCACCATTTACCCCAGTCACAGCCCTTACATTCTACTATGCCCCCTCTTCTGCAGATCATTCCCTAGGCTTAGAAAAGGGGCACAGGTGGATGAGAAGCAAAACAGTCTACTTTCTCTGGAGCTGTTGTCTTGGACTCTGGTCAATTCTGGCTGTTTCCTTTCATGGGCTGACAGTTTGTCCAGGAATAACCTTTGATCCTACTAATGAAGCACAAGCAATCAGATATACAGGTATTTAAACAGTACTAATTGTTATCGTAGGTCATTTTGGTATAGACACAGATGTTTGGATAGTATGTTAATCTATGAATTACATTTTTTCTGTTAAATATGACAGGGTCTTTCTGTGGCTTATAACATCTCCTAACCATTAGAGGATGTAAGCTTGTTGCATCAGCCGTGGGTTCTTCCTCCAAGGAGAGAGCCAATAGCCAATTAGATTTGGGATATATAGGCATATGGCTGCCTCTGTTGCACAGTATTTCCAGGCAGGTGAGGTGTAGCTGGTGCTGACAGAGGAGTCTTGTTTGACTCAAGGAGACCCATATTTGCTTTATTGGTTTAGTGGCCTTTGGTAACACTCTCTGGTATTCCAGAGACCATCTGTACACTTGCATGTGTGGTCTCAATACATCTTTCCCATGTTAACGTCAGGTCTTCAACAGCAGGGCCTTATCGCCTCTCTTCTTGCAAGTATCCCAGTTTAGAGGCAAGGAGCCTTTACATGTATATTCGATTAATGAATATTTAATTGACATGAGTTCAACAAGTATCCAGTTTTGCCCAGACACTGTCTACAGGTTAGATGGTGTTTTAGAACTTAGTAAAAGTAAATATGTGTATATTAAACAACATTGGTTTAAAGGCTCTGATAAAATGGTAATGCATCTGAGTTAAATGGAGATGTAATTTGCTGTTGTCCACATTTGTTCTACATAAAAGCTGTATAACAACTTTGGGATTGGCACACACAAATGTTCTCTATAATTTTTCTGTTGTACAGTATCACCTTGTAGCATTCTCTTTCACCTATAAGATGATTTAACATAAAAGTTAAGTTTGCTTCCCAAGTTAATCACATACAGTCACCCAAAACAGCATGGGTGCCTTGATTCTACCCTATAGGTATGTATAACACAACTGCCTTCTGGAGATTCATGGGTCAAAAAACAAAAACCTAAAAAAAATGGGGGGGGGATACAGATAGATATGAAACCTTTTTGTCAAAAACCTTTCAATTCAAATCTTAAAACTTACTATGGGAAAGATTTATATGTTCCAACAGGTCAAAATGTCACCAACTTAATGGCTGAGAAAGAAAAGATACAGCTTTGCATCTAGTAGGATGTACCAGAAAGTGCCAACAGAAAGGTTGGCCCGTCTGAACATTGAAAGTAAGAAAAGCCTCAGATTGCTACAAACATCAAACCCCTCTGTGGATTCTACTTGTAACAACTATGTATAATGAGTCCTAATGAAACTTACCATCTAGGTGTCGCAAAGGTTTTAATACAAGAGACTTTCTTACTTCCCCCCCCCATAGAACAAGGAGAAATATGATGATGATGTCGTTCTCCAACTGTAAATTGGAGACAACTATTATAGAGGTAATCTCTCATAAAACCGGTAAAACTGCCTTCTTGAATTGACTAATAGACATAGGAACCGTGAAAAGGATTATTCTCTATTCAGAACCAAATATAATACTAAAGTCTCCTTAAGCTATGCACTTAAGCAAAATATATTAATACAGGAGCTCCGACATCAGCAATGGATTATTCTACCAAGGAGATGTTGGCCAGGGGATCCAAGCCCCCACAAAAGTAAAGGCTCCTTTCCTCTAAACAGGGATACCTGCAAGAAGAGAGGCAGGCGATAAGGCCCTGCTGTTGAAATTGATTTTATCTCTTAGTGGCACAAACTCAAATTTCCATCTGAAAGTCTCCTTGGGGATTTTTTTATTACTCATGCTGAGTTCCTAAAGTGTCATTCTCCCTAGTGTTTCACTGTCTGGGGCCCTGTGAGGATAATATAGCTAGATCATTATAATGTAAAATATTACAATATTTGTGATTATAAATAGCAGGACAAATGGGGTGATGATTGTAACAGGAAACCTCAAGATAGAGGGCCTCTTCTCTTTCTGCTTTAAGAGCTGTGACGGTTTCAGTGTTGTGAAATTGGGGCGTTAGGAAAGAAGAAGGAAGAGAAGGTCAGGACTGGAGACTCCTCCCAGTGACGTGGTTCGGACCACCCTTCTCTGCGTGCCTGTGGTTATAACAGACCAAAGCCTCCACCTTGGACAGGAAGAACAGTTTCCAGTTGTGAAATGATAAAGGCACTGAGCTCTAAGTTCTGACCAGAGGTTTTGAAGGTGGAACAAGAACTGTGTATAGCTTCCAGGTAACTGTCCTCAGGAAACAATGGACAGAAGATGTGCTTTCCCAGATTTAAGGGAAAAAAAAGGCTTTTTTTTTTGTAGGCAGAAGCCAGATAAATGAACACATGCACATGTTTGTGTGTATGTGTGGTGTTGGTACCAAAATGAAATTAGGGGGCTGGAGAGAAGGCTTGGCAGTTAAGAGCTCTGGCTGCTCTTGCAGAAGATCAGGGTTTAATTCTCAACATCTACATGGAAGTTAGCTACCATCCTAACTCCAGTTCCCAGGGACCTGAAGCCTTCTTCTCACCTCTATATACATTACACAGACATTGCATGACATGGACACATTTACATGTATGCAGGAAACACACTCATACACATAAAATAAAAACAATAAAGTACCAAAAAATGAGATTAGAAGATGTTCTAGTTTGCCTTCAATTGCTGTGACAAAACATTCTGACCAAAACCAACTTGGGGAAGAAAGGATTTATTTGGTTCAAATCTCCCAATTCACAATTCATCACTGAGTGAGCCCAACATAGGAACTCGGGACAGTATCCTGGAGGCAGGAGCTGAAGCTCAATCCATGGAAGAATGCTTCTTACTGGCTTGCTCCCCTGGCTCATGCCCAACCTGCTTTCTTATAAAATACACAACAAGCTGCCCAGGGGTGGCACTGCCCACAGTGGCCTGGGCCCTCTCACATCACTAAAAAATCAAGAAAATACTCCATAGACATGGCCACAGGCTAGTCCAATGGTGAAAATGCCCCAAATGAGGCTCCCTCAACCCAGGTGTGTCAAGTTGACACTAAAGCTATCCAGCTCAAGCATAAGATGAAATTAGAATAATTTTAATCAATAATATTGAAAGTTTGGGAGCTGGAAAGATGACATAGCAGTTCAGAGCACTGGCTGTGGCAAAGGACCCAAGTTTGGTTAGAAAGAACTATCTAGGGGCTGGAGAGATAGCCTAGCGGTTAAGAGCACCGACGCTCTTGCAGAGGACCCGGGTTCGATCCCCAGCACCCACATGGCGGCTAAGAACCGTCTATAACTCCAATTCCAGGAGAACTCCAGTTCCAGGGGAATCCGAGACCCTCTTCTGACCTCCGCGGCATTGCACGACACGGGTGCACAGACCTGCATGCAGACAATACATTCATACACATACAAAAAANGCATATAACACTGAAGAAATATTTCACAGCATGAGTTCATAATCATAATTCTCCAGCAAAACCAAAAAATATACAACCTTAGAAAGAACAAAAAAAAAAAAGAATCCAGGCTGGCTAGAATATATTATCTATTATATATAGAATTGCCAACCTAATTGCTATTAATAATTAAGAAAAATAAAATAGAGAAGTGAAGAAAATTAGGGAAAATTCCATTTAAAATTAATTTCAAATATGTCTATATTCTAGATTTTAAACATTCAAAGAATCAAACAAATTTGTTTCCATGTAACAAAAAATAATATTAAATAAATGAGTAACCTCAGTGGAGAAATAGAGAAAAAATGTTTTAAAAGATCTATTTCAGAGTTTAGAAATAAAATGAAAATAGAACTTGGAGCTGCTACTTTATTTGGCTTTGGTTATTGGATCATTCTTCTTTGTAAATTTTATTTATTATTTTCATTTTATGTGTATGAATGTATTGCCTGCATGTATGTGAGTACACCCATGTTTTACAATGCAGGGTTCAGAAGAGGGTGTCTGGCAGGCCCCATATCTCCTGGACATGCTGCTCTCACAGTAATGAACAGAAAAGGTGTGGAACTCATGCTTACAGACTTCACATTATGTTAGAGGAGGCAATGTGGAAAAAGCATAAAAATCCTGCTCTGCCCTGTTCAGCTTCCGCCCTGACTTGATGCACTCTGTTATCAGAGATAAGGTTAAAGATCAGAGAAGAGTCTCAGTGTGATAATATCTATATAGGCAGCATGATCTCCATCCCCAGATCTAAGGTCATGCAGACAGTATATTCATACACATAAAGAAATTTTTAAAAAAAAGTAACTTTTTTAAGGTTTCCTCCCACTCTGTGGGTTTTCTATTCAATTCTTTGATTGTTTCTTTTTCTGTACAGTTTTTTTAGGTTTTTATTTTAAACAGAATACTTTTATTGAAGTTTTGTGCATTTCATGCAACATTTCTTAATCAAATCCAGACCCATTTCCCCTCCTTACTCCCCACCCCACCAGACCTCATGCATTCTGCCATATATGTCTTATATCTTTTTCTCAGTCTTTTATAAATTTTCGATGCATATGTTTACTGTTTTGGGCAGAAGTTTACTGTTTCATTCATTTCTTTGACCCAGTCTTTTCTTAAGCCAACTTTTTATTGAAGCTTTGTGCATTTCATACACATTTTCAAATCCAATCTAGACCCATGCCTCCCTCCATCTCCTCCCACCCCCACCCCACCAGAGCTCATACATTCTGCCAAACATGTTTTTAATCTTTTTCTCAGTCTCTCAAAATTCTGGATGCAGAAGTTTACTGTTTCAAGCAGAAGTTCACAGTTTCAGTCAGTTCTTTGACCCAGTCTTTTTGTTGTTGTTGCTGTTGTTGTTCCTTCCAATATGTTTCACTCCAAAATATGCACATATGCATGCCACATATATCATAGGTTTTAGCATCTTCAGCTTACGATTTTTTTTTCTTTATTAGGCTGAAAGATGTCATGTTTGAAGTCTCCTCCTTGGCAAGCCCAAACCACCATCAGTTCTGCCCTTGTGCTCCACACTGGGGTTTTCTCTTCCTATGGTCACTAAATGAGACCCAGTAAGCACCGTGTCCTCTCTTGATCTTCCTGTACTGGTCTCCATGATACAGCCTGGGTAGTCCAACAATGGCAGTCTATACTCTGAAGAGGCTGAAACCCCAGTTGTAGCTCAGTCCACAAGTTGGATGTCTCAGCAGTCCCCATCTGGCACTGAAGGGTTGGAGGATTCTTGGAGAGTCATGAGTCTTCAGTCCATATTGGAAGGTTGAAAAGCCGTGTCTCATGTCTTTGAAGGATGGCAAAAGCAGTGGCAGCCATAGGGTAGCTGCACTTGCCAATAAGACAGGCAAAACAACAGTGCTTTTATTTATTTATTTATTTATTTATTTATTTATTTATTTATTTATTTTTACGTTTTGTCTTTTTACTAAGATCTCAAGTTTTATACCTGAAGTACAATTTCTCAGGCCTTACTATTTATTTATTTATTTCTGGTTATACTTTCCTTTTGGATGTTTAAGGCCACACAGTTAGCCCAGATTAACCAAGGTTTTTGTTTTCTCAAGGTCATTTGAGGATTTGGTCGTCAAGGGTCACTTAGGTTTTGGGGGGAAGAGGGAGTCCCTGGCTCCTTTTGGCTTTTCAATCACCAGTTCCATCTTCTCGAGGACAAAGTCAGGTCTTGCTAGACCAGGCTTCCCTTTTTGAAGCATGAGCAGACTTTCTTCTTTATAGAGTGGATAGTGGCTGAAGTCCCATTAGTGGATCTCCAAGACCTCCCTGCCCAGGAAGAATGTTGTCTCACATTTGCAGGACATTTCAAGAGATGCCCCCATGCATAATCCCCTGCGACTTAGTTGACCTCTGAGGGCAAGGGACAAAGTTATCCCTTAAGACCCTCAGCAAAATTGTTATGGGCATTAAGTATGGTCATTAATCATCCAGAAAGGCTAAGTTACACCAGCCTGATATTTTCAACTACTGTGTAATATTTTAGAAAAGGGTTCATCTGTGGATGCTAGCACCAATTACCTAATTGTATGGCAAACTGAGCAATGTTAATGTGATCTGAAAACAACTGTGCTCTTATATTGTGAATACTTTAAAAATAAATAAATAAAAAGAAAAAGAAAAGGTAAAAAAAAAAAAGAAAAGAAAAGGGTTGGATAAAAAGCTCTGTACAAGACATACTAAGAAGCACTCTCATAAAATAAATACTATGGTCAGACACAATGTCCTGACAAACCAGCCTTTTCCTCCTTCCTTTCATTTTATGTTACTGTAAAATATGCATACATATCCTTCATCCTTATATCAAAAATTACTAACTCTGAAAACAAATGGTAGATTATTTCTAGAACCTGTTAAGGGATTCACAATATAAGAGCACAGTTGTTTTCAGATCATGAGGAATATAACATTAAAGTTCCTCAGTTTGCCTTACAACTAGGTAATTGGTGCCAGCATCCACAGATAAGGGATACCATTCATCATTTGTTTTTCTGGGACCGTGTTACTTCAAGACGCAGTCTTTTTGTTGTTGTTCTTTCCAATTTGCATTGTTCCAAAATATGCATATAGACCTGCCCCAAATATACCAAAATTTTGACATCTGAGAATAAGCTACAGGTTAATTCCAAAACATGTTTAGTGATTCACATTTCGATGGTAGAGTTGTATTCAGGTAATATAGCAATAATACTTTACATTCCTACATTACATAGCAAATTGATGAGTAACATGAAGTACTATCTTTTTTTTATTGACACAGTCTTTTTCCTTGTTGTTCCTTCCAATGTGTATTACTCCAAAATATGCCTACATATATGGCACACATATACCAAAATTATGCCATCTGAAAATAAACTATAGATTAATTCCAAAACATGTTCAGCAATCCACATTTTGGTAGTAGAGTTCCTTTCAGGTAAAGAAAAATATTACTTTACATTTCTACTTACATAGCAAGTTGATGAATAGTATCAGATGTTATCTGCCTAAAATAGTAAACTTTGCATTGAATAATTTAAAAAAAGACTGAGAAAAAGATGAAAGGCATGTAGGGCAGAATGCATGAGCTCTGGTGGGTTGGGGGTAAGAAGGAGGAATCTATCTAAATTTGAATAAGAAATGTTGTATGAAATACACAAAACTTCAACAAAAAGGAAGAAAAAAATAAAACAAGATAGTAGAAGAGATTGCATTTATCTTTTAAAATTTGTATTGATTTTTTGTGTATTTCATAAAAAATCTTTTTTAAATCTTTTATTGAAATTTTCTGCATTTCATACATCACTTCTCAGTTTAGTCCAGACTCATTTCCCTCTCCATGCCCCCCCCCCCAAGTTCATGCAGTCTGCCATACATGTTCTGTTTCCCCTTCTTAATCTTTTAAAAGTTTGTCAAAGCAGATTATTTCCGGGGTGGGGAAGAACTCTATGCTTCAGTCAGTTCCCTGTCCTAGTTCTTTTGTTTTTGTTGTTCCCTCCAATCTGTATTGTTTCAACATATGCATTTATGTATGACACACATGTACTAAAATCATGTCATCTGAAAATAAACTGCATGTTATTTCCAAATCATATTTTGAGGTTCACATTTTTCCCTTTTAATTTTATATTGCTCTAAAAGATGCAAACATACCCTCCACACTTGTACCAAAATTATAAAGTCTGAAAATAGGTAGTAGGTTAATTCTAGAGCTTGTTAAAGGATTCACATTCTAAGAGCACAGTTGCTTTTAGATAAAGAGAAATATAACATTAATGTTACTCAGTTTGCCTTACTTGATGCTAGCATCCACAAATGAGGGATACCATTCATCGTTTGTTTTTCTGGGACTGTGTTACCTCACTTACCATAATATCTTCTAGTTCCATCCATTTACCTACAAAGTCCATGATGTCATCTTTCTTTACTGCTGCATAGAACTCCATTGTGTAGATGTACAGCATTTTTGTTCTCCAGTCATCTGCTGAAGGGCACTTGGGTTGGTTCCATCTCTTTGCTATTGTGAAGAGAGCTGCAATAAATATAGCTGTGCATGTATCTCTGTCGTAGGATGAGTCTTGTGGGTACATACCCAGGAGTGGTATGACTGGGTCAGGTGGTAGGCTCATTTTGAGTCTTTTAAGGGTTCTCCACACTGTTTTCCTCAGTGGTTGTATGAGTTTACACTCCCACCAGCAGTGGATGAGTGTTCTCCTTTCTCCACAACCTCTCCAGCATGTGGTATCATTTGTTTTCTTGATCCTAGACAGTCTTATTGGAGTGAAATGATATCTTAAAGTTGCTTTAATTTGCATTTCCTTAATTATTAATGATGTTGAACACTTTTTAATATGTTTCTCAGCCATTTTTACTTCCTCACTTGTGAAGTCTCTGTTCAGCTTTTTACTCCTTCTCTTGAGTAGGTCATTTCTTTTCTTCTTGTTTTTTGAGTAGTTTATATATTCTGGAAGTTAATGCTCTGTCAGATGCATCACTGGCGAAGGTTTTCTCCCACTCTGTGGATTTTTTCCTCACTTCACTGATTTTTTCTTTCGCTGTACAGAAGCTTTTGAGTTTAGTGACGTCACACTTGTTAATTGTCAACCTTATTTCCTTCACAGCTGTTGTCTGATGTAGAAAGTCTTTTCCTACACCTATGTCTTATATGTTTTGCCCAATATTTTCTTCTATCACTTTCAGATTTTCAGGTTTCACATTGAGGTCTTTGAACCATTTGGAGTTGAATTTTGTACTGGGTTAGAGGTAGGGATTTAATTGTATTCTTCTACAAGTGGTGATCCAGTTTTCCCAACACCATTTGCTGAAGATGCTGTCTTTCCTCCACTGTGTACTCTTGACCCCTTTGTCAAATATGAGGTGGCTTCATAAAAACAAATGAAGAATGGTATCCCTCATCTGTGGATACTAGTGCCAATTACCCAGTTGTAAGTATTTCCTATCCATGGCCCCTTGAGCTTTTGTCCAAAGCATTTGGGAGTGATTCATATTGGAAACAACAACAACAACAACAAAAACAACAGAAAGGACTGCATCAAAGAACTGACTGAAACAGTGAACTTCTGCTCAAAACAATCAACTTCCTCATGGAGAATATTGAGAAAGACTGAGAAAGAGATTAATAGCATGTTTGGCAGAATGCATGAGCTCTGGAGGGGTGGGGGGATGGGGGGGGACACGGGTCTAGATTTGATAAAAAATATATGAATTAAAAAAAAGAAAAAGAATGCTACAAGGTGATACTGTACAACAGAAAAATTATAGAGAACATTTGTATTTGCCCATCCCAAAGTTATTGTTATACAGATTTTATGAAAAAAAGTAACAAAAAAATATGAGGTGCTAAAAGTGTATGTGCTCAAGTTTGGATCTTCAGTTTTGTTCCATTGGTCTACAAGTCTGTTTTTGTGCCAGTGCCAGGCTGTTTTTATGACTATAGCCCTGTAATATAGTTTGAAGTCTGGTATAGTGATTCCCCCCGGTATTGCTCTTTTCACTCAGTGTTGCTTTGGCTCTCCGGGGTCTTTTATTTTAAATATGAATTTAAGGATTTTTTTCCAGTCTGTGAGAACTTCTTGGGGATTTTAATTGGGATTGCATTGAGTCTGTATATTAATTTCGGTAGAATTTTGTAGAGCCTTGCTTCAGTGCTATAGATTTCCCAGTTAATCAATTTCTTTATGTATTTTCTCTGCTGTTTGTCCAACACCAGCAGCTCCAAGTGTCTTAAATTCTTTTCCTGTTGCTTTGATAAAATACTCTGATGAAAGCAACTTGAGGAATTGAAGGTTTATTTTATTCACAGTTGCAGTCTTCATGGTGAGGAAATCACAGCAGCAGGAACTGGAGGCAGCTGTTCAGGTATTTTATTCAGTGAAGAAGTAGAGAATTCCTGGGTATCCCACACTCTTCTGGCCTCTGTGGGCATTGCAAACAAGTGATATAGTTACATGCATGCAGAGAAAATATTCATACACTTAAATTAAAAAAATAGTACCAACAGATATATATATACCCACCCCCAGGCTTGCCCAGAAGCTAATCTAACCTTGATAAATTCTCCAGGTGAGCCCCAAGTCTTGTTTCTTGCATATCCTGTGAAGTTCACAATACTAACCATCACACCAAACTGGATTTGGTGGGATAGAGAACTTAACTCAGTGTGTATGTTAGTTCATTTTCTATTGCTGTAAAAGAATGTGAGACTTGGTCATTTGTAATGTAAAGAGGTTTGTGGTTTTGTGTTGCACTTGTTTGGTTGGAAATCTGAAGGTCAGGTATCCTTACTTGGGATGAGAGACTCGTGTTTGCAACTCATCTCACAATGTGAAGGGAGACAGAGAAGACAGGTATGGGAGAACAGTGCTGGACAAGGTTGCCTAATCAATCCTCACAGGGATGATTGATACAGTCTCACTTAAGTACTTCTGTCTGACCTGGAACACAGTACGTAGATTAAGTTGTCTTTGAACTTGTGACATCCTCCTGTCTCTGGCTCTTGAGTACTGGGATTCCAGAAATATGTTATCAGGCCTGGCACAACAGGAGTTTTTATTGGGACAAACCATACTCAAACTATTACAGTTTGTCTGGATGTCTAGTTGCAGGTCTGGTGGGTCAACTTTTCAGAAATTTAGGATTCAAGAAAGTAACAACCCAAACATTTTTTCGACATCTAAGAAATTTTGCTAGTAGTGCTAATTCCATTTAATTTGTATTTTCCCTTGAAGTAGTCTGTTCTCTTAGGGAACACATGAAAAAAATGGGCTGAAGACTGGGAACAACATGGTCAAATCTTCATGAGAAAGAAGGATTAAATAAATAAATAAATAAAAACAGCAAAAAAAAAGAAAGAAGGATTGTTATCTTTGAGTTCAAATAATACTCAATGTTCAATGAAAACCTTGACATTTTTGCCAAGATTGTGCTATACCTTACATTTTGTATATAATTTTTAAATGACAACAACCCTAAAGGCAATTAGCAATGATGAATTCAAACCTTAGGGAATTATGAGACTTGTGTACATCCCTGGGGTCAGGGGCAGTTGCAGTTGGTATTTGCAGTAACTTCACTCAGTAATAGATCTTGTACTTTGTGGCAAGTTCTTTGGTGAAACCCCAGCCCTTCTGAATCCCTAGTGTGTCCATGTTCTCTGTATTGAATACAGTCTTATTTTAAACATAGGTCAAGTATTATCTGTAAATTGTGTGTAAGTTGGTTGACCTCTTAGCAATTTCTCCTTTAGTAAAATGGAGATAGTGACTGTTTTAAATGCATTCTTAAAAGATATTTGCTTGAAGTAACATAATTCCAAATTAAAAAATTAATCTCTCATTTCAAATAGTAACAGAAAAGAAAATTGATAACAGATAATTTAAAAATTGCAAGTCAAGCCTTTAGCCATGCCATTTAACACACACACACACACACACACACACACACACACACACTCATTTATGTGCAGACCTATTTGTATATTGATGGTTTTGCCTTTTCTTACTAGTGGCTTCTTTTACTTATGTTAGATTTTTTGGTCAAAGATATTAGCAGTGTTTTCTCTTGAGACATGTTCCTTTATCCACTTGGTACTCAAATGCTAATTTTGTACACAATTTTGTCACTTATCACATGGTTATTTCAAATGGAAGAACATGTACTCGGGCTCATCTTTCCTTCCCATCAGTACAGCTTTCATCACACAGTTTCCTCTTTTCACTTTGGTCACGTAGAGGGGCAGTGAATCTTGAGCTGAAGGGTCACTTAGAGGCAGTGCTCTTCTCTGGTTGGTCTTGTGGCCTCTGAGAAGATAGAAGTCTGGAAAGGCACAACTGTCCCTCACTGGAAACCAGATCCCTCCACCTGCATCACTGAGATACAGGTAACAGCTGCTGTTATCCTCTCACGGTTTTGTATCAGATGATCCTACTTATTTCATAGAAGTCTTTTAATTTGAATTACATAGCAAGGCAATGATATAGACAGAAAGCCCTCTTAACTATGCTAGAAGCACATTAACTCTGAATGCGAAAATTGTAGTTCAGGGTTGAATGAAGTTATTTTCTGTTTCTCAGTGTGCTATGACTTTTGCTACGTGTGATCACAAACTACATTGAGCAGTTAATTACCTTTTAATTAGTTAAAATGATTAAATATTATCTTAATATACTTTGGATAATTCTGTAGTAGACTTTTTTTAGAGAATTGGAAAAAATATGGATACGTTTAGAAAATGTCATGAATTAAGACATTTATTAGTTGTATTAGACATGAACAACTGGTTTTCTATGTTTATCTGTAGGATGTCATCTCACACTATTAATGTTGGTATTAAAATAAATTATGAATATTGTTAAATATTTTCTCCCTTGATTTCCATGATCAGAGTGAATTCATTATGGAATAATAACTGCTCGCTGAAACGTTTTTTATACAGGCTTCTCTGGTAAAATCATATACTCTAAGGTGACTTATGAAGTTCTCATGTACAAAAAATCATTTAGGATTAAAAAGGCAGGGTTTGGAGCTTTCTCTGGAGACTTATATTGATCACATGCAGAATCTGAAATGTTAATCTCCTGGAATATGAACTTTCAAGTGCTTCTTTTGAAGATGGTTTCTGGAATGCAGTTTGGGAAACAGAGATAAAGTCACTTGAAATTGAAGAGTTCAAAAGACTATTTTATATTGATACAAATTAGAACATGTTCAAATATTTTTAAAGCAAAGTTATTTATCATTTGGAAATTTTGACTATTTTTTGTTGATAGTTAAAAAGTATTTTTCAGTGATTTAAGGTGGCTTTAGTTTTCCCAATAATTTCTTTTTTTACTTTTTTTAATTGATGATTCGTGTATTTTAGACATCATTTCTCAGTTCAGTTGAGACATATTCCCCTTTCCCTTCCCCCCACCCCATCCCAGATCATGCACTCTGCCATAACTATCCTGCATCTTTCTCTGTCTTTTTTATGTTTAGGAACTCACATTTTCCTCCTTTAATTTTATATTACTCTAAAATATACATATATACTTTCCACTCATATACAGTAATTACAGAGTCTGAGAGTAAGTGGTGGATCGATTCTATTCTAGAGCTCGTTAAGAGATTTACATTATATTGGGGCTGGAGAGATTGCTCAGTCATTAAGAGCGCTGACTGCTCTTTTGGAGGACCCAGGTTTGAGTCCCAACATCCACATGGTGGCTAAGAACCGTCTTTAATTCCAGTTCCCAAGGAATCTGACACCCTCTTATGACCTCCACAGCATTGCACGACATGGGTGCACCAACCTACATACAGACAGTACACTCACACACACGTAAAAAAAGAGATTTACATTATAACAGCATAGTTGCTTTCAGATAAATAGAAATATAACAGCTTACCTTTCATCTGGGGATTTGGTGTTAGCATCCACAAATGAGGGAGATCATTTGCCTCTTGTTTTTCTGGGATTTTGTTCCTTCACTTAGCCTAATGGCTTTGAGTTCCATCCATTTGCCTGCAAAGTTCATGATGTCATCTTTCTTTACAGCTGGGTAGTACTCCATTGTATAAATGTACCAATTTATTTTATTTTATTTTATTTTATTTTATTTTATTTTATTTTATTTTATTTTATTTTATTTTATTTTATTTTGCCTTTTTGAGACAGGGTCTCCCTGTAGCTCCAGCTGTCCTGGAAGTCACTCTGTAGACCAGCTGGCCTTGAACTCACAAAGATCTGCCTGCCTCTGCCTCCCAAGTACTAGGATTAAAGGCGTGCACCACCACACAAGGCACAATGTACCACATTTTTTCATCCACTTGTCAGTTTGGGGGCATTTGGGTTGGTTCCAGCTCTTTGCCATTGTGAAGAGAGCAGCAATAAACATGGATGTGCATGTATCTTTGTGGTAGGATGAGTCTTTGGGGTATATACCCAGGAGTGGTGTGGCTGGGTCAGGTGGTAGGCTCATTTTGAGTCTTTTTTAAAAATGTATTTTATTTATTTTATTTATTTATTTATTTATTTATTTATTTATTTATTTATTTATTTATTTGTATGGATGTGCTGTCTGCATGTAGGTTTGTGCACCCATGTCATGCAATGCCGCAGAGGTCAGAAGAGGGTGTCGGATTCCCCTGGAACTGGAGTTCTCCTGGAATTGGAGTTAGAGTCGGTTCTCAGCTGCCATGTGGGTGCTGAGGATCAAACCCGGGTTCTCTGCAAGAGCAGTTGGTGCTCTCAACTGCTAGGCCATCTCTCCAGCCCCCTCATTTTGAGTCTTTTAAGGGTTCTCCACACTGCTTTCCATAATGGTTGTACAAGTTTACATTCCTACCAGCAGTGGATGAGTGTCCCCTTTTCCCCACAACCTCTCCTGCATTTGGTGTCTTTTGTGTTCTTGATCTTAGCCAGTTGTATCAGAGTGAGATAATATCTGAGAGTGGTTTTAATTTGCATTTCCTTAATTATTAATGATGTCGAACACTTTTTAAAATGTTTCTCAGTCATCTTTACTTCCTCACTGGTGAAGTCTCTGTTCAGCTCTTTACTCCATCTTTTGAGTAGGTCATTTGTTTTCTTACTTTATTTTTTTGAGTAGTCTATATGTTCTTGACTTTAATGCTCTGTCAGATGAATCACTGGTGAAGATTTCTTCCCACTCTGTTGTGGGTTTTCTCTTCACTTCCTTGATTGTTTCTTTCCCTGTACAGAAGCTTTTGAGTTTGATGAGGTGCCATTTGTCAACTGTTGATCTTATTTCCTGCTCAGCTGCTGTCTTATTTAGAAAGTCTTTTCCTACACCTATGTCTTGTAAGTTGTTACCAATTTTTTCTTCTATCACCTTCAGGGTTTCAGGTTTTACATTGAGATCTTTGACTCACTTGGAGTTGATTTTTGTACAGGGTGAGAGGTTGGGGTTTAATTTTGTTCTTCTATGAATGGTGATCTAGTTTTTCCAACACCATTTGCTGAAGATGCTATCCTTCCTCCAATGAGTTTTTTCTTCCCCTTTGTCAAATACAAGGTGGCTGACATTGTATGAGCTCAAGTTTGGATCTTCAATTTTGTTCCATTGATCAACAGGTCTGTTTTTGTGCCAGTACCAGGCTGTCTTTATGAGTATGGCCCTGTAATATAGCTTGAAGTCTGGTAGAGCAATCCTCCCTGTATTGTATTTTTTACTCAGGGTTGCTTTAGCTATTTGAGGTCTTTTGTTTTTCCATATGAATTTAAGTATTTTTTTCCAAGTCTGTGAAGAAGCTCATGGGGATTTTGATTGGGATTGCATTGAATCTGTATATCAATTTGGGTAGAATGGACATTTTTACTGTATTAATTTTTCCAATCCATGAGCATGGGAAATATTTCCATCTTTTGATGTCATTTTCAATCTCCTTTTTCAGGGGCTTAAAATTTTTGTTATGGAGATCATTGGTATCTTTGGTTAGGTTTGTTCCTAGGTATTTTATTATTTTTGAGGTTATTGTGAGTGGGAAGCTCTTCTTATATAGCTTCTCCACTTGTCTATTGTTGGTATAAAGGAAGGCTACTGATTTTTCCAGGTTAATTTTGTATCCCACCACTTTACTGAAACTCTTAATCATTTCTTGAAGTTTTTTGGTGGAGTTTTTAGCATCCCTTAGGTAAACTATCATATCATCTGCAAAAAAGGGATAGCTTAACTTTTTCCTTTCCAATTAGTACTCCTTTAATTTCCTTCTCTTGTCTTATTGCCCTAGCAAGTGTTTCAAGCACTATGTTAAAGAGGAGTGGTGATAAGGGGCAGCCTTGCTGGGTTCCCACCTTTAAAGGAAATGATCCCAATTTTTCTCCATTTAGGATGATGTTGACAGTGGGTTTTCTATATATATATATATATATATATGGAGAAAAATGGGATTCATTTCCTTTAAAGGTGGGAACCCAGCAAGGCTGCCCCTTATTCACACTCCTTCTTAAACATAGTGCTTNGTGTTTCAAGCACTATGTTTAAGAAGGAGTGTGATAAGGGGCAGCCTGCTGAGGTTCCCTACCTTTAAAGGAAATGAATCCCATTTTTCTCCACCCTTTAGGATGATATTGGTAGTGGGTTTGCTATGTATGGCTTTGATCATGTTGAGGAACATTCCCTTCAGTCTGATTCCCTCTAGGACATTAAACATGAAGGGTCGCTGGATCTTGTCAAAGGCTTTTTCTGTGTAAATTGAGAAAATCATGTGTTTTTTGTCTTTCAGTCCATTTATGTGTTTTAAGATATTTATTGAAGACAAAACAAAACAAAAAAAAGTTCACACTTGCTGGATGTGGTGGCACACTCCTTTAATCCTAGCACTTGGGAAGCAGAGGCAGGCGGATCTTTGTGAGTTCAAGGCCAGCTTGGTCTACAGAGCGAGTTCCAGGACATCTGGGGCTACAGGGAGACCCTGTCTCAAAAAGACAAAAAAAAGAGATATTTATTGATTTACATATGTTGAACTATCCCTGATCTCTGGTATGAATCCAACTTGGTCATAATGGATGATATTTTTGATGTGGGTCTGTATGTGATTTGCAAGTATTTTGTTGAGAATTTTTCCATCTATGTTCATTAATAAGATGGGTCTATAGCTTTCATTTTTCATTGTATCTTTGCCTGGTTTTGGTATTAGCGTGATTTGGGAGAATTCCCTCTGTTTTTATCCTTCTGAACAAATTGAGTAATAATGGTTGTAGGACCTCTTTCAATGTTTTATAGAATTCTGCTGTGAATCCATCCGGGACTGGGCTTTTTTTAGTTGGGAGGCTTTTTATTACATCCTCAATTTCCTCAAATATTATGGGTGTGTTTAAACTGTCAGTCTCTTCTTGGTTAGGCTTTGTTGGTTCCCAGGATTTCAAATACACATCCATTTCTCTTAGGTGTTCAAATTTAGTGGGTTATAGGCTTTTGAAGTATTCCCATATGGTTGTCTGGATATTTTCTTTGTTTGTTGTGATGTTTCCCCTTTCATCACGAATACTATCGATTTGGAGTTGCTCTTTCTTTCTTTTTTTTTTTTTTTTGTTAACTGGGGTAGAGGTCTGTCTATTTTGTTTATCTTTTCAATGAACCAGCTTTTGGACTCATTGAGTCTATGTATTTGTTTTCTTTGTTTCTATTTCATTGATTTCTGCTCTTATTTTTGTGATTTTTTTTCCTGTCTTTTGGATTTGGTGTTCATTTGTTGTTGTCTCTCAAGTGTTTTTAGCTGTTAGATCTGTTATTTGTTCCCTTTCTTTTTAAATTTCATTTATTATTTTTTATGTGTATGAATGTACTGTCTGCATGTAGGTTTGTGCACCCGTGTCCTGCAATGCCCAGGAGGTCAAAAGAGGGTGTCGGATTCCCTTAGAACTGGAGTTAAAGACAGTTCTTAGCCACCATATGGGTGCTGGGAATGGAACCCGGGTCCTCTGCAGGAGCAGTCAGTGCTCTTTGCTGAGCCATCTCTCCAACCCTGCCCCATTTCTGTTTTTTTGATGTGGGCACTTAGGGCTATAAATTTCCCTCTCAAGACTGCTTCTAAAGTATCCCACAAGTTTGGCTGTGTTCTATTGACTTTTTTGTTCAGTTCTATGAATTCTTTCATGTCAGTATTTTTCCCTGACCCACTCATTATTGAGGATGGCATTGTTTAGTCTCCATGTGTTCTTGTAGCTAGTTGGGCTTATTCTGCTATTCATATTGAGCTTTATTGCACTGTGGTCTTATAGAGTGCATGGACTAATTTCAATCCTTTTGTATTTGTTGAGAAATCTTTTGTGCCCCAGTATGTGGTCGATTTTGGAGAGGTGCTGAGTAGAAAGTATATTCTCTGGTGTTTGGGTGGAATATTCTGTAGATGTCTGTGAGGTCCATTTGGTGTATTGTATTGTTCAATTCTGATGTCTCTCTGTTTATTTTTTGTCCTGTTGATCTATCCAAGGGGCTCAGTGGGGTGTGGATTCTCCCACTATTAGCGTGTTAGGATTAATCAGTATCTTGAGGTCCTGCAGAGTTGTGTTTATAAAGTTAAGTGTACCAGAGTTTGGTGCATAGACATTTAAGATTGTGAAGTCTTCATAGTTAATTGTTCCTTCGACAAGGATGTAATGACCCTATTTGTTTTTCTGATTAGTTTTACTTTGAGGTCTAATTTGTCTGATATTAGAATAGCCACTCTGGCTTGTTTCTTGGTACTATTTGCTTGGAATATTTTTTTTTCCATCCTTTCACTCTAAGGTGGTGTCTGTCTTTGAGGGTGAGATGGGTTTCTTGTAGACAGCATATAGAAGGATTCTGTTTCCTAATCTATTCTCCCAGTCTATGTCTTTTGATTGGGGAGTTTAGAACATTAGTATTTAAGGTTATTGTTGAGAGATGTGTGTTGCTTCCTTTTACTTTATTTTTTGTTTGCATTCTTGGTCTAGTATTTACTCTGTTATGCTTTTGTTGATTTCTTTCTTTAATTGCTTAGGGATAGTTGTTCTTTCCTTGGTTCTTTGGACTGCTTCGAGGATTTTCAGAAGTTTTGGTTTCTTAGACAAGTATTCTTTCATCTTGTTCATGTCATGAAAGATTTTTCTTTCCCTTTCAGTTATAACTGACATTTTTGCTGGATATAGTATGGGTTGGCATCTAAAGTCATTTAGCACAGGGTATGCTTTGGTCTACATTCTTCTAGCTTTCATAGTTTGCACTGAGAAGTCAGCTGTGATTCTTATTGGTTTCCCCTTATATGTAACTTGTTGTTTTTCTCTTGTAGCTTTCAGTATTTTGTCTTTGTTTTGAGCATCTAGTGTTTTTTTTTTTAATTTTTTTAAATTTTATTTTATTTCATTTATTTATGTGCATGAATGTACTGTTTGCTTGTAGGTCTGTGAACCCGTGTCATGCAATGCCACGGAGGTCAGAAGAGGGTCTCAGATTCCCCTGGAACTGGAGTTCTCCTGGAACTGGAGCTACAGACGGTTCTTAGCCGCCATGTGGGTGCTGGGGATCGAATCCGGGTCCTCTGCATGAGCGGTCAGCGCTCTTAACCGCTAGGCCATCTCTCCAGTGCATCTAGTGTTTTAACAATTATATGGGAGTTTCTTTTCTGGTCCTATCTATTTGGCGTTCTATGTTCTTCTCGTATTTGTATGGGATTGTCTTTTTTCAGTTTGGGGAAATTTTCATCTATTATCCTGTTGAAGATCTGGTCAACAGTGTTGTCGGGATTCTTCTCCTTCCTCTATCCCTATGATGCAGAGGTTTGGTCTTTTTTTAAATAAATATATATATATATATATATTTTATATAATAATATATATAGTAATATTATCAAATCTAGACCCGTGAGGTTTGGTCTTTTCATAGTGTCCAACATTTCCTAGTTGTTCCACTCTTGCGTTTTTTTAAAATTTTCATAATCTTTACTTGAGCTTTCTACTTGCTCCGTTTTATCCTGCAGGTCTGATATTCTTTTTTCTGCCTCATCCATTCTGCTTCTGAGGTTTTTTCCCATCCTTTCCTGGTGGCTGGGTGAATATTCAATATCCTTTTTCATTTCATCCTGTGATTTCTTTAGATTTTCCACTTCCCTCTGGAGCCTGTCATTCTCATCTTTTAGCTCCTTAGTTTATTGGTCATTTTCTTTTTTCATTTTGGCTGGGGATCTTTTCAGTGTTTCCACTTCCTTCCGGAGTTTGTCATTTTTTCCCTCTAGATCCTTCTTGAGTTTTTCAATCTCTTGCATTAGTTCTTTCCACTGTTTGTCATTATCTCCCTCTAGGTCCTTCTTGAGTTTTTCATTCTCTTCCCTTAATTCTCTAATTTCTTTGAATATGTTGTTCTTCTAAGGTCAATGTCTTGGCTTCTTTCCTTGGAGATCTCATTGTAGTGATCTTCTCTAGGGTTGGTAGAGTTTGGTGTGGATTTATTATGAGGCTTTTCCATGTCGTTTTTTCTTTGTGTCTTTGGCATATGGATTTGTCTGTTTATATGTTTCTTTGAATTCTGGCACCTCAATGTTGGCTGCACAGACTATAATCACCAATGCTCTGCCTGTTAGGTCCTCTTCACCAGAGTTCCACTAGGTTGGGTTGGGGGGTGTTGGGTTGTTACTTTGGTCCACATGCCAGTAGACCTCCAAGGGTCAAGGAAGGTCTGCCTTGCCTAAGCAGCACCTCGCTGACTCCATGCACCTGTCTGGAGTCTGTGCTGGGACTTCCAGGGGTGGGTGGTGAGCCCCCCAATAGTCAAGGCAGTCCGCTTTGCTTCACTGGTACCTCACTGACTCTGTGCACCTGTCTGGAGTCTGACCAATAATTTCTATCTATGTTGAATATTTTGAACAAAATTGGCTGTATCAATAGGCATTACCTTATTAGTATATTTTAGGTTTTTAATCTATTCCCTAATTATTGCTGTGATCACTAGACATATAAATATCTTAAACAGAATTGTTCAAACGATTTTCATTTCTAAAATAAATTGGGCTGAATCCATATTCTTCACATTGTTCAGATAATTAGAAGTGATAATAAACCTTACTTGTCCCCCAGTACTAAGTCCTAAATGTTGCTAATGTTTTATATTTTGATTTTTTTTCTTTATCTAGAAATCATCCCAAGGCAACGTTTTAATTACTTCATTTACTTCCAAGATGAATGAGCAGGAAGCATCGTATTATAACTCAGGTTGCCTAAGGTCTCCTTCAGAGCTTCAGAGTAGAGTAAAACCTGGTCATATTCAAGGGTGCAAAGAAACTGAAGAGAAAGGTATGTGTTTTAAATGTCTAAATTTTTCTCTTTTCTATATATGGTTAACATTTGATATTTGAAAATTATCCTATGTGCACTTCTGGCTGCCAGCTGGTAACAGATCAAGATTTGTAAAACTGTATAATCAAATGCATTTTAAAGAAGGTTTGGATAATGGAGAAACTAATGCATTTTTGTTTGGTTTGGTATTTTTTAAGCTAGTATCTAATGTAGCTTAAATGCTCTTGACTTTGTTGTAGCCAAGGGTAGCCTTGAACTCCTGATCCTCCTGCCTCAACTTCCCCAGAGCCACCACACCTGGCTTAAATAAATAATATTTTTGTTTGATAAACCAATAGAATAATTGAATTCAAATCCTGTCAAGAAAATTTTGTGAGGCCTTCAGAAATGCAAGGTGAAGTAGAGTCTGTAGGAATGTTGAATAAATATCTATTGAAATCAAGTCTTAAATGAATTAGTATATACTAAATATAATGTTTCTGTCTGTATAGTGGCACGCACTTTGAATAACAGCAGTTGGGAGGCAGAGGCAAGTGATCCCTGTGAGTTTGAGGCTAGCCTGGTCTACATACAAAGTTCCAGGCCAGCTTGTGTTAAACAGTACAACCATGAAGAAAACAATACAGAAAAGAAAGAAAAAAAAAAAGAAAGGAAGGAAAAGAAGAACATTGAAAAATTGAGTAAAAAATACAACTCAAAAGATATTCTAGTTATTATCTTTCAATAATAATTAAATTAATCTGATTTACCAAACTTGAATGGCAATCAAGGCAAAATAGTCAAACCAGAAGGGGAAGTCAAAATTCCCTCTTCTCTATTTCAGTTTGTCTTTCAGATATTGAGATACTTCAATAAACTTTTGCTTCTTTGATGTCTTGATAATGGGAGGTAGAACTTTCAGAATCCAAAGTCCTTATATGTGCATGGGTAAATACAGCATTGTCTAAATAAGAACAGAATTGATAAAGAAAAGAAAAGAGTTGTCTTCTATGAAGTCTTTGAGGATGGGCTGCAGTCACATTTGATGTTGAGCATATCCACTGTTGGGTCCAATTCCTCTAAATCTTGGCTAACCCTTCCTTCTTCTTATACTTGGCTACAACCTACAGTTTCCTATGTAAAGTTTCCTGCCTGCACCTTGCATCTTCAGTGTTTGGGATGTATTCACTTTAAAAACGTTCTGGCCCCAGGTGAGGTGGCAGATGCCTGTCATCCCAGATACGCAAGGAGGCTGAATCAGGAGGACTGAGAGTTCCAGGGTAAATGTACAAAAAGTAGTTTGAAGTTCCATAGATCTGTTCCTACATGTAGGATGTCCACAATGAGTGTCTATCAGCCGGGATAGATAAACCTCTGCAATATCAATCAGTCATTTTGATGGAATTTGATAAAAATTTTAGAGAGAACTGTCCTTGGCTTTCTCATAATATCCCAGATCATGGTTATTGCTGGGTCATACCCTTTCCCTGCTGATGATTTTCTTGCTTTGTTACTTACTTAAGAGTATTCAATCTCCTGGCATCTCATTGCAGTGGCTCTTGGGATCCTTTGTTTACTTCTGTTGGTGGCAATTACAGTGTGGTTGGCACAGAGTAAGTAATTGAAATATAGCTTCCCCTTTTGCTTAAGCTATAACCATGGACATTAACTGTGCAGTGCCTAACACACTTCATCCATTGTCCATTCTGGGTACATTACAGTCTTTCTCTCTCTTCTCTCTCTCTCTCTCTCTCTCTCTCTCTCTTCTCTCTCCTCTATCTATCTATCTATCTATCTATCTATCTATCTATCTATCTATCTATCTATTCATTCTTTTAACTAAGGCTGTGCTGAGCCCCTTGTCCTGTACTACTGTGGTCACATTCCTTCTGAGAACAGAGGACCAAGTAATGATATTCTGCCTTCTCTGCCCAGGTGATTGTAAATATGAGAGAAACATATGTGAGAAACAACTGTTAAAAATTATGGTTTTCTTTTTATTTTTCTCCCAAAAGTATATATTGAGGTCTTGGTTGAGTAAAAAGGCTGAATCATGGCCAGGAAGATAGTTCAGCTCGCAAAGGGCTTTCTGCCAAGCCTGTTAGGAGAGAACCAGAGAGCCAACTCCTGAAATTGTTCTCTAATCACACACACACACACACACACACACACACACACACACACACACACACTAAAGAGATGTCTTTCTAAAAACTGTATCTTTACATAGATAGTAGAAGATCTTGAGTTCGAGCTTTATCTTTCACTTGAATTTCCTTCTCATCTTCAGTTAAACTCAATGATAGTCCATGTCCAACTGTAATTTCATGTCCAGATTTCTCATATCCTTCTGTGGAAAGTCCATCTGCTCCATGAATAATTGTGCCATATTTTTCATGGTCAAATTTTCACAGTATCTTAATGTTGTCTAAAGGTTTTTCACTGGATTCTTATTTGTACATTATGTGCTGTGAACAGATAAAGGAATGAAACGTGAGGTTTTCCATCATAATTTTATTCAGATAATTCATTCATTTACACTCAAGTGATAATGAGGAATTCATGCCTTATCCATGATATTGATATGGAGAAAACCATGTTTCCATTTCAACGATCATTTGAGGGATTTCTTTCTAAATGTTGAAGTCCTAACCGTTTAATGATTTGCTTCAGTTGTTGGCATGAGGCTTTTTCTTTTATCTTAAATTTCAATACTTACTCCTTGATGATCATTTTGTATTATATCTGGTATTAGTATTAGTTTTTCAGCCCTGTCAAGAGAAGCATCATCAGGAAATTCTAAACAACCTCAGCAACGAGTACCACACCATGCAAAATGAGTTGGACTTAAAGGAAGAAATGCTGAAGAATAAATCTATGGAGTATGAGAAGCTCAAAGCATTAATGGAAAGTAGCAGACGTCACTGGAAAAATAGGATGATTTTAAATTGTTTACATCATACAGGTACGAAGGAAATCTTAAATAAAAGATTGCATAGTTTTTTATTGTTCCTTCTCCCAAATTTTGCTCTATAACATGAAGTGTATGTGCTAATGACCTGTGGGTTCACGTGCAAATATAAATGGGTTTGGATTTCCTCACTTCATGTAGGGAACAGGAACCAGGCCCAAAACTCCCAAAACTGGTTATATTGGTAGAACCTTATAGTTTCTAGCCCTCAGAACCCTTCTGGAGTTCCTCCTGATGATAGGAGATGGAACAGCATGCGGTCTCTCCTGATAATTCAGGTCATTTTGCTCTTGTGAGCAAATCCAAGTCTCTCATCTTGTGACATGTAAAATCAAGCCATAAGAGTATGTTTACTAAATAATGGGACTAAAATGGACTCAAGGCCTGTAATATGGGTACAGTTATAAAATAATTGTGTGTGGGGGGTACATGCATATGCATTCATGTGTGTGTATGTGTGTGTGTATTCATGGATTAAAAATGTTTTAGATTATAATTTTCAAATAGCTTTATTATCTGTATATGATGGCATAATACTAAAATCCCAGAAATCAGAAAAATGAAGCAGGAGGACTGCAAATCTGTGACTACCTTGGGGTACACAGTAAGTTCAAAACCTGCCTGAGCTACAGAGGAAAACCTTGTCACAGAGAAACAAGGGCTGGAGATACAGGTTATTAGTAGACTGTGTTTATCTCAAACATTACACAGAATGTCACTGTTTTATTATGGTGTTATTGCTACACAAAATGGTACATAGTTTAATGTACATTAATGGACATACCCATGAAAATATCACTGCAATCAGGACAGCAGACTATCTTCTTGAAATATATTATTAGCTATCTATTTCATTTATGATAAGAGCATTTAACATACACCTCAACAAAATTTCAAGTGATTAGTTGGGACAAATCAAGAGTTCCAGTGAATCTCTAGAAATTATTTTGTGTAACTGAAACTGTTGCTAAGCTAAAGCTGCTCAGTTACCCCCTGAGTGTCTTAAGATTCTGCTTCCTATATTTTGAGGATGTTAGAAGCTTCCCGTGTATGAATCATAAAATATGGTCATATTCCTGAACTGTTTCACTTAGCATTGTTTCCTCAAGTTTGTTCACATTTAGGATTTAATTTTATATGGGAGAGCTGTGAGACAGGGTCTTTATTCTGTATCCCAGCCTAGCCTGGAACTTAGTGCATAGCCTAGGTTGGACTCAGAATGTGGGTGATCTCCTGCTTCAGAATACAGAGTAGTGGGATTATAGGTATGACTGATCATTCCTAGCTGGAAATTCTTCCTTGTAAAGATTAAATAATTTTCTTTTGTGTAGGCATGCTTCGTTTTCTCCAACCACACATCATTAGACATTTACATTTTTCGTAGTTTGACTTTTATAAGCAATGTTGCATAGAACATGGCTTTGGGTATATGCACCCATTTTCAATCTCACCAACAGGAGATGAGGGTCCCCTTTCCCTGCATCCACAGCAGCGTTGCTGCCATTTGTTCTCTTGATCTTAGCCATTCTGACTGGGGTTAGAAAAAATGTTAAAGTAGTTTTGGCATACATATCCATAACTAATAAGGGTATGGAACAATTTTAACATGTTTGTTAGCCATTTTTATTTCTTCTTTTGAGAGCTCTGTTCATATCCATAACCCACTTTTATTTTATTTTATTTTTAATTGATGTTTTGTGTATTTCATACATCGTTTTTCAATTCAGTTCAGGCATATTCCCCTTTCCCTTTCCCTCACCCCACCCCATCCCACCCCAGATCATGCATTCTGCCATAACTGCCCTGCATCTTTCTCTCTGTCTTTTTTTATGTTTAAGAATTCATATTTTCCTCCATTAATTCTATATTACTCTAAAATATGGATACATACTCTCCACCCATATGCAGTAATTACTGAGTTTGAAAATAATTGGTGGATGGATTCTAGAACCCATTGAGAGATTCACATTATAACAACATAGTTGCCTTCAGATAAACAGAAATATATCAATAATGTTCAGCTTGCCTTTCATCTGGGGGATTTGGTGTTAGCATCCACCATTCTCCCTTTTTCTTTCTGGGACTGTGTTACTTCACTCAGCATAATGGCTTCAAGCTCCATCCATTTACCTGAAAAGTTCATGATGCCATCTTTCTTTACAGCTGAATAGTACTCTATTGTGTAGATGTACCACATTTTTTCTATCCACTTGTCAGTTGAGGAGCATTTGGGTTGGTTCCAGCTCTTTACTATTGTGAAGAGAGCTGCAATAAACATGGATATGCATGTATCTTTGCGGTAGGATGAGTCTTTGGGGTATATACCCAGGAGTGGTATGACTGGGTCAGGTGGCAGGCTCATTTTGAGTCTTTTAAGGGTCCTCCATGCTGTTTTCCATAGTGGTTGTACAAGTTTACGTTCCCACCAGCAGTGGATGAGTGTTCCCCTTTCCCCACAACCTCTCCAGCATCTGTTGTCTTTTGTTTTCTTGATTTTAGCTAGCTGTATTAGAGTGAGATGATGTCTGAGAGTGAACTCACTTTTAAATTGAGTAATTTGTTGAGTTCTTTGTGTATCCTTAATATTATTCCTCTGTCAGATGTATATCTGGTGAAGATTTTCTACCACTTTGTGTAGCCTTCCTCTTCACTTGATTGGTTGTTTTCTTTGATGTACAGAAGCTTTTTTATAAAAATGAGGTTCCATTTATTGTTTGTTGACCTTAATTCCTGAGTGAGTGAAATCCAATTTAGAAAGTCCTATTCCACACCTATATCCTATTGCTTAATTCCTATGTTTTCTTCCAACAGTTATAGCAGTTCATGCTTCACATTAATGTCTCTGATCCATTTGGCACTGAATTTTGTGCAGGGTGATAATATGAGACTAATTTTATTCTTCTACATGTGGATATCCAGTTTCTTCTACCTATGGAGCCAGACCAGGTAGTACTAAGGAGATCCAGATAGGGTCTCCTTAGTACCAGCTGGCCGGGAACTCCCTATGTAGACTTTGATCTCATAAAGATCTCATAAAGGATAGCTTTGATCTCATAAAGATCTGCTTCCTCTGCCTCCCAAGAGCTGGGATTAAAGCATGTGTCAACACATTCAGCTGGATTAACTTCCTTTTATAGGATAAATAAAATTTCTTTGTGCACACATGCTACATTTTTCTCTGTCTATTCTTTCCCAATAGATTCTTAGGGGCTTCTTTTCATATTTTAGTCACTATAAAAATGCTGCACAGAACTTGTGTGTGTGTGTGTGTGTGTGTGTGTGTGTGTGTGTGTATCTCCTGGCACTCTAGAATCTTAATTGCTAAGAGTTATAAAATTTTACTTAGTTTCAGAGGCTTAATAAGCATATTGCACTAACAGAACACCAGATACTAAGTCTAATGATTGACTTTCTACATTATAGGCAAAACATCTGGAGGACATGGGTTCTGTTGTGGCCCAAAATGCTATCATTTTATCGTGGACAGAAAAACCTGGGATCAGTGTAAGCAGATCTGCCAGACTTGCCATTTATCCCTTTTGAAGCTAAATGACATGGAAGAACAGGTACTGTCGACTCTTACATGTACTTTTTCTGCATTAAATCTGTTTAATTTTTTATTGAATGTTTTTTGTATTTCATACATAATTTTCAATCAGTATTAATGACCTTTCTACACACTTTTCCTTTGGCACCCTCCCACAGGCCCTCACTGGAGTTCATACATTCTGTCATTTGTGTCAGGGTCTATTGTGCCAGATTACTCTCCCCCTGCCATTTCTCAGAGGCAGATCATTCTCTGAGCTCTAGTCAGCCGATCTGCAGCTTTTCTTCAAGAAGGCCAATTCCTCCTCACCCAACCTTACTCAGCTGCCAATATTTCTTTCATACACTCTCATTCCTTGGACACTGCCTCTAACTCCTGGGTAGGGGAGTAAGACACTGTGGTCAGGCAGGGGTTGAGAAAGAGAGAACTTTAGGTGTTCTGTGTACAATCTCTAACATGAACAGAAACTGCAGTTAAGAGTCTCCCAGGAGACTCCTGACAGCTACTTACAAAGTATTTAGAACCCAGTATCTTATCCGACTGGTCTTCAATGGAAGCCGAGGTGCCGCTGGCTGTTGCCCTCAATGTCCCTGAAGACCCCAGTGCCCAGTGGGGTGGGGTGGCTCTTATCCGACCTTCTGCAGAAGCAGGGAGGCAGCTGACTACCCCCTCAGTGTCCCTGAAGAACCTAGCTCCCAGCGGGGTGGGCTCCCTCTTACCAGGCCTGCAGTGGAAGCCAAGGTGCAGCTGGCTGCTGCCTCAGTGTCCCTGAAGACCCCTAAAAACTCCACCAGAAAACTTCTAGAAACCAACAACAGCTTATGCCAATAACAAGCAATTGGAGAAGAAATGCAAGGAGACTTTCCCACTCAAAATAGCCTCCAAAAAATAAATTCCCTAGGAACAAACCTGACCAAGCACACCAAAAATCTCTACACAGAAAATTGTAAGGCCCTCAAGGAAATTGAGGAAGATACTAGAAGATAGAAAAACTGCCCATGCTCATGGATTGGAAGAATCAATATAGTAAAAATGACCACCCTACCCAAAGTCATTTTCAGATCCAGTGCAATCCCAATTAGAATCCCCACAAACTTCTTCACAAACCTAGAAAAAAAAAGAAGTCCTAAATTTCATATGGAGAAAAAAAGACCCTGGATAGTGAAAGCAACCCTGAGGGGGGATTGCCATACCAGACTTAAACAATAGTACAGGGCTAGAGTGATAAAAACAGCTTGGTATTGACACAAAAACAGACCTGTAGATCAATGCAACAAAACTGAGGATCCAAATCTGAGCACATCCAATTTCAGCTACCTCATACTGAACAAAGGGGACAAGAAGACTCAATGGAGGAAAGACAGCATCTTCAGCAAATGGTGTTGGCATAACTGCATCACCACTTGTAGAAGAATAAAACTAAACCTGTACCTCTCGCCATGGACAAAAATCAACTCCAAATGGATCAAAGACCTTGATCTGAAACCCGAAACTCTGAAAATGATAGAAGAAAATGTTGGTAGTAACCTACAAGACATAAGCATAGTAAAAGGCTTTCTTTTTTTTAAAGAGATGTCAAGTCTTACTTTATTTTTATTTATTTATTTTTTTGTTTTGTTTTGTTTTAATTTTTTTTAACAATAGGTGATATTTTGTGAGTACAAGCATCCTTCATGTAAAACCAATTTGCAAGCAGTTGTGCCCAAACCCACACAGCTCATGGGTCCCACCGTCCAGCAGGGGGGGCTTGAATGTTCAATCAAGTTGACCAAATGAGTGTCCAGTCTATATTGTTGTGGTTTCACCATTCACTCCAATCGCAGCCCTTACATTCTACCATGCCCCCTCTTCCAGAGATTGTTCCCTAGCCTTAGAAAAGGGGCACAGGTGGATGAGAAGCAAAACAGTCTACTTTCTCTGGAGCTGTTGTCTTGGTTCTAGTCAATTCTGGCTGTTTTCTTTCATGGGCTGACAGCTTGTCCAGGCATAACCTTCGATCCTACTAATGAAGCACACGCAATTAGATATATAGGTATTTAAACAGTATAATATTTAGCCTTTCGATCCTACTAATAGAGCACACGCAATTAGTATATAGGTATTTAACCAGTACTAATTGTTATGGCAGGTTACTTTGGTATAGACACAGATGTTTGGATGGTATGTTACTCCATGAATTACATTTTCTTCTGTTAAGTATGACAGGGTCTTCCTGTGGTTGATAACATCTCCTAACCATTAGAGGATGTAAGCTTGTGGCATCAGCCAGGGGTTATTTCTCCCAGGAGAGAGCTAATAGCCAATTAGATTTGGGATACACAGACATATGGCTGCCACTGCTGCACAGTATTTCCAGGCAGGTGAGGTGTAGCTGGTGCTGACGGAGGAGTCTTGCTTGACTCAAGGAGACCTATATTTGCTTTATTGGTTTAGTGGCCTTTGGTAACACTCTCTGGCATTCCAGAGACCATCTGTATACTTGCAAGTGTGGTCTCCATACATCTTTCCCATGTTTATATCAGGTCTTCAACAGCAGGGCCTTATCGCCTCTCTTCCTGCAGATATCCCAGTTTGGAGGCAAGGAGCCTTTACCTTTTGTGGGGGCTTGGATCCCCTGGCCAACATCTCCTTGGTAGAATAATCCATTGTTGATGTCAGAGCTCCTGTATTAATATATTTTGCTTAAGTGCATAGCTTAAGGAGACTTTAGCATTATATTTGGTTCTGAATAGAGAATAATCCTTTTCACAGTTTCTATGTCCATTAGTCAATTAAAGAAGGCAGTTTTACCGATTTTACAAGAGAATACCTCTATAACAGCTGGCTCCAATCTACAGCTGGAGAACGACCTCATCATCATCATATTTCTCCTTATTCTATGGGGGGGAGTTAAGAAAGTCTCTTGTATTAAAACCTTTGCGGCACCTAGAAGGTAAGCTTCGTTAGGATTCATTAAAAATAGTTGTTACTAGTAGGATCCACAGAGGGGCCTGATGTCTGCAGCAATCTGAGGCATTTCTTCCCTTCAATGCCCAGAGGAGTCAATCCTTCTGCTGGCACTTTCTGGTACATCCTACTCACTGCAAAGCTGCATTTTCTTTCTCAGCCATTAAGTTGGTGATACTCTGGCCTGTTGGAACATACAAATCCTTTCCCATAGTTAGTTTTAAGATTTGGGTTGCAAGGTTTTTTGACAAAACGTTTTCATATCTATCTATATCCCCCTTTTTTATTTTAGGTTTTTATTTTTGACCCATGAGTCTCAAAAAAAGCAGTTGTATTATACATACCTATAGGGTGGAATCAAAGGCACAGATTTCATCAAATTCACCCATGTTGTTTTGGGTTACTGTATGTGATTAACTTGGGAAACAAACTTTATTTTTAAATTAAATCATCCTATAGGTGAAAGAGATTGCTACTAGGTGATACTATATGACAGCAAAATTATAGTGAACATTTGTTTATGCCAATCCCAAAGTAATTGATATACAGTTTTTAATTAAAGCTAATGTGGTCAACAGCAGTTTATATCACCAATTAACTCAGATGCATTACCATTTTTATCTGCCTTTAAAACAATGTTGTTTAATATACACATATTTACGTTTACTAAGTCCTAAAACACCATGTATCCTGTAGACAGAGTCTGGACAAAACTGGATACTTATTGAACTCATGTCAATTAAATATGCACCAATCGAATATACACCCGTGTCCCTCTCCCACCCCTCCCACCCTTCCCGAGTCCCCATTTCAGTCAGTTTTCTAATGCAATCTTTCTGTTGTTGTTCTTTTAATATGCATCCCTCTCCACAAGAAATATTTATAACTGGGTTATTGGTACTAGCATCCACGACAGTAGCTGAGCAAACAATAAGGTCAACAATTGACAAATGGGATCTTTATTAAACTCAAGAGCTTCTGTGCAGCAAAAGAAACAATCAAAGAAGTGAAGAGAAAACCCACAGAAACCTTCACCAATGATACATCTGATATAGCATTAACATCCAGATTATGTAAACTACTCAAAAAACAAAGGAGGAAGAAAACAAATGACCTACTCAAAAGATAAAGAGCTGAACAGAGACTTCACAAATGAAGAAGTAAAGATGGCTGAGAAACATCTTAAAAAGAGTTCAACATCACTAAAAATTAAGGAAATGTGAATTAAAACCACCTTAAGACTAGCTATGATCCAGAAAACAATGGATACTGAATGCTGGAGAGGTTGTGGGGAAAGGGGAACACTCATCCACTGATGGTGGGAATGCAAACTCCTGCAACCCCTATGGAAACCAGTGTGGAGTGGAGAGAACTCTCAAGAAACTGAAAATGAGCCTACCACCTGACCCAGTCATACCACTCCTGGGTATATACCTGCAAGACTCGTCCTATAGCAGAGGTACATGCACGTCTATGTTTATTGCAGCTCTCTTCACAATAGCAAAGAGCTGGAAGCGACCCAAGTGTCCCTCTAATGATGAATGATATCCCTCATTTCTGGATGCTAGCACCAAATCCCTAGTTGAAAGGCAAGCTGAGCAAAATTAATGCTATATTTCTTTTTATCTGAAGGCAACTATGCTGTTATAATGTGAATCCCTTAATGGGCTCTAGAATTAACTGAACACTTATTTTCAGACATTGTAATTGTGGAATATGTGTGTAGGGTATGTATTCATATATTAGAGTAATATAAAATTAAAGGGAAAATATGAACTCCTAAACAACAACAAAAAGAACATAGCTTTGAACAATATTCCAAATAAACTCTTTCATAACAAAAAAGCCATTCAATTTATTTATAGAAAATTTTGCTTATTATTCCAGTACAATAATGAATTGATTAGAAGCAGAACTATTAACAGAAATGAAATTCTGTAATTTTGTTAACTACCCTATTTATAACAATTGAATACACATCACTATCATTAATTGAGTCTCGCTGCATTGAAAATTCTGCATTTGCCATTTTAAGTTTTATGATTTGCTACAATAAATTTCTAAAGTCAATAATATTTGTCTTAGATCATTACATGAATTAAAATTAATTGTATATTTAGATAAGTAGCCACATTTAGGGCCATTTTAAAATGTGGCTGAATGGCTAGTCCTTTGGAGGATAACTGCTACTAAATAGTATTTGGAGAAGAAGTTAATATACATAAAGGTTAATAATAAAGATATGCTATACCAAAAAATTAAAAAAACAGTATCCATTAGGAGGAAATTCATCATTAAGGATGCAGTTGACTCCTTGCAGTCTCTTCCCTTTCTGAAGAATCAACAAGACAGTCTCATGGAGAAGCATGCCTTAATCTGGAAGAAGTTTACCCCCTTTAGTAAAATGTAGCCTGGAACCAATGTTTAATGTCATAGAGTGATGACTGAAACTACAGAGACCACAGTCTAAGCGTCACTCTCAGGAACATAGAGTGAGGCCATAAGTCTCTGCCATGTGATAGCTGGAATACTTTAGGTAAAATAACTGACCGGCTGGTTCTGGCTGTAAAGAGGAAATAGGGAGAATCATGGAAATCTCCGTGGTTTTAGCAGTTAGCCCTGTGGCAATGATATTCATTACATTCACCCACAACAGTTACTTCACCAAGATTCTTATATTTTGCATAAAATGTCTACATTTTAGAAGAGTAATTAAAATAAAAAAATAGTGGCCAAGATGCTGAAAATTTATAATTAAGAAAAATTCTCCAAATACATAAAATGTGTTTTTATAGAGAAATGCCTTAGGATCAGTCTGATACCTCTATTCCATTTTTAGAAAATAAAGCAAAATTGATTTCAAATTCAATAGATATTTAAATATTACAACATAAGTGATTCATGATGGTGCATGCTCTTAATGTCAGCACTCAAGAGGCTGAGGCAGGTGGGTTTGTGAGATAGAGGCCATCCTGGTCTACATAGTAAGTTCTACGCTATCTAGGGTTACAGGAAGATTGTCTCAAAACAACCACGACCAATTTACAACTTAAATGAATTTGCAATATCAAACAATGAATTAATTTTCCATTTACTATAGTAAAAGTAGTTAAATTTAGACCTGCATTCTGAGATATAATCATACCCATCTGATGTGCTACAGTAGATACATTAAATACTTTCAAATCCCCCTTTCCTTCCTCTGGTTCTTACTCTTCACACTAAACTCCAGACTGGTTTCCTCTATGGAGACTGGCACTGTGATGTACACCTTCTCATATATACTTTTCATGTAATAAATTTGCACTGAAGGTCCATTATGCCATTTCAGGTGACCACTTTCCCACACACTTCCATATTCTTCTGCAACATGTATTTCATAAAGGATCATACTATATAGTGAGCCAAGTGTGCAGTGCATGCTCAGGGAAGATGAACCAAGGAGACTGTGAGTTCGAGGCCAGCATCAGCTACCTTGGGAAACTTTCTAAAAAAAAAACCTAAATCATAATCCCAAACCATTTAATGAATACCCAATTGTTATATACTCAGAGTTTTTGTTTTAAATAATTTATAAACAGATATCAGTTTTGTCATATATGACCCTCTAGTGGAAAATTACTTTAGAAAATGAAAGTAGAGGGTCTGAGGGAGAAGATGGACTTGCAGGGATAGCCAGTTCCTTTTCCTGTTGTTTTTTATTAATGTACAGATGAAAAATTTATCCTAATATATATTTTGTTTCCTTTACAGAACTTCTTTCAGCCAAAGGTTTCTCCACACCGATACTGGATTGGATTATTTTATGATAAAGAGAACAATTGGCAGTGGATTGACAATGGCATGTCTGGCCTGTGAGTTTCTGAAATCATTCAAATTCTTGCACTGATGCGAGAATAGGAATCGTCATGTCTACAAAGCCTCTTCACACTAGACAAACATTAGTCATTTTCAAAAGGAGGACTTTGGTAAGAACAAGATGAGAAATGCAGACACACTTGCTGCTGGTGATGTAATCCTAAGCCAGTGCTCAGGAGCATGTGTTCTAAGATGCACAGAGTGAAACAAAATCAATTGTAAGATGAACAAAATCTAACAATTGTGGCTGAAATAGTCTCACACTCTTCTTGTTCTTATCTGCTGGTCCCTTACTGGTGATGGTGTGCTTTGTCGGCTCAGACATGAACTTTGAGTAGGAAAGCTCAATGGACAGGAGGTTTTGTGGCCTGAAAACACACTTTCTGTAGTCGGAAGATACAGAAGCTTGTATACATGGTCACAGCTTCAGCTTCTAATTAACCCATGGAATGGCTGTGGGCTTAACTGAGCTTCTTCGACAGAGGCCAAAGTGCACATCTCCAATAGGAAGTGAATGGGAGAGGTCATGAATGCTGACTGTGCGCTTTTATCTATTTCCTGTGGCTCACTGTGATTTCTCTTTTCCTCCTCCTTTGTCCATGTTCATCAAACACACATCTATCATAACCACTGTATGTACCTCTAAGCATGTCTTATGTATACATGCCACAACATATTTTTGGTAAGAGGATAATTTTCCAGATGCAGTTTCTTCCTCTGTGGGCCCTGGGATCGACCTCATGTCATCAATGTCATCAGCTTTGGCAGCTGGGGCTTTTGCCCACTGAGCCATGTCACTTTTCCAAGATTATTTCTTTTTAAAAATGAGTTTAGAGGAAGAGGCAGGCGGATCTTTGTGAGTTCAAGGCCAGCCTGGTCTACAGAATGAGTTCCAGGACAGCTGGGGCTACAGGGAGACCCTGTCTCGAAAAGACCAAAAAATAAAAATGAGTTTAGAGAAAAAGAAAACTGTTCGTGATGAATATACAATTAATTATATGTTCTGTACATTTTGGTCAGGACACTTAAAAGAATTCAGGACTGGAGACATGCCTCAGTGGTTAAGAGCATTGGCCACTCTTGCAAAGGACCTAGATTCGATTCTCAGCACCCACATGCTGGCTAACACCTGTAAATAACTCCAGTTCCAGAGGCCTCTCACTTCTTTTTCTGACTTCTCAGGCATTGCGTGACATGCACTGACAGACATGCAGGCAATACACCCATACACATAAAATAATAATTTAATATTTTAAAAGAATTAAAAATTAGGACTTAGGTCACTTTACGTGCAAATTTCAATAATCGCCCATTATATTTTCTATTCTACAGCCATTTGAACTTAATGAACTCTCAACCTAGAGGAAAGGAATGTGCAGTTTTCAGTTCCACAAGAATAGAGAGCGATGACTGCAATGTTCCCCACTCTTGCATCTGTGAACAGAAAATGGATCAGTTCTCTAATTCACCATGCAAATAGAAGGAAATATAAACATGGAAGGTTGCATATTTTAATTGCCTGTAGTAATTTGTGACTGCTTATGATTAAATGTTTCTGAACACAGGAATTAGTCCACCATGCAGAGAGATGAGCTGGAAGAAGAAGCAATTATCTTCTTAAGTCTAACTCAGATTAGACGCCATCTTCCTTCCTGGTGAAGACTGAGCTGCTTGTCTCTGGACAGTGGAAGCCCTTTGTTTCAAGGTCCTGAGGAATCCCTCATTGTGTTTCTTGAGCCACCCACAGAAGCAAATAAAAACCCTGATAAATACATATTTCATTACTAATAGGATAAATAGTTTCAATAACTCTTGGCTCTAATAGCACAATTAAGAACTAGAGTGTAGCTGTGTTTTTATTTATTTATTTTTTTGATTGGCTCCAGTTGTATTTTTTGCATATACAAGGTTTCCTCATTAAAAAAGTATTTTGCCATAAAATATAATTTCAAACTACATGAATAGCTGCAAGAATAGGTCAAGGAACTCTCATGTAAACTTTATGTATATCCACCTGTTGCTTATTTCTCATACACTGTCTCTTTCTCTCTGTCTCTGCCTCTCTCTGTGTTCTTACTGATCTATTTGATGATAAACTGAGTCCTCATAGAAACATCAATAACTGAGGCCATCTGGTTATGGTAGCTTACACTTACAACCTTAGCAATCAGGAGAATTGCTGCAAATTTGAGGGCACTCTGTGCTACACAGTAAGACCAAGTCTCAAGCAAAACAAAACAGACAAGTTCCTAGCAATATTCCAGGGATAAGCACTTTCTCCTTTACAATCATACTAAAATGATCACCATCAAGGCTGGTACTGATAGAGTTACATGTCTCAATCTATCCATGTTCCTGCCAATCCACTGTCTGCTTTTTCTCATGTTTGGGTCCTACAGTGCACTCAGCTGAGATTTTCCTTTTCATGTCCTTTAAGTTTCTTGAGTTTATGTTTTCTTCTTTTTACACTGACATTTTATAAAACACCTTTTAGACTTAGATATTCCCATGAAATCATGAGAATGAGGATTTTCCAAGTATATCCAGCTCTTAACAGGAAAGCATAAGGCATTTCCATCATCTCACTTTGCTTCTCTCTCTCTCTCTCTCTCTCTCTCTCTCTCTCTCTCTCTCTCTCTGGTGTTTTTGAGACAGACGTTGTCTCCCTGTAGCCCCAGCTGGCCTGGAACTCGCTATGCAGACCAGGCTGGCCTTGAACTCGCAGAGATCCACCTGCCTGGCACTAAAGATGGTTCTTAGCCTCCATGTCTGACAGGAGTGCACTGAATATAAAGATTATTAGGACTGATATCTTAACAATTCTGTTAGAATTCATAGATATGGTTCCTCTTTTTAGTTTGTTACATTTTTAATTTTCTCAGCCATGTGCTACATTTGAGATGTGGTTCTTAAACATACTCTTAAGTGTTTGATGCTACTTTGGCATTTAATTTTGCCAAGTTATTTGTTGTTACTTTCTAAAAATAAAATTAGCTTTTACTCTAAATCTACTCTGTGTCCTGTCACCTTGCTAAAGTTATTCATTATTTCTGGTACTTTTATTCATTTAGTTGTTTTTTTTTTAATTTAATTTTTATTGATGGTTTGTGCATTTTGTACATCATTTTCCAATTCAGATCAGGCATATTTCCCTTTCCCTTCCCCCCCACCCCCACCCCATCCCAGATCATGTATTCTGCCATAACTGTCCTGCATCTTTCAGGTTTTTTTTTTTCCTTTTTTAGCTATAAGTGATAATCCATGACTATAAGCATCCTTCGTGCAAAACCAATCTACAGAATGTTGTGCCCAAACCCCCACAGTCCCACCATTCAGTGGGGGATGACAGGTTGTTTGTTCAATCAAGTTGATCAAATGAGTGTCCAGACTACATCGCTATAGTTTCACCATTCACCCCAATCGCAGCCTTTACATTCTACCACGCCCCCTCTTCCGCAGGTTGCTCCCTAGGCTTAGAAAGGGGGCACAGGTGGATGAGAAGTAAAACTGTCCTCTCTCTCTGGAGCTGTTGACTTGGATTCTGGTCAATTGGGAAGGGGGGATGGGTGGGAGAGGGACACGGATGTGTATTCGATCAAGGCATATTTAATTGATGTGAGTTCAGCAAGTACTCAGTTTCACCTAGACACTGTCTACAGGATACATGGTGTTTTAGGGCTTAGTAAAAGTAAATATGTGTATATTAAACAACATTGGTTTACAGACTCTGATAAAAACGGTAATGCATCTGAGTTAAATGTAGATATAATTCACTGTTGTCCACATTTGTTTGGCACATTTAGTTTTAATTTTCCTGAATTCTTCAGGATTTTTGTTATCTCTATTCACAGTCATGTCCCCTGGGACTAGAAAAAGTTTAACTTTTCCCCGTACTCTTCTGTTGTTTCAATGTGCTAGCTGAGACTTGAAATGACAACGTTGAAAATATTGATGACACTAGCTTCTTTTACTTATTCCCAGTATTGCTATGAACCCTGTAGTCTTTCACTTCTACATGTGAGATCAAATGTACTTTTTAAAAAAAATTGTTCTCTTGACCGCATTTGGGGAGTTTCCTTCTGCTCTTTTTTATTGAAATTGTTCTCAGGAAGGGGGGTTGGAGTTGAGTACTTTCTGCACAGGCTGGATGCTTGGGTAGGCTTCTCTCTTATCCTTATTGTGGTTTGGATTTGGTTTGTCCCTCACAGGATCGCATACTGAAATCTTGCTCCTTGGGCACACAGTACTGAGAAGTGAAACTTTCAGGAGTTTGTGCTTAGTGCTCTGTTGTTAGGTTGTTAAAGATTTGCCCATGGAAGGAATTACTGCTGCTCCCAGAGAGGTCATATGTTCTCCAGAGAGTAGGCTCCTATGGAAACCACAAGAAGGTTCCTCTGCAATTTCTGGCTTCCTGTCTCACCATGTGATTTCTCCCCTTTCCATGTTTCCTTCATGATATCTTTTGCTATGATGTGATACAGTCAGGGGAGCCCTCACAAGGCTGCCTCTATCCTCCAATATTGTGAGCTATCAACTCCTTATAAATCACCCCTGTGCCTGGAGAAAAGATTCACTTGTTAAGAGCACTTACTGTCATCACAAATTTCCTAACAGCCATATGGGGGTTAACAACAACCCTAACTCCAGTTCCAAGTTATGCAACACCCTCCTTTGGCCTCTGTATGCACTATACAATGGTGCATGTACAAACATGCAGGGAAAACATGCACATGCATAAACTAATGTGCACCGATCTACATGCAGACAGTACACTCATACACATAAAAATCATAAATAAAAAATTTTTTAAAAATGAATTAATATAAATTTAAGAGATCACCTAGTCTCAGTTACTTTTTCTTTTTTTTTAATTTTTATCTTATTTGTTTATTTTATGTGTATGAATGTATTGACTGCATGTAGGTTTGCGCACCCGTGTCGTGCAATGCTGCGGAGGTCAGAAGAGGGTGTCGGATTCCCCTGGAACTGGAGTTAAAGACGGTTCTCAGCCCACCATGTGGGTGCTGGGGATTGAACCCGGGTCCTCTGCAAGAGCAGTCAGCACTCTTAACCGCTAAGCCATCTCTCCAGCCCCTTACTTTTTCTATAGTTACAAAAACACCAATGCAGTCACGTAATTTGGTGAACTTCATTGACTGTACCTTTTATCTTTTACTTAAGAAAAATGAACTTATTCTTTGACAATTCAGCTGTATAATACATTCTGAGTACTCTCACCCCACTCTTTCCCTGTCGTTTCGAGCTCCATCATCCACCTCCCATGTGTCCTTTTCCCATCTTCACATCTTTCTGGTTTGTTTTGTGATGCTGTGGGTTTAATCAAAGCCTTTCACTGAACCTCAGATGGGGAACTCTTTCTCCATTGGAGCCTGTGGATTCACCAGGGGATGAACAACTGAAGACAATGTCTTCTCTTCTCCAAGCATTAATCAATAGCTAATAGTTCCCCAGGGAGGGGAAGAGAACTTGAGTCCCTCCCCCATACAAGGCTATCTTTGGACAGACCAATCTTGTGCAGGCCCAGTATAGGCAACTGCAGCTGACTGGAAATACCCAATATGGGGCATTAATGCCAATACTAGAAATCACGGGTAAGCTACCAAAAATCTCAGTGTCGGTTGTGGGAAACTTCCCTGAGTTGGTTGGTCAGGAAGGCACCAGTGATCTGCAAAGCAACACAGGCTATTGATATTACTCCTGATCACTTATCAGGAATAGATGTTAAGACCCTAGTGCTGAAGATGCCACATACTGTGGTTGCAGGACAAAGAGCAATCAGGCTGGACTGGAACCAAGTCTTCCTCTCTGCTGGCCTGTGAACATAGTACCAGAAGGAGTCAGGAAGGGCTGCTGGGGAGAAATGTCATCCACAGTCTTCTGTAGCTATGAACATTGTGAGATATAGATGAGCCTGCCAGGCAAGATGTACACACTAGCGGGATGACTGTCATGGAAATACCATGGCACTCTGCCTGTCAGACTTGTTCCACAGGGCTTGTGTCTCGTATTTGTTCTTTTTGTTAAACTGTCAAATTTAAGTGATTTTGCTGTGTTAGATTCCTAAGGGTGCCGTAATGAGGAACACAGGCTCGGTGGCTTAGGACAACCAATATTTACTCCTTTACTTTTATGGAGCCCAGATTTTTGGGTGTTTGGTTGATTTTTGGTTTCTTGGAACACAATCTTACAGCCCAAGCTGCCCTCAAACTCACTATGTAGGGGACAATTCTTATGATCCTCTTGCCTAGAACTCTTCAGTGCTGGGATTATAGGAATGTATAGAAATGTAATCAACCTCCAGCTTAGAGGCCAGATGTCCAGGGGCTATTTCTTCTGGTTCAGGAATGATTTTTGATATCTCTTCAATCAGAGCAGCTGTGATCACACACAGACGTCTGATGGGATCTGGTCCATCAACATTCTTTTTTCAAAGAGAGAGCAGGGGAGTTCACAAGTCACATGGAATGCAGATGCCTTCATGAAACCTTTTTAAAACCCCTCTCTGGGGGCTGGAGAGATAGCCTAGTGGTTAAGAGCACTGAGTGCTCTGGCAGAGGACCCAGGTTCCATCCCCAGCACCCACATGGTGGCTGAGAACCATCTTTAACTCCAGTTCCAGGGGAATCCGAGACCCTCTTCTGACCTCCGCGGCATTGCATGACAGAGGACCTGGGTTCGATCCCCAGCACCCACATGGTAACTCCAATTCCTCTAGAACTCCAGTTCCAGGGTAATCGGAGACCCTCTTCTGACCTCCATGGCACTGCACGACACGGGTGCACAAACCTGCATGCAGACAGTACATTCATACACATANCTGACCTCCGCGGCATTGCATGACACAGGTGCACAAACCTACATGCAGACAGTACATTCATACACATAAAAATAAATAAATAAATAAAATTTAAAAACCCTCTCCAGTTTATATTCCTGGTAGAACACAGACGTGGGAAAAGTCTTTCCAGTTAAACCCGCCTGAAACTTACCTATGGAACTCTTCAGTGGTATAGCTTTTACTGAAAAGCCCATGAAAATTAAGTTTATTTTTCCCCTGATGTTTGTTTTGTTTTGTTTTCAGAGATGCGGTATGAGTATGTAGAGTAGATGACCTGGAACTTGCTATGCAAACCAGTCTGGCTTAAAGTTTGTGGCAAACTCCCTGCCTCTGCTTCCCAAGTGTGGAGATTACAGCTGTGTGTCACAGTGCCTGGCTCATCTTAAATGTCTTATCTCCGCTAGAAATGTCTTACTAACCGCTAGAAAAACTGCAGCTAAAATTGGAACTTCTGCATGAGGAAGAGGGGACATAAAGATGAAAGAGCCAGAGGTGGTAGACAAATACAAGAAAACTGGGTTTTCCAGGCACAATAGGTCAGGCCGCTTTCTTGTTGCAACTGAATGCCCAAGCTCAAGCCAGACAAAATCCTATTAGTAGTTGAGGAGCTATTAGCAATTAATAGCTGCTGGTAGAGGGAGAACCAGTCTTCTTTAAGAGTCTGGCCTCTGGTAGGTCAACCAGACTCCAGAGGATGGACACACACACAAAAAGCATTTTGGCAGCAAGACCTGGACTCCATGGTTTTAAGCAAAAAGAAAAGACACAAGTTGGGGAGTTAGGGAAAGTGGGACTGGGAGGAATTAAGGGGCAAATATCATTAAAATATGCTCTATGACATTGTAAAGAACTAATAAAATGGGGGCTGGAGAGATGGCCTAGCGGTTAAGAGCGCTGACTGCTCTTGCAGAGGACCCAGGTTCGATCCCCAGCACCCACATGGCGGCCGAGAGCTGTCCAAAACTCCAATTCCAGGAGAACTCCAGTTCCAGGGGAATCCGACACCCTCTTCTGACCTCCGCGGCATTGCACAACACGGCTGCACAGACCTGCATGCAGACAGCACATTCATACACATACAGAAATAAATAAAATTTTAAAAAATTAAAAAAAGAACTAATAAAACATAAAAGTGTTGTGTAGTGCTTGTTCTATATGAAGATAATTTTGAATTAAGTCAGCAGGCCTGTGCTCCCCTCTACCTTCTCCCCATGATACTCTGTCTGTAACACTCTGACTTAGATGGTATTTATTCTGGTTACTATTGAGGCCTTTCATTCATCACAAATGTTTGCCAACATGCACTCACACCACAGAGCTGTAATTTGAACACAGAGTTCCGTGTGTCACTTGGGTGTGAGCCGTGGTGATTCCTACTTTCTCACATGAAGTATGGAGCATTTAACACTGCTCAAAGCAATCAGCTTTCACAGAACAGCAAGGAGGATGGGAACCGATGCTTCCAGCCAGGCTCTTCATTTCTCTTTTTTTATAATTTGTCACGTTGTATTTGCCTTTCCGATTCTGTGCCTCTGTATCTGATAAGAGTGCAGCCAAGGATTTCCTCAGTGCCAAGCTCAGTTCATTTCAGAAATCCTCGTTAATATAAACATAAATGAGAGATAAGATTATTTTAAATATCGTAGTACTAGGCTCCCTTTTATTGCTTGAAATATGCAAGACTGTTAACAGGGGTTATGCTGTAAATGTAACTAGACATTGAACCCTCTATTTGTTTTAGTAACTGCATTCCTAGCATTAATGGCTAATGACCTAGAATTAAAGTCTTCTCAAAATATCTAGAATTCATGTATCACAGAATGTTAATGTGTTCTAATACTTTCCTTTTATTTATTCTTTTCTAATTTTGCATGTATGAATGTTTGGCTGCATGTATGTATGCGCACCTTTGTTGAGCAATGACTCCAGAGGTCAAAGAAGATGTAGGATTCCCCAGGAATGAGAGTTACAATGGTAGGTAGCTGCCAAGTGGGTGCTGGGAATTAAACCCAGGTCCTCTGCAGGAACAGCCAGTGCTGTTAATTGCTGAACCATCTCTCTAGTTCCCAGAATACATTCTTAAAATGGGTTAAAAACATATTATATCTGTGACCACAAGAAATAGTAAGAATAAATCTGAAAATAATGCAGATGTCATTCAGAAGAAGAATATACCTAAAGAAAAATTCCAAACATGTTGATTCCCTTTCAGTAGTAAGTGATGTACTCCGCAGGAAGACAATGATTACAGCATTTTTTTCAAGGATCTCTACTTAGAAGATACAGTCCGAGTTCATAAAACATTTAAACTGATTGTGTGCAAATATGGTAGAAGCTAAAAATCCTCTAAAATCAATGCACAGCCTTTCACTTAATATTTTTAAGGACCAAAAGCTTTAGCAAATTTCACTGTTCCAAAAACTGGGCATTAGGGCCAGGCCTGGTGACACAGGCCTTTTGTCCCAGCACCAGGGAGACAGAGGTAAGCAGATCTCTATGAGATGGAGGTCAGCCTGGTCTACATAGTGAGTCCCCAGACAGCTATGGCTATGGGGAGGCCCTGTCTAAAACCAAACCACTTTGTGGTTTGTACAAAACACACACACACACACACACACACACACACACACACACACGCACACACACACACATGCCACATTAGGGATAGGCATTAGGATAAATAAATCAGCCCCCAGGGAGACAACCTGCTTCTCCCAGTGAAGGGGTTCAGCCCATCTTCCCTATGATGGTGGTTATCCAGACATCCATCACCTCAGCCTGGGACAGGAAGTACAGCTTGCAGTTGTGAAATGGTAAAGCCGCTGAGGTCAGAGGATGTGAGTAGAGGGTTTGCAGGTGTGATTAGAAACGTGTGCAAGTCTCTAGCTAAGTGTTTCCTCAGCAAGGAAGCAGAAGATGTGGTTTCCCAAAGAAAATGGCATTTACAGCAAATCAGAATATATATGATATATGTCATATATATATATATATATATATGTGTGTGTGTGTGTGTGTGTGTGTGTGTGTGTGTCTGTGCCTGTGTATGTGTTTTGTACAAAGTGAATGTAGAAGACGTATTTCAAGAACACTAAAACAGGCTTCAACTTTATCCTCCTCCTGTTAGCTGGGTGTAGTAAATTTTGTTACTTCCCATGTTGCACTGTGTTGTGATCAAAGAACCATTTGATCGAAGATCAAAATGTCAATTCCATATGTAGCAAGTATTACTTTCGAATATTTATTTTCTTCATCTAAGGAAATTTCCTTGTTCAATTGGTCATTCATACCCTTGTAAACAATGTTAAAATTCTTGGAACACGAGAAGCGATCCTGGGTTTGGGTCTTGCTCAGGTGCCATAGTGTCTGGGGCTCAGGTTCCAGACCTGCTAGGATCACCTGGAGCAGCCCGCCACTTCTCCAGGCAGGTACTGGGGAGCGGGCTAAGTCAGGAATACCCCCCCCAACAACTGGAATTGAGGAGAGAGTATCCAGTGGATTAGGAGAACCTTCAGAACAGGAAAGGAAGAGTGACTGTGCTGGATAGCTTTAGTGTCAACTTGACACACCTGGGTTGTGGCCTGTGGCCACACCTGTGGAGTATTGTCTGATTGTCAAGCAGTGTGGGTAGGCCCAGCCCACAATGAGTGGTGCCACCCTGGGCAGGTTGTTGTGTACAGTATAAGAAGGAAGGCTGGGCATGAGACAGGGGAGCAAGTCAGTGAACAGCATTCCTCCATGGCCTGTGCTTCAGCTCCTGCCTCCAGGTTCCTGCCCTGAGTTCCTGCCTTGGGCTCCCTAAGTGATGAACTGTGACCCAGGAGATGTGAGCTGAATAAACCCTTTCCTCCCCAAGTTGGTGTTGGTCGAGTGTTTTGTAACAGCAATGGAAAACAAACTCGGACAGAAAATGGTACCATGAGTGGGGTATTGCTGTGACAGACCTGACCTTGGTGTTTGGGGGAAGATTGTGGAGGTATTTGGAACTGGCTTGTGAAGTTTCTAGTTTCAAAGGGGAGCAGAGATCATCAGGACTGCATAACCTGTGGGTTCTGGTCAGTGGGGCTGAAGAATCAGCTGTAACAAGAGACCAGAACCTGAAGTAAAATCTTTGTTGTACTGGGACAATTGATGCTGGTTAGTTGGGGCTGAAGAATCAGCTGTAAGTAACAAGAGACCAGCATCATTGTGGTGAAATCTTCTGGGAAGAATTTCTTTAGGGTCAGCAGGCAGAAGCTGTGGTCCAGAAGGGGCCTGAACCTCCATGTCAAGCCAGAAGCAGGACTTGGTAGTGTGTAAAAGTCTCCTATATGGTTCTGGTGTTGAAATTTGAGGGGGTCACAGAGAGCAGCCCAGGCTTGGCACTGTGAGAGGTCAGGAAAGACCATTGGTGGAAGTGCACCTCAGTTGCAGTGGAGACCCCAGGATTGCAGGGGTCATGGAGAGAAGCTGAGGCTTCACACCAGGAGAGGTCAGAAGAGACCATTGGTGAAGGTGCTGCCTCAGTTTCAGTGGTGACCCCAGGTTTTTGGAGATGCCGGGACCATGGGATGACCACCAAGAGCAGCAGCAGGTGTGGAATGGAGTCGGCCTGGGTCTGCGAGATGAGCTGTGTGTGCCACGGAGGGCAGAGTTGGAGAGGGGGAGCTGCCGTAACACTTTGGAGCCCTGAAGATTGTGAGTCCCAGGTGTCCAGCCTTGAGCTACTTGCTGGACTTAGGTTTTGTTTGAGTGTGCCTGATTCTTCCCTTTGAAATAAGACAGGACTTGTTTTGGATTTTACAGCAGCCCACAGTTAAGAGACTTTTAATAGATGGAACTTTTGAGCATTTGGATATTTTAAGGACTGTGGGGCTTTTAAGTTTATACTGTCTTAGGTTGTGATTAATGTTAACATTATACTTTGTGGATAAGAACTGGAAAGGTGATGGTTTATTTATTTATTTATTTATTTTTGGTAGTGAGAAGAGTATTTTCTTCTTTTTTTTTTATTGGTGCTTTGTACATTTCATACATCATTTTCCAATTCAGATCATGCATATTTCCCTTTCCCTTCCCCCCTACCCCCACCCCATCCCAGATCATGCATTTTGCCATAACTGTCCTGCATCTTTCTCTCAGTTTTTTTTTCATTTTTTAGCTATAAGTGATGATCCATGAGTA
>VZQC01015628.1:281883-301852 GCA_009823505.1 Rhizomys pruinosus
AAATTAAAGGATTTCTAATCGGAAAAGAGGAAGTTCAAGGTATCCCTTTTTGCTGATGATATGATTTTCTACAAGGCATTGCTAAAAACTCACCAGGAAACTCCTAGAAAATATTAAGAAACTTCAGCAGTGTCAGATACAAAATAATTCTAAAAAATCAGTAGCCTTTCTCTACCAACAAAACCAGTTAAGGCAATGAAGAAGGAAAAATCACTAGGACCTTCCCACTCACAATAGCCTCAAAAACAATTAAAATACTAGGAACAACCTAACCAAAGACACCAAGGATCTCTACAACAAAACATTTTAAACCTCTGAAGAAGGAAATTGAAGAAGACATCAGAGATGACAAAAACTCCATGCTCATGGGATTGGGAAAATAAATATAAATATGTTGCCCATTCTACCATAACTCTTGTAGAGATTTAATGTAATCCCAATCAAAATCCCAGGAACTTCTTCACAGGTTTGAAAAAAAAACATCCTCTAATAGTTATTTGTGGAAAACGAAGCCCTGCGATAGCCAGCGTAAGCAACCGAGCTTGAAAAGAGCATTTAGGGGTGATCTCTTACCAGACATCAAAATATCTAAGCTATAGTCATAAATAGTGGGTACTGGCACAAAAAGACAGATGACCAATTGGAATAAACTGAGAATCCAAACTGAGCAATACAATTTCAGCCACTTATTTGCAAAGGGGCAAAAGAGACACTTTGTGGTAAAGACAGCATCTTCAACGGGTGTTGCCCAAAACTGGAACACCCCTGTGTTAGAAAGAATGAAATGACCACCCTACCTCTCGCCCCTGTGCAAAGGTTCATTCCAGATGGATCAAAGACCTCATGTTGAAATCCCCCAAATTGGATGGTGTAGTCAAGGGACTTGGTGGCAGTAAGACATAGGAGTAGGGGAAAGATTCTCTCATGACAGCAGCTGCCGGGGAATAGGATGACAATTGCAGAAAATGGGACCTCATTAAACTCAAAAGCTTCTGTATCATCAAGGAACCAAAAAGGAAGTGAGAGAAAACCACGGAGTGGGTGGGACCTTCCAGCAGATACATGCGACAAAAGCTATTAATTTCAGATTCTACAGTACTCAGAGCAAGAGAAGAAAACACAAGTGAATGCACGTCAAAAGATGGGCAGATTGATAGAGACTTCACAAGGAGGAATTGGAGTTGGCTTAGAACTTAGAAGTGTTGCAACATTGAATACGCTAAGGAAATGCAAATTAACCACTCTAAGAGACCATCTTACTCCAATAAGACTGGCTGCGATCAAGAAAACAAATGATGGCCAAGTGCTAGAGAGGTTGTGGGGAAAGGGGAACACTCATCCATTGCTGGTGGGAATGTAAACTTGTACAGCCACTATGGAAAGCAGTGTGGAGAACCCTTGGAAGACTCAAAATGAGCCTGCCATTTGACCCAGTCATACCACTCCTGGGTATATACCCACAAGATACATCTTACTGCAGAGATACATGCATAGCTATGTTTATTGCAGCTCTATTCACAATAACGAAAAGCTGGAACCAACCCAAATGCCCCTCATCTGACGAGTGGATAGAGAAAATGTGGTACATGTACACAATGGAATTCTATGCAGCGGTAAAGAAAGACAACATCATGAACATTGCAGGTAAATGGACGGAGCTAGAAGACATTATGTGAAGTGAAGTAACACAGTCCCAGAAAAACAAACGACAAATGGTATCCCTCATATGTGGACGCTAGTGCCTATAACCCAGTTATAAATATTTCTTGTGGAGAGGGATGCATATTAAAAGAACAACAACAGAAAGATTGCAACAGAAAACTGACTGAAATGGTGACTCGGGAAGGGTGGGAGGGGCAGGAGAGGGACACGGCGTATATTCGATTAATGCATATTTAATTGACATGAGTTCAACAAGTATCCAGTTTTGCCCAGACACTCTCTACAGGTTACATGGTGCTTTAGGACTTAGTAAAAGTAAATATGTGTATATTAAACAACATTGGTTTAAAGGCTCTGATAAAAACGGTAATGCATCTGAGTTAATTGGAGATATAAATTGCTGCTGCCCACATTTGTTTTACTCAAAATGTATATATCAATAACTTTCGGACTGGCACATACCAATGTTCTCTATAATTTTTCTGTTGTACAGTATCACCTTGTGGCATTCTCTCTCACCTATAGGATGATTTAACTTGAAAATTAAGTTTGCTTCCCAAGTTAATCACATACAGCCACCCAAAACAAGCATGGGTTAATTTGATGAAATCTGTGCCTTGATTCCACCCTAGAGGCATGTATAATACAACTGCTTTTTTGAGACTCATGGGTCAAAAAAACCCAAAAACCTAAAATATAAAAGGGGGATATGGATAGATATGAAACCGTTTTGTCAAAAACCTTGCAATTCAAATCTTAAAACTAACTACTGGAAAAGATTTGTATGTTCCAAAAGGTCAAAATGTCACCAACTTAATGGCTGAGAAAGAAAAAATGCAGCTTTGCATTGAGTAGGATGTACCAGAAAGTGCCAGCAGAAAGCTTGGCCCATCTGAACATTGAAAGGAAGAAAAGCCTCAGATTGCTACAAACATCAAACCCCTCTGTGGATACTACTTGTAATAACTATTAACAATGAGTCCTAACGAAATTTACTTTCTAGGTGCCGCAAAGGTTTTAATACAAGGGACTTTCTTACCTCCCCCCATAGAGCAAGGAGAAATATGATGATGATAAGGTTGTTCTCCAATTGTAAATTGGAGCCAACTGTTATAGAGGTAATCTCTAATAAAACTGGTAAAACTGCCTTCTTTAATTGACTGATAGACATAGGAACTGTGAAAAAGATTATTCTCTATTCAGAAATAAAGTCTCCTTAAGCTATGCACTTAAGCAAAATATATTAATACAGGAGCTCTGACATCAGCAATGGATTATTCTACCAAGGAGGTGTTGGCCAGGGGACCCAAGCCCCCACAAAAGGTAAAGGCTCCTTGCCTTCAAACTGGGATACCTGCAAGAAGAGATGCGATAAGGCCCTGCTGTCGAAGACCTGATGTTAACATGGGAAAGATGTATTGAGACCACACTTGCAAGTGTACAGATGGTCTCTGGAATGCCAGAGAGTGTTACCAAAGGCCACTAAACCAATAAAGCAAATATAGGTCTCCTTGAGTCAAGCAAGACTCCTCCGTCAGCACCAGCTACACCTCACCTGTATGGAAATACTGTGCAGCAGTGGCAGCCATATGCCTGTATATCCCAAATCTAATTGGCTATTGGCTCTCTCCTTGGAGGAATAACCCATGGCTGATGCCACAAGCTTACATCCCCTAGTGGCTAGGAGATGTTATAAGCCACAGTAAGACCCTGTCATATTTAACAGAAAAATATGTAATTCATGGATTAACATACCATCCAAATATCTGTGTCTATACCAAAGTAACCTACGATAACAATTATTACTGTTTAAATACCTATATATCTAATTGATTGTGCTTCATTAGTAGGATCGAAAGGTTATTCCTGGACAAACTGTCAGCCCATGAAAGGAAACAGCCAGAATTGACCAGAGTCCAAGACAACGCTCCAGAGAAAGTAGACTGTTTTGCTTCTCATCCACCTGTGCCCCTTTTCTAAGCCTAGGGAACAATCTGGGGAAGAGAGGGTGTGGTAGAATGTAAGGGCTGCGATTGGGGTGAATGGTGAAACAACAACAATATAGTCTGGACAATCATTTGATCAACTTGATTGAACATACAAGCCCCCCCCCCCCGGTTGGATGGTGGGACCAAGGGGCTGTGTGGGTTTGGGCACAACTGCTTGCAAATTGGTTTTACATGAAGGATGCTTGTACTCATAAATTATCACTTATTGCTAAAAAATGAAGAAAAAAACAGAGAAAGATGCAGGAAATTTATGGCAGAATGCATGATCTGGGATGGAGTGGGGTGGTGGGGTGGGGGGAAGGGAAATATGCCTGGAACTGGAAAATGATGTATGAAATACACAAAGCATCAATTAAAAAAGTAAAAAAATAAATAAATAAAATAAAATTCTTGGAACACACACACACACACACAGGCCTACAGACACACACACATGCGCACACACACACACACACACACACACACACAGCATGAAGTGGGAGAGGCACAATTACAAAGAGGAAGAATCTCCACAGAAGTAAGAGATGGACAAGAGGACAGTGTCCAGAGAATAATCAAAATACATCATTGTATATGTATTAAAATGTCCTTATCAAGCCCAATTAATGGTTGCTAATAAAAACATAAAGAGAAAGATAGAGCTCAGAGGGAGTAGCTATACTCTTTGTCTTTAAAGCAGTTGGTGTCATTCTGCCTCTTTCTAAAACTCAGGTTAAAATTCTGTGGTCACTTTCCGTTTACATTTCCTCCTTCTTCATCCAGTGCACGGATTGGCCCCATCGCTCCTGTACACGCTGCTGTCACTGTAATGGACAAAATGCATGTGGAAGTCATGGCTGCAGACTAAGCCGTGTGAGAGGAGGCAAACTATGTAAAACATGTGAAGACACATGCTCCATCTCCAGGACAATCCATCCTGTCACCAGAGATAAGGATGTAAATTACAAATGTCTCATGTGGTTAGTATTTGTATAAGGAGCATGAGTTAATTGTCCAGATCTGAGGTCAGAAGGTGGATTTTCCAGAGCAGCTGTGGCTCACTGCTGTAAATGTCCCAGTTCCCCAGTTCTGCTTACCAAAGTCTCTACCCTCTTCTTCCAATGAGCTGCACACCTGGTATGATATGGTGGATGGAGAACCGAGCTCAGTGTGTCCTAGTGAGGCTTCTGGAGGCTGAAGTTCAAGCCAGGTCACCTCATCTTGGGTGAGGGCAGTGAACAGACAGGGGTGTACAGACAAGGGAACAGGAAGGGTTGACTGCTTGTGTGCGGTCTGTGTGTTTGCTTATATTTTTCTGTTATGGAAACTTGGTCTCCCTAGCACCTCTGGCTGACAACACACTGTGTAGTCCAAAGTGACCTTGAAGATGTGGCATAGCATTCTCCTGTATCTGCTCCCCATGTCCTGGGATGACAGGAAAGTGTCACCATGCCAGAATCAATACAATTTTGATGGTGACAAACAATGTTCAGCCATTGTAGTGTGTCAGCATTTCAGGATTGTGGTCTCAGGGGAGAGGTAATTACATAGACATTTAGGAGACAAAAGCTAAATAAACATCAGCCATATAAATTTGGGGGGGGGTCTTTTTGAAACAGGTTTTCTCTGTAGCCTCGGCTGGGCTAGAAGTTTCTGTGTAGACCAGGCTGGCCTAAATGTCACAGAGATATTTTGCCTCTGCCTCTTGATTGCTGGGAGTAAAGGCGAGCGTGACCCTGTCTGGCTGCAAATACATTTTTTGAAGTGTAAGAGATCCTATTTGTAGTGTGAATTTCATTTAATTCTTTCAAGTCTGTGTTTCCCTCAGTGAACAAGTTCGATAAAGCCAAGGCTTGAATAACCAGAGTGACCTCCACTACTAAGTAGGATTTGATGCTTCAAATAACACTAATCAATCTTCAGTGAACATCTACTACACGTTTACCAGCTTACAGTCAAGGTCAAGCAGTGTTTCTGTAACTTATTCATCCTCACAGCAACCGTGAAGGGAAAGAGCACAGGCAGGTTACTCTGCTGAATCTAAGACCTGGAGGATTTGGGGACTTACCTGAAGTCACCAAGGAGCTCCAGCTGGTATTTGCAGTCTAGAGTTGTCTCCTCAGGTTTAGAACTCATGCTGGAAACCCAGGCCCTTTTGAGTCTGTAGACTGCATGTTCTATATATTGAGTAAGGCCTTATTTTAAACATAGGTAGAGTAGGAAGAATATGCCATTAATAATTCATTTTACCTTTTAATGGCATCTTCTTTCAGGAAATGGAGAAAAAAAAAACACTGGGAGTATTGGGAGGTTTCAGAATGTTCTGAACAACAGATCACCTCTGCTCCATTCTAACAATATCTATCTATCTATCTATCTATCTATCTATCTATCTATCTATGTATCATCTATCTATCTATCTATCTATCTATCTATCTATCTATCTATCTATCTATCTATCTATCTATCTATCTATCTATCTATCTATCATCTATCTCTATCTATCTATCTATCTATCTATCTATCTATCTATCTATCTATCACCTATCTATCATCTATCTATCTATCAATCATCTATTTTTGGTTAAGAAGAAGAGACTAGGGATCTAATCCCAGATGAGAGGGTGGAAAAGAAACCGCCTAACAACAGATTTTCTGAAAGTATCCACACTCCATCGGAGGAACTTTACTTCCACTGTTGAGATGAATTAGTGTTTGGAAGGGTGGGGTTGACAAGTGGCAGGGTTGAGTAGTGACTCAGAGATCTCGGAGATTAAGAACCACGTAATGGAACCGAAGCGGGCCATATGAGACACAGGCAGCACAGCGTGGAGTGGGTCCCATGCTGAGAACACCCAGTGGGCTGTCAAGAATTCTGGAGAAAACATGGGACACGGGAACACTGAAGGGAAGGGAAGCCTCTGAAGAGTGGCTGGCAAAGGCTGGCCAGAGGTCAGTAAAGGAAGAAAAGGCAAGGGTTTGAGCCAGGGGCTGTGCAGCTGGGAGTCAGGCTCCTCTGCTTAGTTGTTGCTCCTCTCTGTCCTTCAGTTCTCCAGGTTCCCCCCCACCCCCGTACTTTAAGCACTTTCAATTGTTTGTTTTTTTTACTTTTCTTTTTAAAAAAGGATCCATTCATTTTTTTTATCTTCTGAGTGTTGTGTGCACGTGCGTGTGTGTGTGTGTGTGTGTGTGTGTGTGTGTGTGTGTGTGGTGTACCATGTATGTGCCTATGGAGGTCCAAAGAGAGCACTAGAGCTGTTCTTAATGGAATTATGGAAGGAAGGTTGTTAGCTACCAAGTGCGCACTGGAAACTGATCCCAGGTTCACTGCAAGAGCAACTAGTGCTCTCAACCACTGAGCCCTCTCTCAGCTCCCCACTGTAATTTGTTCTGAGAAGAAATTTAAATAGGTTTCATAGAAAAGACGTGAGAAAACTGGAAAGGTTTTAATCAAATGAGAGTAAATTTTGGTGAGAGAACTGAACATATTCTGGCAAGGTCTAGCTTGTGTCAATAGAGTATAAATGCAGTATAGTCTTTTTCCATCTTCTCCTATTATATTATCATTAACATTATTATTAGTAGTTGATTATTATTATTTATTAATCTTTTGCTTGGTATCAAGCCTTGGGCTTTGCACATGCTAGGGCAAGCCCTTCTCTAAACTATGCCCTGAGTTCTAATACATTTTTTTAAGAGTCCTCAGCATGTATGAGAATGTGAGGTCCCATGAGCAAATTGTGCACCAGGTTTTTTTAAGTATGCTATGTATAACCTCAAGCAGAGGAGAAATTCACCTTATTTAATCTTCAAAAGCCAAATGTGAATATTTTATTATATAACAGATAAATATAAATTAATTAGAGGGCATTTGGTAATATATACTAATATATTAAAAGTACAGGCCAAATTTTAAAACTTAAAATTATATTATTTATTTATTTGTGTGCGTGTGTGTGTGTGTGTGTGTGTGTGTGTAGCTCAGAGGATAACTTTGGGGAGATAATCATAACCTCTATTGTGAGATCTGAGTTTGTGTAAGTGCTTTTATTGCTGAGCATCTCACCAGCTTATGGGCCAAATTGTTTTTAAACTAACAGTAACAGCAAAAATAAAGGAAAGAAAGAAGAAATGGTAAAAGAAAAAAAATATTGTAAATGTCAAGTATTCGACAGTAAGGGATTGTTTAATTATCTAAATTATAATATATACAAGTAGTTAATAATTACATGTAATCTTTAAAAAGTTTTAATAGAGATGAATATCTATAAAATGAGGAAATGCTTATTATTTAGAAAATAATTGATCAAAACCACAGTGTAAAGTGTGTAATTATATAAAGCTGTAAATCTGGCACTGGTGTGGCTGAGGCAGGACTCTGAGTTGGAAGACACTTTGTGATACACAGTAATTTCAAGAGGATTCCCCAGGATATAACAAGCCCTCGTCTCAAAAAAAAAAAAAAAAAAAAAAAAAAAAAAGAAAGAAAGAACAAAGATTGAGTGTGTGGATGAGTGTTCTGACACTGATGTCACATGGACAAAGCCTGTGTTTGAGCTCCCAGCCCCACAAAACAGCAATAAAACCACCGTTTATAGACCATCACCAATGTCCATAGTAAACATTACATAAAGACAAAAAGTGGAAGCTGGGCATGGAGCACCTGCCTTTAATCACAGTACTCAGGAGACAGAGGCAGGTGGATCTCTGTGAGGCTGAGGCCAGCCTGGTCCACATAGTGAGTTCCAGGGCAGCTGGGGCTTCAGGTAAAGCTTGTCTCAAAAACCTAAAACCAACAAATCAAATAAACTGGAACAATACACCAAGAATTTCATAGTCAAATGTGAATGCTTTGAAGGCACTCCTAAAGTACACTGAGCTGCAATAAACATAGTGCAAAAATTTGAAGCAAACTTTATCTTTAAATAATAACACAATTTCAGACAATTGATAAAATTTGTTATATATATATATATACATATATATATATATATTTTAGTCTTTTCTTACTAGTATTTTCCTGTAAGCATATTCAATTTCTGCAAAAGATATTGGTGCTGTTTTTTCTAAAGACAAGTTCCTTTATCTGCTCAGGCCTCATATAGTGATTGTGAACATGATTTGGGCACATAAGCAAGTGATTATTTCAAATGGAGGAACATGTAACTCAGGCCCATTTTCCTCCCCATTAGTGTCAGCCTTCATCAGAGTTTCCTTTTTTCACTTTGATCACGTGGAGGGGCAGACACTCTTGAGCTGGAGGATCACTCGGAGGCAATGAGATTCTGCCCTTGGTCTTACAGCCTGTGAGGGGGACAGGACAGAAAGGCCTGCTAGTCTCAAACTGGGGACCACTTCTCTCCATGGATATCACCACCTAGCCAAGAGAAAGGTAAAGGCTGCTTTCCGTCTCCTGATTATTCTATCCCAGGATCTTGTTTTTTCTAGAGGATTCCAGATGGTGTGACAAGAGAGTGAGTGTGACAGGAAAGACCTCCTTATTGATTGTGTGAAAACAGTAGTAACTCTGTGAGAACTCCTATTCAGCATTCATGGAAAGGCATTTTCTCTTCCACAGTGTGCTGTGCTTTTGATGTGAATTAAGAAAACAAGAGGGATTTGTGGAGTGAATTACTTTTTTAATTATGTTGAATTATTTACATATTCTCTTACCTATTTTGAAGAATTCTGAGAGGAAAGGCTTTTTCTTAGGAAATTAAGAATAGGAATAAGTTTATAAAACTTCATAGACTAAAAAAATTAGAAAGGAGTATAGTTACATTAACATTTTTTCCATATTATCTATTTATCAGAACTCACCTTCTCATACTGGTTAATATAAGAATAAATGAAAGTTATAAATTTTATTGTTTAATTATTTCTCTCTCTCAATATATATATATATATGTATATATATATGTATATATAATCAGATAAGTACTTTATGGACATTTACTAATGACTACCTATTGACAAATTTTATTTTCACATAGACGTCTTTGGAAATATCATTGATGAAATTACTGTCGATGGAATCTTTATGTATGTAGAATCATTTATGATTAAATGTACAGGTGCTTGGGCTTCAAATCAAGAGCTATTTATCACACCTCAGAATTCCCAGTGTTAATCACCTGCAATGCTAACCATTAAATAATTGTTTGGAGGTCGAATCTATGAAGGTCTGGTAGAACCATGCATAATTCAAAAGACTATAAGACTGCTTTCATACTTATGTGTTTATTAGAATACATGTGTTTTGAAATTTTTTCAGAAAGTTTTGAATTTTTGTATTTGAGTTGTTATTTTATATTGTTTCTGTGTTCTACCGGGTCTGGTGGTGCATGTCTTTAATCTCAGCACTCAGGAGACAGAGGCAGGTAGATCTTTGTGAGATAGAAATCAGCATGGTCTACAAAGTATGTTCTAGGCCAGCTGGGGCTACAGGGAAAACCTGTCTCCAAACAAAGCAAAACAACTACAAAAAAACCCCCCACCAAACCAAAGTTTTTCTGTGTCTTAATTAAGGTGGTACAAATTTTGTCTTACATTCTTAGGTGGGTTGAATATTTTGAGCAAAATTAGCTGTCTCAGTGCAGTGATTGACTACTAGGTTTTAAAAATGTTTTCCATAGTCCATAATACCAAATGTTGTGACTACTAGAATTATAAATGACATAAAAAGAAGTATTAAAAGATTTTTTTTCTCATTTTATACAAATTAAGCTCAGTCAATACGATGAAGTTCATTAATGGAATTAGTGATCCCTGGGCAAACCTACCCTTACCTCCCACTGCTTCACATCCTGCTGTGTTCCTAAAGGTCGATGACATTTTAACGGTTTTAAAGACAAACAAAAAACAAGGCACGATTTTTAACAGCAAACACAACTGGAGTTACTCCCAAGATGAGCAACCAGGAGGTGACTTACACAACCGTGAAATTTCTTAAGTCTTCTTCAGAGTTGCAAAACAGAGGAAGACGTGGTGATACTCCAGAGCCCAGAGAAGCTGACCACAAAGGTAAATGAGTTCTGTCTCTAATATATTGTACACCTTTGACATTTGAATACAGTATCCTACCTGCCCATTTAGTTGTCAGGTGTTATACAATGGGCAGAGTAGGAAAATGTAATTTTTTTTAAAATGAATGAATAAATTATTTTGAATTTGAGAGACCATTAGACTATTGTTACCCAAATCTCGTCTTAAAAATTTGTGAACCCTTTAATGTAAACAGAAAATTAGACTCTGAGGAAATGCTGAATGTTCTAGAGAAATGAACTCTTTAAAGAAATAAAAAGCGTGTGCTAAAATTGCTTTTACTGAAACAAAGATATAAATATATTGTTGTTGATTGTTTTTTTTTTTTTTTTTTTTTGACAGGCTGTCTCTAGTCCCATCACACTATAGAGCAGGGTGGCCTTGATCTCACAGAGATCCACACGCCTCTGCCTCCCAAAGGCTGGGATTAAAGTCCCATGCCACTATGCCTGGCATGAACCAAAGATATTTTAAGTGTCTGATTTGCCAAACTTTAATAATACAAAAGAGCAAAAATAGATGAATCCGAAATCTGTTTTCTAATCTTGACTTCTGTCTGCCCCTCAAATATTGTCACAGCTAAACTCTAAGTTGAAAGCTTGTACTTCTTTGTAAGGGGTTATCAGAATATGACTTTCAGACACTAAAGGCCTCAAATGCACAAGGACAAAAATGCACTATTATCTAGCAGAAATAATATTTATGGAAAAGAACAGTGAACTAATTTCTAGGAAGGGTCTTGGTGTGATGTGCACTTCCCATTCTAGTTGGGATTCTCTTATAGACATCACACCTACAGTATTCAGTGATCTTAGGAGGGAGCAATTTGGGAATCATACAGATTAGGTGAGGCAGCACATGCTTGTGAGGCTGAGTTTGGAAGACAGAGTTCAAGGCTAAAGGGAAAAAATATTTGATGAAATCCTATGAAAAAGCTCTTATGTGCAGGCACTCTACAATGGATGTATGCCAGCCAGAAATCTACATCGATACTGCAATTTTAGTCAGTTTGTAGCATGGAATTGTGTAAAGTTGTACACATGATTTTCTGTACTTGCCATGTTGTTCCAGGTTCTGGTTAGTGCTAGGACAAGCTCTTTTCCTGGAAATGACTACCACCTTGCTTTCTTTTCTTTATTTAAGAATGTTCAGTGCCCTGGCGTCCCATTGCAGTGGCTCTCGGGGTCCTTTGTTCTGTTCTGCTGATGGCAGTCATAGTAGTGTTGGTTATACAAAGTGAGTAAATAAAATACCTATTTGGTCAAGGTAAGAATATTGGACGCTGATTATGTAGGATGTGCCAGGTGGCTCTGAACATTGTTAGAGGCTCTCTCTTTTTTTTTTTTTTTTTTCTGGACACATCATGGTGTCCTTTGTTCTTAACTGTTTAGTTGACTCGACCTCAGTGGTGAGCTTCCTCGTTCCCGCTGATGCATGGTTACATTCTTCTGGTAATGGAGGGCTAGTGGTAATCTGCCTTCTGAGCTCAGATAACTGGAAAATCTGGTATAAACATTCTATGAAGAAAAGCTGTTCACAAGATATTAAAGTTTCCTTTAGAGCCTTTGCTAGTATATACTGAAGACAGATTAAGAAAAAGACTAGATTGCATGTAAATGTTATAAAATCTTGAGTTTAAGCTTTATCTTGTACTTGAACTCCTACACTTTAGAGAGATCCATTAATAGTCTGTGCTCAAACACAATGACATATCCAGATTTTGTTTTCCCTACTATGGCTATTTAATTTGTTCCAATAGTAATTATATGATTTTGTTGTTTCTTAGTTCAGATCATCATGTTATGTTAAGTGTTGACTGATTATTTCTTTTTACTTTCATTCTTACTTGTAACTTTGTGCTAACTGTGAAGAAAATGAAGGAACAGAAGAGTAACATATTTCCATCATATTTTTGAGATGTTATTTTACACTTTAAGTATTTGATACTGAAAATTTTGATGTTTTTATTTCCAAGGTGGATTTCGTAGGGTGTTATTTTCTAATTTTAGCAACTATATATGTTGTTGTCTACATGAGGCTTTTTCTTTTATTTTGTTTCAATGCTTATTCCTTATGAGCACTTTTGTGTTTTATATGTGCTGTTAATTTTAGTTCAAGAAAAAACCAAACTGCAAGAAACTCTGACAAACATCAGTCAAGGCTACCACATCATGCAAAAAGAAACGGAGTTCAAGGAAGAAATGTTGAAGAATAAGTCCTTAGAGTGTGAGAGGCTCAAAAATCTAACAGAAAGGAACAGATGTCTTGAGAAAAATAAGATCACATTAAATTGTTTAAAGCATACAGGTATGAAAGAATTCTTATATAAAAATTGCTTTATTTTGTATTGTTTCTTTTCCCGAATCTTTGAGATGTGACATGCAATGTAGGAGCTTGTGAATATGAGATCAAGGGGGACATGGATCTCTTAAATATAAGTGGGTTTGGGGTTCCTTTTCTCAGGTAGGGGACAGGAACCATCACCACCACTTTTTGGGTTAGTAGAAACGTTCTTATGTCTGGCGTTCCTCCTGGTGGTAGGAGGGGGGCTAGCACGCACGTTGTCCCCCAGGACATTCAGGTCATTTTGCTCCTGTGGGCAAATCCAAGTCCCACTTTGTGACATGGAATATGAAAGCTGTGAGTAAGAGTATGTTCACTGACTAATTAGGATAAAATGGACCCAAGGGCCTTTGTATGGGTGCAATTATAAATAAAATTGGGAGTGTGTGTGTGTGTGTGTGTGTGTGTGTTTGTGTTATCATTCTATCTTTTTTAGAGAGTTGGCCTATCAGTGACCAAATCATCCTCCGGATAACACATATCTGATCTTTCTCATAACATTCACACTTCTGAAACTGTATGTAACGATACCATGAATGATGCCCAAGACATGATGATACGAAATGTTAGGAGTCAGCATTGTCATTTTGCATAGTGGCTGTTTACCTTTAATTGGCCATACTAATCAATAATTATTCAACATTTGCTCAGGATTTAGAGCTTAAAAAGAGCTCATATAATCTCACTGTTCTACAATAACAGGAATTTATTATCTACACTCTAAAATAATGAATAATATTTTTTAAAAAATGAACACACTATAAAACATAAGGAAAGAAAGGAAAAAGCTCCCCCAAAATAATGTTCTTGGCATTCCTGAATTAAAAAAAAAGTTTTAGTTCATAATTTTCAAATAGCTTTATTATCTGTATATGATGGCATAATAGTATAATCAAGCAATTAAATGATTGAGGCAGGAATATTATAAATCTGTGACCATCCTAGGGTACACACCAAGATCAAAACCAGCCTGAGGTAATGAGTGAGACCTTGCATAGAGAAACAAAGGCTAGAGCTACAGTTTATTAGTAGATTGTGGTTATCTCAAGCATTACACAAAATGTAGAGATTTTATTGTGGTATCAGTGCTACACAAATGGCATATATTTTACTAGATTCAATGTGATAAGTTTGAGAATTTGAACAGAACCATGGAAACATCACCACACTCAGGGAAACAGACTATCTTCTTCGAATGCATCATAATGTATCTCTTTATTTCTTTTAGGATAAGAGCATTTAACTTAGGTCTCAACAAAATTTTAAGTGTTTAGAGTTTGGACAACTTCTGATTTACAGCAGATCTAGAGAATTTAACCATACTGTGTAACTGAAACTGTTGCTGAGCTGAAGCTTCTCAGTTCACCCTTACCCCTACCCCTAGCACCTAGTGCCTTAAGCTTCTGCTTCTTAGATTTCAGCTATGTTAGAAATCTCCTATGAGGGGCTGGAGAGATGGCCTAGCGGTTAAGAGCACTGACTGCTCTTACAGAGGACCAGGGTTCGATCCCCAGCACCCACATGGCGGCTGAGAACCGTCTGAAACTCCAATTCCAGGAGAACTCCAGTTCCAGGGGAATCCAAGACCCTCTTCTGACCTCTGCAGCATTGCACGACATGGATGCACAAACTTGCATGCAGACAGTACATTCATACACATACAGAAATAAATAAAATTAATAAAAAAGAAATCTCCTATGAAAGGAATAATAAATTATGGTCCCATGCCTGGCTTGTTTCATTTAGCATTATTTCCTCAAGATCATGCACATTCTCACAACATTTTAAATTTCTCTTTTTATGTGAGAAGTGATACATAGGGTCTTAACTCTATATCTAAGGCTGGCCTAGCCAAGGTTAGATTCAAAATGATGATGATCTCTTGGTTCAGGCTACAGAATGTTGGGATTACAGGTGTGATTGACTATACTAAGCTGGATTTCCTTCCCTTTTTAAAATATATATTTTATTGATGTTTAGTGTATTTCAGACATCATTTTTCAGTTCAATTTAGACAAATTCCCCTATCCCTTCCTCCCACCCCAACCCACCCCAGATCATGCATTCTGCCATACATGCCCTGCATCTTTCTCTCAGTATTTTTAAAGTTTTTCTCTGCAAAGTTTTGTTGTTTGGGCAGAATTTAACAATATCAGCCCATTTGTTGACCCAGTCCTTATGCTGCTGTGGTTCTCTCCTAATTATATTGCTCCAAAATATGCCAATATAAATGTCATATATGTACAAGAATTATGTCCTCCACAAATAAACTGTATGTTAACTCTGATATATGTTTAGGAGTTCACAGTTTTTCCTTTAATTTTATATTACTCTAAAATATGCATATATACCTTCCACCCATATACATTAATTACCATGTCTGAAAGTAAGTAGTAAGTCAATTCTAGGGCTCATTAAAAGATTCACATTATAACATCATAGTTGCTTTCAGATAGAAAGAAATATAACAATAATATTGCTCGCCTTGCCTTTCGATTGGGGGATTTGGTACTAGCATCCACAAATGAGGGAAACTATTCCCTGTTTGTTTTATTGGGACTGGGTTACTTCACTTAGTGTAATGGCTTCAAGTTCCATCCACTTACCTCCAAAGTTCATGATGCCATCTTTTTTTTTTTTTTTTTTTTTTACCACTGGATAGAATTCCATTGTGTAGATATACCAATTTTTGTTATCCCCTTGTAAGTTGAGGGGCATTTGGGTTGGTTCTAGCTTTTTACTATTGTGAAGAGAGCTGCAATAAACATAGATGTGCATGTATCTTTGCAGTAGGATGAGTGTATATACCCAGGAGTGGTATGGTTGGGTCAGGTGGTAGGCTCATTTTGAGTCTTTTAAGGGTTTGCCACACTGCTTTCCACAGTGGTTATATGAGTTTACATTTCCACCAGCAGTGGATGAGTGTTCCCCTTTCCCCACAACCTCTCCAGCATTTGGTGTCTTTTATTTTCTTGATCTTAGCCAGTCTTATTGGAGTAAGATGATGACCTAGAGTGGTTTTAATTTGCATTTCCTTAATTACTAATGATGTTGAACATTTTTAAAGATGTTTCTCAGCCATCTTTTACTTCCTCACTTGTAAAGTCTCTGTACAGCTCTTTACGCCATCTTTTGAGTGAGTCGTTTGTTTTCTTACTTCTTTGTTTTTTGAGTAGTTTATATATTCTGGATGTTAATGCTCTGATAGATGTATCACTGGTGAAGGTTTCCTCCCACTTCCTTGATTGTTTCTTTTGCTGTACAGAAGCTTTTGAGTTTGATGAGGTCCCACTTGTCAGCAGTTGACCTTATTTCCTATGCAGCTTCTGTCTGATTTAAAACGTCTTTTCCTACACCTATGTCTTGTAGGTAGCTGCCAACTTTTTCTTCTATCACCTTCAGAGTTTCAGGTTTCACACTGAGGTCTTTGATCCACTTGGAGTCGATTATTGTACAGGTTGAGTGGTAGGGGTTTATTTTCTTCTTCTACATATGGGGATACAGTTTTGCCAGCACAATTTGCTGAAGATGCTATCCTTCATCCAATGAGCTTTTTTGGCCTCTTTATTAGAATATGAGGTGGCTGACATTGTATAAGTCAAAGTTTGGATTTTCAATTTTGTTCCATTGTTCAACAGGTCCTAAATGGAGAAAAATTAGAAGCATTCCCTTTAAAGGCAGGAACCCAGGAAGGCTGCCCCCTATTGCCACTCCTCTCCAGTATAGTGCCTGAAATCCTCCCTAGGGCAATAAGGCAATAAAGGGAAATTAAAGGAGTATTGATTTGAAAAGAGAAAGTCAAACTATCCCTGTTTGCAGATAATATGACAGTTTATCTGAGGTATGCTAAAAACTCTGCCAGAAAACTCCTAGAAATGATTAAGAGTTTCAGTAAAGTGGTGGGGTACAAAATTCACCTAAAAAAATCAGTAGCCTTTCTTTACACCGACAACAATCAACTAGAGAAAGAATATAAATATAAGGAGACCTTCCCCCTCACAATAGTCTCAATAAAGTACCTGGGAACAACCCTGACCAAAGTTACCAAATATCTCTAAAACAAAAATTGTAAAACCCTGGAGAAAGAGATTGAAGATGTCATCAAAAGATGGTAAAACTTCCCATGCTCATGGATTGGAAAAATTAATATAGTAAAAATGTCCATTGTACCCAAATATATATACAGATCCAGTGCAATCCCAATTAAAATCTCCATGAGTTTCTTCACAGACCTGAAAAGAAATCCTTATGGAAAAACAAAAGACCCAGAATAGCTAAAGCAATCCTGAGTAAAAAGTGCAATGGGGGGGGGAGTCACCTTACAAGACTTCAAGCTATACTACAGGGCTGTAATCATAAAGACAGCCTGGTACTGGCACAAAAACAGACCCACTGACCAATGGATTTCCTTCCTTTTAGAGGTTATGTAATATTCTGTTGTATAGGTATGCTTCATTTTCTTTTTTTTATGCTTTATTTTCTTAACACGGCAATTATTGGATATTTAAGACTTTCATATCTTGGCTCTTATTAAACAATGTTCCATAGATAATGTGAGATGTGAGTACAGGTACTTTCTGGAACCCTGGAATCTTGATTTTTGAGATTTATTAGATATGGGAAATACTTAAGTTTTAACAGTTATGAGGTTTTATTTAGTTGTAGAGGCTTAATAAATACATTACTCTGACTAACAAAATAACAGATATTAACAATCTAATGATTTACCTTCATTGTTGTAGGCAAACTCAAGGAAGGACACTGGTTCTGTTGTGGCACAAAGTGTTATTATTTTATCAAGGATGATAAAACCTGGAATGAATGTAAGAAGACTTGCCACGATTGCAGTTTATCCCTTTTGAGGATTGATGACAGTGAAGAACGGGTACTGTAGACTCTAAATGCAGGTTATTTTCTTGGACTCTGATATAACCATTGGATAGTAAGGTGCTGGGACCAAGCAGGAGTTTAGAAAAAGGAATCCAGAAGTGAGGTTGCTGGGACAAAGTGGATCTCAGTTACTTATTAGCCAATTTACTATGTAAATTAATTGACTTCTCCTGTTTTTCTGCAAAGTGGAGATGATAATAAAGATCATGACAGTCATAACAGGTTTACTGGTTAGCTTCATGGTGATATGCATTGCATCCATCCATAACAAAAGTCCTAAGAACTGTATACAGTTGTTTATTCTTTTTTTCAATTTTCATTTTTTATTGATGCTTTGTGTATTTCATACATCATTTTTCAATTCAGTTCAGGCACATTTCCCTTTCCCTTCCCCCAACCCCACCTCAGACCATCCCAGATCATGCATTCTACCGTAACTTTCCTGCATCTTTCTCTGCTTTTTTTTATTTTTTTAACAATAAGTGATAATTTATGAGTACAAGCATCCTTCATGTAAAACCAACTTGCAAGCAGTTGTGCCCAAACCCACACAGCTCATGGGTCCCACCATCCAGCAGGGGAGGCTTGTATGTTCAATCAAGTTGATCAAATGAGTGTCCAGTCTATATTGTTGTAGTTTCACCGTTCACCCCAATCGCAGCCTTTACATTCTACCGTGCCCCCTCTTCCGCAGATCGTTCCCTAGGCTTAGAAAAGGGGCACAGGTGGATGAGAAGCAAAACAGTCTACTTTCTCTGGAGCTGTTGTCTTGGTCTCTGGTCAATTCTGGATGTTTCCTTTCATGGACTGACAGTTTGTCTAGGCATGACCTTTCGATCCTATTAATGAAGCACAAGCAATTAGATATATAGGTATTTAAACAGTACGAATTGTTATAAGTTACTTTGGTATAGACACAGATGTTTGGATCGTATGTTAATCCATGAATTACATATTTTTCTGTTAAATATGACAGGGTCTTATTGTGGCTTATAACATCTCCTAGCCACTAGGGGATGTAAGCTTGTGGCATCAGCCATGGGTTATTCCTCCAAGGAGAGAGCTAATACCCAATTAGATTTGGGATATACAGGCATATGGCTGCTACTGCCGCACAGTATTTCCAGGCAGGTGAGGTGTAGCTGGTGCTGATGGAGGAGTCTTGCTTGACTCAAGGAGACCTATATTTGCTTTATTGGTTTAATGGCCTTTAGTAACACTCTCTGGCATTCCAGAGACCATCTGTATACTTGCAGGTATGGTATCCATACATCTTTCCCATGTTTACATCAGGTCTTCAATAGCAGGGTCTTATCGCCTCTCTTCTTGCAGGTATCCCAGTTTGGAGGCAAGGAGCCTTTACATTTTGTGGGGACTTAGATCCCCTGGCCAATATCTCCTTGGTAGAATAATCCATTGTTGATGTCAGAGCTCCTGTATTAATATATTTTGCTTAAGTGCATAGCTTAAGGAGACTTTAGCCTTATATTTCGTTCTGAATAGGGAATAATCCTTTTCACGGTTTCTATGTCTATTAGTCAATTGAAGGCAGGTTTACCAGTTTTACAAGAGATTACCTCTATAAAAGTTGGCTCCAATCTACAGCTGGAGAACGACCTCATCATCATCATCATCATATTTCTCCTTGTTCTATGGGGGGGAGGGGTTAAGAAAATCTCTCATATTAAAAGCTTTGTGGCACCTAGAAGGTAAGCTTCATTAGGACTCATTAAAAATAGTTGTTACTAGTAGGATCCACAGAGGGGCCTGATGTCTGCAGCAATCCGAGGCTTTTCTTCCCTTCAATGCCCAGAGGAGTCAGTCCTTCTGCTGGCACTTTCTGGTACATGCTACTCACTGCAAAGCTGTATTTTCTTTCTCAGCCATTAAGTTGGTGACATTCTGACCCATTGGAACATTCAGATCCCTTCCTGTAGCTAGTTCCAAGATTGAATTGCAAGGTTTATTGACAAAAAGTTTTCACATCTATCTGTAGTCCCCTTTTTTATTTTAGGTTTTTGTTTTTTGACCCATGAGTCTCA
>VZQC01015628.1:315187-331051 GCA_009823505.1 Rhizomys pruinosus
TGTGTGTGGTGTGTGTGTGTGTGTGTGTTGTGTGTGTGTGTTGTACTGGATAGTTTCATGCTTTTATTCCCAGCACTCAGGAAAGCAAGAGGTAGGTGAATGAATGTCCATGAAATCAAACCTAGCTTGGTTTCCAAAACATTTTGGAAGGGGCTACAGAGACTGCTTGCTCAAAAAGAACAAACAAACAAAAAGCTATACACATGGGTTGGTGTGTGTGTGGTGTTAGTGCATTTTTTAACTTTTAGATTTGCGTCTCCTCTTTTTTTTGTTACTTATGCTAATAGTCCTTGAATTAAGCTAATAAAACTTTCTTTTCAAAAGAACCACTTTCCAAATATATTCATTTTGTTAACTTGATAAATTAAGTCCTGCTCCGGTTTAATTGTCTTCCCATTTACTGGGTTATGGGGTTGTTTTGAAATGGCAAATAAACTTCATTTTGTTCCTAGCTGATTTGTTGCTTTACCCTGTGTTTTTCCCAGCCATTCCCACTCAGGCAGCCAGGCAGTCTGTCTGTCTGTCTCATGCAGGCAGTTTCAGGGAATACATTTTTCTACAATCCTGGGAAATTTGCATGCAGCCAGATAGCAGGTCCAGATATCAAGTCCTCCCTCCCAGCTATACCTACATCTCCATTGAACCTATGTTTCTGTAGTTCTGAGAAACTTGTTTTTTCCTAAATGCAACTTTTTTTAAATTTATTTTTAACAAATCTAGACCCATGTTCCTGCCCATTCCCCCACCCCGCCAGAGCTCATGCATTCTGCCAAACATGCTTTCATCTCTTCTCCAATATTTCCATGGGGAAGTTGACTGTTTTGAGCAGCAGTTTCACTGTTTTCAGTCAGTTCTTTGATGCAAGCCTTTTGTTCTGTTGTTGTTGTTGTTGTTGTTGTTGTTGTTTGTTTCCAAAATGCATTACGCCCAACTGCTTTGTACAAAAGCTCAGGGGCCCTACACAAGAAATACTTACAACTGGGTAATGCACTAGCATCCACAGATGAGGGATCATTCGTCGTTTGTTTTTCTGGGACTATGTTACTCACTCAACATGATGTCCTCTGAGCTCCAGCCATTTTCCTGCAAAGCTTCGTGATGTCTCGTCTTTCTTTACTGCTGCATAGAACTCCATTGTGTAAGATGTACCACATTTTCCCTATCCACTCGTCAGTTGAGGGGCATTTGGTTGGTTTCAAGCTCCTTGCTATCTGTGAAGAGGACTGCATAAACATGGCCGTGCATGTATCTCTGTGGGTGCCATAAGTCTTGAGGGTACATGCCTAGGCGTGTATGGCTGGGTCAGGTGGCAAGTTCATTCGCAAGTCTTCCAAGGGTTCTCCACACTGCTTTCCATAGTGGCTGTACCGAGTTTACATTCCCACCAGCCAGTGGATGAGTGTTCCCCTTTCCCACAACCTCTCCACACTTGGTATCATTTGTTTTCTTGATCCTAGCCAGTCTTATTGGAGTAAGATGATATCTTAAAGTGGTTTTTCTTTGCATTTCTTTAATATTAGTGATGTTGAACAGTTCTTGAGGTGTTTCTCAGACATCTCTAATTCTTTACTTGTGAAGTCTCTATTCAGTAGATGGAGAGCAAAGACTTCACTTGTGAAGTCTTTGCTCCATCTATTGAGTGGGTCATTTGTTTTCTTTTTTCTTTGTTTTTTGAGTAGTTTATATATTCTGGAAATCAATGCTTTGTCAGATGTGATCTGCAGTGAAAGTTTCCTCCCACTCTGTGGGATTTCTCTTCACTTCCTTGATTGTTTTTCTTTTTGATGTACAGAAGCTTCTGAGTTTGATGGGGTCCCTTTGTCAATTGTCGACCCTTAATTCTTGCAGCTGCTGTTGATTTAGGAAGTCTTTTTCCTACGCCCCTATGTCTGTAGTTTGCTGCCAACTTTTTCTTCTATCCACTTCAGAGTTTGGGGTTTCACGTTGTAGTTCTTTAATCCATCTAGATTACTTTTGTACAGGGCGAGAGGTAGGGGTTTTAATTTCATTCTTCTACAAGTGGTGATCCAGTTTTACCAACACCACTTGCTGAAGATGTTGTCTTTCCTCCATTGTGGTTTCTTGGCCCCCTTGTCAAATATGAGATGGCTGAATTGTTATGTGCTCAGATTTGGATTTCGGTTTTGTTCCATTGGTCAACAGGTCTGTTTTTGTGCCAGTAACAAACTGTTTTTATGACTATAGCCCTGTAGTATAGTTTATAATCTGGTATAGAGATCCCCCTGTGTAGCTCTTTTCACTCAGGTTGAATTTGGCTATTCGGGTTTTTGTTTTTCCAAATGAATTTAAGAACTTTTTTGTTTCCAATGCTGTGAAGAAACTCTTGGGATTTTGATTTGGGATTGCATTAAAATCTATACAAGAGTTTTGGTAAAAATGGACATTTTTACAAAATGTTATTTTCCAATCCATGAGCGTGGGAGGTTTTTCCATCTTCTGAGGTCTTCTTCAATTTCTTTCTTTAAAGGATTTTAAAAATTTTTGTTGTAAGAGGTCTTTTGGTGTCTTTGTTTAGGTTTGTTCGTAGGTATTCTTTATTGTTTTTGAGGACTATTGTGAGTGGGAAGGTCTCTTTGAATTCTTTCTCCAGTTGCTTGTTTTTGGTGTATAAGAAGGCATCTGATTTTTTTAAGGTTAATTTTAATGTCCTGCCACTTTGATGAAAGCTGTTAATCGTTTCTAGGTTGTTTTCTGGTGGAGTTTTTTAGCATCCCAAAAAGTAAAAATCAATATCATCAAGCAAATAGTGGAATAGTTTGACTTCCCTCTTTTCCAATTAGTACTCTTTAATGATCCCTTTTCTTGCCTTATTCTTGCTCTAGCAAGTGTTTCAAGCACTGATATATGAGAAGGAGTGGTGACAAGGGGGAGCCTTGGCCGAAGTTCCTTACCTTTAAAGGGTATTTCATGTCATTTCCCCATTTAGTGATGAATATTGGCCTTGTTTGGGGGGGGTTTTCCTGTATTGGCTTTGTTACATTGAGGTATGACCCTCCAATCCAATCTCCTTCTGGACTTTAAAACAATGAAGGGATGCTGGATTTTTGTCAAAGGCTTTTCAGCCATCAAATTGAGAATGATGGTGTGGCTTTTGTCTTATTCCGTTTATGTGTTTGATGATGTTTATTGATTTCCGTATGTTGAACCATCCCTGCAATTCATCTATGGTATGAATCCAACTTGGTCATGATGGATGATCTTCTTGGATGTGGGGTCTGTATGCGATTTGGCCAGTAATTCTGTTTAGAATTTTGGCATCTGTGTTCATGAGGGAGATGGTGTCTATAATTCTCATTTTTAGTTGGACTTTTGCCTGGTTTTGGTAATAGAGTGATGTTGGCTTCATAGAAGGAATTTGAGGAGAAATTCCTCTTGATTGTATACTTTAAAACAGTTCAGTTAATAATGGTTGTAGTCTTTTTGAAATGTTTTATAGAATTTGCTGTGAAACCGTCTGGGGCATGGGCACTTTTTTTATTGGGAGTCTTCTTACTCATCCTCTATTTCTTCATATGTTATGGTCTTTTGCTTTTTTTTTTTTTTGTTTTAGCCGTTTTTTGATTCCCAGGATTTCAGATATTCTCCATTTCTCTTAGGTTTTCAAACTTTGGTAGATATATGTTTTTTGTAAATATTCATTATAATTTTCTTGATCTTTTCCTTGGCCATTGTGATATTTCCCTTTTCATAACAGATTTGTATTGTTGGAGTGTTTTCCTTCTTTCTTTTTTGTTAACTGGGCTAGAGGTCTGTCTATCTTTGTTTATTCCTTTCAAGAAACAACTTTTGGCATTCAATTGATTTTTTTTGTAAGTTGTTTTCTTTGTTCTATTTCGTTGATTTTTCTGCTCTGAATTTTTGTTAATTCTTCCTGCTGTTGGTTTAGGGTTTCATCTGTTGTTGCCTCTCAAAGTTTTTTTTAGCTGTAGTGTTAGATCATTCACTTGTGGCCTCTTTCTGTTTTTCTAATGTAGCACCCAGGGCTATAAACTTCCCTCTTAGGACTGAGCTTTTTAAGGTATCCCATAGGTTTTTGTTGTGTTGTATTGTCATTGTCAATTCATTTCCAGGAATGCTTTTTAATTTGCTTTTTTTGATTTCTCTTCGCTCTGACCTCTTCATTCATCTACTTCGAAGGGGGAGGTGTGTGGTTTTAGTCTCAGTGTGTCCTTTGTAGTAAGCAGGAGGGCTTGTTCTGGTGATTGATGATTGAGGCTTTATTGACACTAGTGTTGGACAGGAATGCATGAAATTATTTCAATCTTTTTAAATTTGTAGCGGTTTCTTCTGGTGTCCCGCAGATGTGGGTCGATTTTGGGAGAATGTTTGTGCGGAGTGCTGATAGAAAGTGTATTCTCTGGTATTATTAGGGTGGAATATTCTGTAGAGTTATGTGAGGTCCATTTGGTGTGTAGGCCATTTTTTCATATCGTTCAGTTCAGTAATGCGTCTCTTCTGTTTTATTTTTTTTGTCCTGTTGTAACCAAATGGGCTCAGTGGGTATTGAAATCTCCCCTATGAGTGTACTGGGTTAGTCTGTGACTTGTGGTCCTGGAGAATTGTCTTTATAAAATTTGGTGCACCAAGAATTTTGGGGTTCATAATATATTCATAATGTGAAATCTTTCTTGGTGGATTTTCTTTGTTTAATGACATTACATGTAATGGCCTTCTTTGTCTCTTCTGATTTCTTTGACTTTGAGTCTACCTTTTATCTGATTACTAAATAAGCAACAATGCTTTTCTTTTTGGTAACATTTGCTTGGAATAATTTTTCCAATCCTTCAACACTTTAAGGTGGGTGCCTGTCCTTGAAGGTAAGAGTGTTTCTTGTAGACAGCATATTGATGGAGTTCTGTTTCCTAATCCAATCTCCCTCAGTTTATGTCTTTTGATTGGAGAAATTTAGTCCCATTAATATTTAAAGGGTTATGATGGATATAGGTTTTTGTGTTGCTCTCCTTTTGCCGTTAATTGATCCATCTTGTGGTTTTGATTTAGGTTTCTAACTTAGCAGTTATGCTTTTTATTGACTTATCTTTCTATGTTTCTGATGTCTGTGTCCTGGGGCATCCCCAGAGGGATCCCACTGCAGGAGTCTTCCATAGGGTTGGTAAAGCTTGGCACGGGAGTATCCTGCCCCTTTCCAGTGTAGTCTCTTCTTCGTGATCCTGGCATATGGGCTTCTCCTTGCCTGTATTGACCAATGTGAATCCTAAATGCCTCTTCACTGTGTTGAAGGCTTGCTTTGCTTGCCTCCTTCAGATGCTTCTTCGTAATCTCAGTTGGTGGGGGTGGGGGGGCGGCACCTTCGGTTGGGCTCAGGAGATCTCAAATCTCAAGAGTCACACAGGCCTGCCTTTAATACCGGCTGGGAGGATAACTCCGCCCCCACAGCCACAAGATCCAATCAAGCCAAAGACCACACCTTTAATCCCAGCTGGAAGGATAACTCCAACCTCACAGCCACAAAGGCCAATCAAACCAAAGACAGCAGGACCAAAGGATCAACAATCAGCTCGCCGAGGCACCCAGTTCCTACCTGTCTCCCCTTCTTCCTTCCGCTGGGCTCAGGAGATCTCAAAAAAAATCGCAACTTTTTTTTTTTAATTGAAATCTCTTTGTTAACCAACCTGCCCCTGGTCTGCTGTAACTATGGTGATCTGATATTACTATGGCCATTGACTTTACTATGTCATTATGTAATTGTGGTTTTAAGCTTTATAAACTCTGCCCCACTTCTCCTCCAGGCCAAATGTTCTCTTGAGCACAAGCCCCCTCTCTGACCACTGGCTTGGTAGTGAGCTAATAAAAGACTCCTAAGCAGATTATTATTGTGTGGCATTCCTTTGTGTAGTCTTGCTGAGTTTTACATTTTTCCAAAACACTTCAACTCCTTTTAATTTGTCTCAGATTTTTCAGTATAATGTGGTTTCATTTTTATTTATTTCCAGGAGTTAAAAATATTTTATTCTCTATTTATTCTATGACCCATTCATCAATCACTGAGGAGTGCATTTTTTAGTATCCTTGAGTTTGTGTAATTTCTTGATTTGTTAGTACTTGATTTTGAACTTTATTGCATTTTGAGCAGATAGAACACACCTAGTTAATTCAATTTTCTGTACATGTTGAATTATTTTCTGTTCCAGTATGTGGTCAGTTTTAGAGAGAATTCCATGAAATCTTATTACTGTTCATGCTATTGTGAACGGAGTGTTTCTGTGTTCACTTTCTCTGACTGATAAAGTGGTATTCTATTTTATAAATACACCAAGAAATTTCTCCATTCACAAATGAGCACATAATTGTTTCCATATTTTAACAATTATGGATAAAATTGTCTAACAAATTTGAGTGTAAATCACTGTTTGGACATCTGTTATTTTATTTCTTTACTGTAAATATCTAGAAGTCTGATTAGTTAGTCTCAGAGTAAGTACAATTTTAGTTTGAATTTCCCAGCTGTTTTCCAATGGCTTATATTATTGAATTTTCCTACTAGAAGTATAGGAGAGTTTGCTTTGGCCCTCATCTTCACCAAACCTTGATATTGTCAGTATTTTTCATTTTGATCATTGTCATGAATGAGGGATTTTTCATTTCCTTAAAGCTAATCATACTGAACATATTTTCATGTATTTATTGGCCATTTGCATATTTTTCTTTGTTAAGTTCCTTCCATTTTTACTTCTTTTTTGGTTTGGTTTTTATGTCTTCTAATTACAGCACTGTAAGTGTTCTTTATACGTTTTCGATACAAACTCTGTGTTAGTTGTATATGAAATAATCCCATTTCCCTATTCTGTCTTGCCTTTTCATGCTATGAATTATATCACTGAAGAAGAAAAGTTTTAAAAGTGTTTGAAGCCTGGGCTGGAGAGATGGCTCAGTGGTTAAGAGCACTGGCTATTCTTGGAGAAGACCTGGGTCGAATCCCCTCAATGAGATAGCAGCTAACAATTGTCTGTAACTCCAGTTCCAGGATATCCAACACCCACTTCTGTCCTCTGTGGGCACTGCAGATCATGGGTGCACCAAAATACATGCAGGCAATCCACTCCTACACATAAAAATGAAATATAAAAAAATGTTTGAAGCCTGATTTATCATTTTTTCATGCTGGACTTACATATTTAGTTCATATGAATATCAGGTAAATACATTATTTATTTCTACTTTTTTTTTTTTACTTTTTAGTTTATATGTATATGTGTGTTTCTGTGAGGATGTTTATCAAGTATATGCAGGTGCCTGCCAAGGCCAGAAGAGGGGCTCAGATTCCCCTGAGCTGGAGCTACAGGCATTTGTGAGCCACCCAATATGGCTGTGAGAACTGAACTCAGGTGCTCTGGAAGAGCCAGAAGCACTCCTACCCACTAAGCCATCTCTCCAGCCCCCTCACATTAATATTTTGAGCAAAGTGTGGAAGCTCACAGTGACTCCTCATGGCCTGCAAGGTTTCTGATATATTTGTTGAAATATTTTCTTTCTTCCACTGAAATATTCTGGTGCCTTTCTAAAAAATAAATTGATGTAACTGTTTGGCTCGATGTGTGGATTTTCAATTCTGTCTTGGTGATCTCTATGCTCAGTCTTGGAGTGACACACATCCCACTTGACAAGTCTAGAATCCTCTCACAAATTGCATCAATCCCTTGGAGCTGGAGTTATGGGCAGATGTGAGCCATGTGGTCATCTATTTTAAAAAATAATTCTCTGCTTTTAGTATGTGGAAAATACTTGCTTTATAGTTTTATTTGGAAGATTTATTTACATTCTCTTTATGTTTTAGAATTTTATTTTTCAGTAAAGATTATATTTTGTTTTCTTTTTTTTTTAATTTTTTTTTATTAATTTTATTTATTTCTGTATGTGTACGAATGTATTGTCTGCATGCAAGTCTGTGCACCCGTGTCGTGCAATGCCGCGGAGGTCAGAAGTGGGCGTCGGATTCCCCTGGAGCTGGAGTTCTCCTGGAGTTGGAGTTTCAGACGGTTCTCAGCCGCCATGTGGGTGCTGGGGATCGAACCCGGGTCCTCTGCAAGAGCGGTCGGCGCTCTTAACCGCTAGGCCATCTCTCCAGCCCAATTATATTTTGTTTTCTTAAATCATAGATCAAAGTTACCAGTGAGATGATGATCTGAACTTAGAAATCTCTTGGTGAGAAGGTATTTACTTAATTATGAACAACATTTCTTTAATGAACTTAGGGCCAGTTAGATATTCTATTTCTGTCACTTTTGGTAACTTTTGTCTCTTATAGTTTGGGGCTTTTAACTAAAGTTTCAAATTTATGTTATTTTCTGTGTTAGGTTCCTGGCATGTACCAATGAATACCACAAACTTGAGGCTTAAAACAACCAATATTTATTCTTTTAATCCTATAAACTTCAAACTTTGGATTATTGATTGCTTTTTCATTTTCGACGTTTAGGATCTCATAGTCCAGGCTGACCTCACACTCATAATTCAATGAAATATGACCTCGATCTGTTGATTTTTCTGTCCAGACCTCTTAAGTGCTGGGATTATACTTATGCAACTACGGCCCCTCCCTACCCCTCCTGGGCCAGATGTGTAGGTGTTTTCAGGTCTGGACATGACCTTTGCCATGCCATGAATAAGAGAATCTATGATGACCCAGAGAAGAATCTCAAGTGATTGGGCTCATTAACTTCCCTTTGTGGAGAGAGAGTAAGGGGGTCTGTCAAGCCTCATGACACTTGGGTACCTTCAAGAAATCCTTTCTACATCCCCAGTATATAACTAGGTAAACACTAGACTCAGGAGGAGACTCCACTAGTACCTGCCTGGCATTTGTCATTGATACAGGTTTTCCTGAACTGCCCAGTAATTTTAAATTTCTTTAGTCTACATTTTTTTTTTTTATTGAAACAGGATCTTGGTATAAAATTGCTATGTCAAAGAAGTAGACCTTGACCTTGTGGCAATTGTTCTGCTTCTGCTTCCTTCCCAAGTGCTGAGGTTATAGGTGTTGGTCACCATGCTGAGCTCAGATTAAAGTTCTTATCATACTTCCCCTCTACTAAATTTGCTGCTAAAACTTCAGGGCTGGAGAGATGGCCTAGCGGTTAAGAGCGCCAACCGCTCTTACAGAGGATCCGGGTTCGATCCCCAGCACCCACATGGCGGCTGAGAACCGTCTGAAACTCCAATTCCAGGAGAACTCCAGTTCCAGGGGAATCTGCCACCCTCTTCTGACCTCCGCGGCATTGCGTGACACGGGTGCACAAACTTGCATGCAGACAGTACATTCATACACATACAGAAATAAATAAAATTTTAAAAAAATTAAAAAAACACAAATTTCACTGTAGCATGAATGTACTTATTTCTTGGATGGAATTTTAATAAATACTGTTCTCTGATTTTTTTTTTTGTATTGTTTTCTTTTTTTGTTCTGAAGCTGAATATTATAATTGGAGATGAGAACATTTCTTTTACTCTAGCAAGATAGGTTCTTTCATTGATGTAAAACTGTTAGTGTGAGTATGTTAAAACTTTTTGGCAAAGTGAGGCTTTGGGATTTTTTTTCAGTTGCCAGAGGCCAGCTTCTCATTCAGATGCCATTTTTATGTATAAGTCATTGAAGGGTTGTTTTTTATTAGTCAAAGAAGTTCCAGAATATTTTACTCACTGTCACAAGTAATTTAATTCAGTATTATATATATTGTACAAATGTAAGTGAGTATAGTTCCACAAATTAGAAAAAAAGAAATTTCTGGAATGTACTATCAATTTTCTTGGGATTAGCACTTGAAAGACATGTCCAAGTATCTTATCTCCCTATGTGTTGGCAAGTTCCATGTCTCTTCTGACTTTTGTTGTTCATCCCATTGTCCTTTTTGCTGTGAGTTACTTGTTCACATTCCTTTTCCTTTTTTAAAATTTTATTTATTTTTGTATGTGTATAAATGTACTGTCTGCATGCAGGTTTGTGCACCCATGTCGTGCAATGCCGCGGAGGTCAGAAGACGGGTCTCGGGTTCCCCTGGAACTGGAGTTCTCCTGGATTTGGAGTTACAGACAGTTCTCAGCCGCCATGTGGGTGCTGGGGATTGAAACCGGGTCCTCTGCAAGAGCAGTCGGTGCTCTTAACCGCTAGGCTATCTCTCCAGCCCCACATTCCTTTTCCTAAAATGCCTCTGCAGTGTTTTTATTTTTATGTTATATCCAATCTTAACATGCTCATCTGCTTCATGAGTTGAATGGAAGTTGCTAGATTTCATGATGAAAATATAAGGTGATAAAAAATCTGACCTCAGCAGATGCAAATAGCTTTTTAACCGTGAAGACAAGCCACCTTCTGTCCCTCAAGAATTCATGTTGTGTGTTGGAGATTCTGAGAAAGTCTGGGATTTATAAGGGACCCAGAAAATCCCAGAAGGTGGGTCGTACCTCTTCGGGTGCTGTACTTCTCCTACCCATGATTTGGAGAGGAGACATAGGGAGTTCCTATAGGGGAACCAGATGTCTTCTGCCAGAAGATGGTAAGGAATCAGAGGTATGTAAGGGAGATGATAAGGAATCAAATGTTCACTTAGTGCTGTCAGCATGTGCTTGGGAGTGTGACATTCTACTGCTGCATGGGTAGAGCCCACTGGCTCCAACCTAGAAGAGAAGGGAGTCTCCCATCCCCAGGAACCCTCAATCACTGCTGTGAGTTCACACGTGTAATGGGCCTGCCATGTTCTGAAAACACTGCTTTCTTGCAGATGTCCTCTACTCACTCCTACAATTTTTCTTCTCTTTTCTGTGATGATCCCTTAGACTTGAAGGAAGGGAGTGTGATAAATGTGTCCTTTAGAACTAAGCACTCCATAGTTGCTTATTCTCTGCATATGGTCCCTACATTAATCACCAAGAACTGAAAAAAAAAACCTTCTCTGATGAAGGTAGAGATATGCAATAATTTATGGGTATAAGGATAAGAACATGGTAGTTTATTATGATGCCTATGTAGCAGAATTGAGTTCTCCCTTATGGGTTATAACCATGAATATTTTGTTCAGTTAATAGTACCAGGCATGAGTCATGTCTTGTGAGAATGGCTTTAAAACCAAACAGAAAGTGGTTGATTACTCCCATAACTCCCATGCCACTATTGCACTAGTGGGCAACAGAGTCTAAAGGGTAATCGAGTTCTATAGGGTAACCAAGAGCAGTAATAACTGCCTCTTATATTTATTGCACACCACTGACTGACAACTCAAAATGACTTAATCTATTCCTGCGACTGGAGTTTTTATTTGATAGCCAATGGGGTGTGAAAGAGACATTGTCCCCCTGTTATATGATAAATCTATTTAAGTCCCTTTAATATACATATAATTAGGAAGTGTTTATAGTCATGTTTCCATATGCCATTTTTAAAGGAATTCTGTGTTATTTAGCCCTTTCCTTAGTCCTCTTCTTTATCCTCTTCTAGCCTTCCACTCCGTTTTACCTTTCATGTTCCCTTGTTGTCCCTTCCCTCTTCACACCACCTGTGTATTTTATCCCACCTTTCTTGAAATCACCACCCCATGGCCACTTAGTAGATTCCTAACCCCTATAGATTTTCCACTTATCTCACTTATCTAAAGATACAAACCTTGTGCCCATATACAAACAAGGGCATGCAACCTTTGTCTTTCTGTAATGGACTTTCTTAAGGAAAACATGACATCTTTTGGAATAATAAAGAAAAAAAAGAAATCATAAGCTGAGGTTGCTAAAACCTATGACATAATCTTGTTATATGTGTGACATGCATATATGCATATTTTGGAGTGATACAAATTGGAAGGAACAACAACAAAAAAGACTGGGTCAAAGAACTGACTGAAACAGTAAACTTCTGCCCAAAATAGTGAACTTCTGCATTGAAAAATTTTAAAAAGACTGAGAAAAAAGATGAAAGACATGTATAGCAGAATGCATGAGCTCTGGTGGGGTGGGGGGCAAAGAGGGGGGAATGGGTCTGGATTTGATTAAGAAATGTGGCATGAAATGAGCAAACTTCAATAAAAATTGGTTTTGGAAAATAAAAGAAAGAAATGAGCTCCTAAGTTAAAAAGATCCTAGTCAGCACCCTGCATTTGGCACTTCTTTGGTTATGCTGGTGCTATTCCTTTGTTTGTCTGAGTATTGGGGGGATTAGAGTTCAGCTTTTACAGTTTATAGGACACTGTCTGGATTGTTTACAGTCCACATGGATGCTTTTGAACTCCTAATGAAAACAGTTGCCATTCACATTTCTCTCTTCCTTGGAACAGGGTTTCCACACTGTGGGTAATTCCTTAGCATATTGGTATTTTTAGTTCTCTTTTGCTTTTTCTTTATTGCCAATATATTGTTGATCTTTGTAACTCAGTCTGGGACAGATGACACTCATATTGTGACACGAGGTACCTTTCAATTGTCGCAAATGTTTGCGTACATGCACTCACATCACAGCTGTGATTTGAACACATAGATGAGTGTGTTACTTGAATGGGATTCTAACTTCTCACCAAAAGCCTTGAACATTTAAATGTTGCTCTACCAAAGCAGTATGCACAGTTCCGTGAGAAGGAAACCTGGTCTCTTGGGGGATTTTTAAATTGCTTTTTTGTTAAAAATACATTTATTTATTATATTATGTGTATGAGTGTATTGCCTGCATATGTGTAAGTGCACCTATGTTGTGCAATACCTGTGGAAGTCGGAAGAGGGTATCAGACTCCCTGGAATTGAAGTTACAGATGATTATTAGCTAAAATTTGGGTGCTGGGACTTGAATCCATATCCTCTACAAGAACAGCCAATGCTCTTAACTGCTGAGCCACCTCACCAGCCCTTTTTATATTACTCTTACTGAGTTACTAAAGAACCTTTCTCCCACAATTACTGTTTTCACTGCTGGAGGCCCAGTTAGGACAATATAGCTAGGGCATTATTATGTAGTCTATTACAACATCTGTAATTGTAAATAGCAGGACAAATGGGGTAGCTAGTTTAACAGGAAACCTCAAGATAAAAGGTGTTCTAGTGGATTTTTGCTTTAAGAGCTGTGATGGTTTCAGTGTTGTGAAATGTGGGCATTAGGACCTAAAGAATGAAGAAGAGAGGAGCACCAAGCCTGGTGACTCCTCCCAGTGACGTGGTTCAGAACCCCCCACCCCTTGCTTTTGTGAGCCTGTGGTTATTCCAGACTGAAGCCTCAGCCTTGGAAAGGAAGAAGAGTTTGCAGCTGTGAAATGATAAAGGCACTGAGCTCTAAGGTGTGACCAGAGGTTTTGAAGGTGGGACTAGAACTATGCACAGCTTGCAGGTAACTGTCCTCAGAAAACAATGGGCAGAAGATGTGCTTTTCCAGAAACAAAACAAAACAAAACGACCTTTGTAGTCAGAAGTCAGATAAATGAACACATGTTTGTGTATATGTGTGGTGTTTGTACAAAAAATCAAATTAGGCAGCTTGAAAGATGGCTCAGTGGTTAAGAGCTCTGGGTACTCTTGCAGAGGATGTAAGTTCTATTCCCAGCAGCCACATGGCAACTAACAACCGTCTTAACTCCAGTTCCAGGGGATCTGACATCCTCTTCTGACCTCCATGAGCATTGCACCCCATGGGTACAATTACATACATGCAAGCAATAAACTCATACACATAACCTAAAAATAATAGATGAAATATTTCTACAGACAATTAAAATATTCTCAAAATGTCTACCTTTTCGGTCTTATGAACTGATAATATGTTGTGTTTTATGAACTGGAAATGTGTTGTGTTTTATGAACTGGAAGTATGTTGTGTTTTATGAACTGGAAGTGTGTTGTGTTTTATGAACTGGAAGTGTGTTGTGTTTTATGAACTGGAAGTGTGTTGTGTTTTATGAACTGGAAATGTGTTGTGTTTGGCACTTCCAGTGCTGTGCTGCACGTTCTTCGGGCCACATTGGTGGTTTCAATCAATTCTGTCTGGAGTGATTATCACCATTTAATGGAATTATCTTCATTTAAAGTTTCTTATAGAAACTCAGAGCTTAGTAATAAAATGAAAATAGAACTTGGAGCTGCTACTTTATTTGGCTTAGGTTATTGGATCATTCTGATTCTTTCTAAATGTTTTATTTACTGTTTTAATTTTATGTGTATGAATGTGTTCCCTGCATACGTCTAAGTAGACCTGTGTCTTACAATGTAGAGGTAAGAAGAGTGTGTCTGGCAGGCCCCATATCTCCTGAACACACTGCTCTCACAGTAAGGAAACCAACAGATATGGATCTCATGCTTACAGACTTCACATTATGTTAGAGGGGTCAAAAGTGTAAAAATCCTGCTCCCTCCCTGTTCAGCTTCCACCCTGACTTGATCCGCTGTTATCAGAGATAAGGATAAAGATCAGAGAAGAGTCTCAGTGTGATTAATATTTATATAAGCAGCATGATCTCCATCCCCAGGTCTGAGGTCCCAAAGTGAACATTCTAGAGCCATGATTCGCTGCTATAGATTTCCCAGTTAATCAATTTCTTTATGTATTGTATCTACTGTTTGTCCAACACCAGCAGCTCCAAATGTCTTATATTCTTTTTCTGTTGCTTTGCTAAAACACTCTGATGAGGGCTGGAGAGATGGGCTAGCGGTTAAGAGTGCTGACTGCTCTTGCAGAGGACCTGAGTTCGATTCCCTGCACCCACATGGAGGCTGAGAACCGTCTTTAACTCAAGTTCCAGGGGAATCCTCCACCCTCTTCTGACCTCAGAGGCATTGAACAACATGGGTATACAAACCTACATGCCGACAGTACATTCATACACATACAAGAATAAATAAAAATAAAAAAAAACATTCTGATGAAAACAACTTAAGGAATTGAGGGTTTATTTTAGTTCACAGTTGCAGTCTTCATGGTGAGGAAATCACAGCAGCAGGAACTGGAGGCAGCTGTTCAGCTGTAATTTTCAGTGAAGAAGCAGAAAGTTCCTGGGTGTCCCACTCTCTCTTCTGGCCTCTGTGGGCATTGCAAACAGGTGACATAGTTATATGCATCAGAGAAAACATGCATACACTTAAATTTAAAAAAATACCACAGAATTAAAATGGAAAAATGTGAACCAAGAAATATAATATGGGAAAAACATACAGTTTGTTTACAAAAGATACAATTTTAATATAGGTGTGATGTATCAGGCTAGTGTAACTTAGCCTTTCTGGGTACTGAATGACCATACTTAACGTCCATACCAATTTGGCCGAGGGACCTAAGGGGTAACTTTGTTCCTTGCCCTCAGAGGTCAACCAAGTCTTAGGGGACTATGCATGGGGGCATCTCTTGAAATATCCTGCAAATGTGTGACACCAGTCTTCCTATTCAGGGAGGTCTTGGAGATCCACTAATGGGACCTCAGCCAGTGTCCAGTCTATAAAGAGGAAAGTCTGCTCATGCTTCAGAAAGGGAAGCCTATTCTAGCAAGGCCTGATTTTGTCCTCGAGTGTTTGGAACTGGTAAATGAAAAGCTGAAAGGAGCAAGGTGCTCCCCCCCTCCTCTGTCCCCTCCCCCCAAACCCAAGAGACCCCCTGAGGATCAGATCCTCAACTCACCTTAAGAAAGCAAAAACCTTGGTTAATCTGGGCTAACTGTGTGGACTTAAGCATCCAAAAGGAAAGTAAAACCAGAAATAAACAATCAGTAAGGCTTGAGAAATTGAACTTCAGATATAAAACTTGAGATCTTAGTAAAAAGACAAAAAAAAAAAAAAAGAGAGATAGAGAGCACTGTTGTTTGGCCTGTCTTCAGTTCTTACTGGCAAGTGCATCTACTCTGTGGCTGTCACTGCTTTGGCCATTCTTCA
>VZQC01015628.1:331563-347385 GCA_009823505.1 Rhizomys pruinosus
TGATATGTGTATATATATATATATATATATATATATGTATATATATAATGTATATTTTTGTATATGCATATATATATTGAAGCAATAGAAGTTAGAGAGAACAACAACAAAAGAACTGGAAAAAAACCTCTGTAAGAACTCAGAAAAAGATGCAAGATATGTATGGCAGAGTGCAGGAACTCAGGTGAGGTAGGGGGCATGGAAAGGGAAGTGACTCTAAATTCAATTGAGAAATGATGTATGGAAAAGTCTAATACTATAAAAAACAAAAATAAAAAGAATATGCTTTGAGGGGAATGGGAAAAAAATACCACCAATAGAAATATATCTACCCCAGGCTTACCCTGAGGCTCATCTAACCTTGATAAACCCTCCAGGTGAGCCCCAAGGCTTGTTTCTTCTATATCCTGTGAAGCAGTCAACACTAACCATCACAGCAAGCTGGATATGGTGGGATAGAGACCTTAACTCATTGTGTATGTTCCTTCATTTTCTGTTCCTATAACAGAACAGGAGACTGGGTCATTCTAATGAAAATAGGTTTGAGGTTTTGGGTCATGCTTCTTTGGTTGGAAATCTGAAGGTCAGGTGTCCTCACTTGGAATGAGACACCCATGTTTGCAACACATGACACGATGCGAAGGGAGACAGAGAACACAGGTACGGGAGAACAGTGATGGAGAGGACTGCCGATTCAGTTCTCACAGGGAAGACTGACACAGGCTCACGTACGTCTGGCTGGCCTGGAACTCAGTAGTCAGACCAAGTTGTCCTTGAACTTGTGCCAATCCTCCTGTCTCTGCTTCCCAAGTACTGGGATTCCAGGAGTATGTTACCAGGCCTGGCTGAACACAAATTTTTATTGGGACCAACCATACTCAAACTATCATGATCTGCCTAACTTTTTAATTGCAGGTCTGGTGGTTCAACTTGGCAGAAACTTAGGAGTCAAAAACCAAATAAACCAAATAACTACCAATTTTTTAAGTCTATGAAATTTTCCTGGTAGTGTTAATTTCTTTTAATTCCTCTTAACCCCTGAAGTAGGCAGTTCTCTTAGTGAACACGGGTAAAAATATGGGCTGAAGACAGAGCTACACAATCTATTAGGAAGAAGGATTTTAATCTTTGAGTTCAAATAACAGTCAATGGTCAATTAAAACCTTGACAGTTACACACTATCTTATGAATATAATTTTAAAATGACAGCAACCCTAAAGGCAATTAGCAGTGATGAATTCAGTCTGAAGGAATTATGAGCCTTCCCTTATATCCTTGGGCTCACAGGAAACTGGTATTTCTGGTAACATCTTGCCAGTTCTAGAATTTGTACTTGATGGCAAGTTCTTTGTTGAAACCCCAGCCCCTCTGAATCCCTAGTCTGCCCATGTCCTTTGCATTGAATATGGTCTTATTTTAAACATAGGACAAGTATTAGCTAAAAGGAGTCTTTAAATTGGTTGACCTCTTAGCAGTTTCTTCTTTTGTAAAATGAAGATTAAGTGACTGTTTTAAATGCAGTCCTAAAGACATTTGCTTGTAGTAAACATAATTCCAAAATAAATAGCAATTTCTCATTTCAAATAGTAACAGAAAAGAAATTTTATAACAGATAATTAAAAAATGTAACTCAAGAATTTAGTCATGCTACTTAAAATACACACACACACACACACACACACACACACACACACACACAAATATATATTATATATATATATATATAATAGATATATATAATATATATATATATATATTCTTTCCCCTCGCACAGCTTTCATCACACAGTTTCCTCTTTTCACTTTGGCAGACACTCTTGAGCTGAAGGGTCACTCAGAGGCAATGCTCTTCTTCCTTTGGTCTGTGGCCTCTGAGAAGATAGAAGACTGGAAAGACACACCTGTCCCTCACTGGATATCAGGCCCCTCACTGGAATAGCGTCCTCACTGGATATCAGGCCCATCACTGGATATCAGGCCCTCACTGGATATCAGGCTCCCTCACTGGATATCAGGCCCCTCACTGGATGTCAGGTCCCCACTGGATATCAGGTCCCTCACGGGATATCAGGTCCCTCACTGGATGTAGGTCCCTCACTGGATATCAGGTCCCTCACTGGATCTCAGGTCCCTCACTGGATGTCAGGTCCCTCACTGGATAGCAGGTCCCTCACTGGATGTCAGGTCCCGTCACTGGATGATCAGGTCCCTCGGATTCAGTCTCATGGAGTCAGGTCCCTCACTGGTATCAGGTCCCTCACTGGATGTCAGGTCCCTCACTGGATGTCAGGTCCCTCTCTGGATGTCAGTCCCTCACTGGATGTCAGGTCCTCACTGGATGTCAGGTCCCTCACTGATATCAGGTCCCTCACTGGATATCAGGTCCCATCACTGGATGTCAGGTCCCTCACTGGATGTCAGGTCCCTCACTGGATATCAGGTCCTCACTGGATATCAGGTCCTCACGGGTGTCAGGTCCCTCACTGGATTGTCAGGTCCCTCACCTGGATATTCAGGTCCCTCACGGTAGTCAGGTCCTCACTGGATGTCATGGTCCCTCACTGGATATCAGGTTCCCTCACTGGATATCAGGTCCCCCACTGGATGTCAGGTCCGTCACTGGATGTCATGTCCCTCACTGGATGGTCAGGTCCCTCACTGGATATCTATCAGGTCCCTCACTGGATGTCAGGTCCCTCACTGGATGTCAGGTCCCTCACTGGATATGCTATCAGGTCCCTCACTGGATCGTCAGGTCCCTCACTGGATGTCAGGTCCCTCACTGGATACTATCAGGTCCCTCACTGGATGTCATGTCCCTCATGTGGATGTCAGGTCCCTCACTGGATATCAGGTCCTCTCACTGGATATCAGGTCCCACACTGGATGTCAGGTCCCTCACTGGATGTCAGGGTCCCTCACTGGATATCAGGTCCTCTACTGGATGTCAGGTCCCTCATTGGATATCAGTCCCTCACTGGTGTCAGGTCCCTCACTGGATATGCAGGTCCCCTATATAAGTCCCTCACTGGATGTCAGGTCCCTCACTGGATATCAGTTCGCCTCACTGGATATCAGGTCCCTCACGGGATGTCAGGTCCCTCACTGGATGTCGGTCCCTCACTGGATAGTCAGCTTCCCTCACTGGATAGTCAGGTCCCTCACTGGATGTCAGGTCCCGTCACTGGATATCAGGTCCCTGACTGGATGTCAGGTCCCTCACTGTGTACGTCCATGATCAGGTCCCTCACTGGTTGTAAGGTCCCTCACTGGATAGCAGGTCCCTCACTGGATGTACAGGTCCCTCACTGGATGATCAGGTCCCTCCCTGGATGTCAGGTCCCTCACTGATGTCAGGTCCCTCACTGGATACCAGGTCCCTCACTGGATGTCCTGGTCCCTCACTGGATAGGCTCATGGTGCGCCCTCACTGGATGTCAGGTCCCTCACTGGGTATCAGGTCCCTCACTGGAGTACAGGTCCCTCACTGGATTCAGTCCCTCACTGGATTGTCAGGTCCCTCACTGGATATCAGATCCCTCACTGGATGTCAGGTCCCTCACTGGATGTCAGGTCCCTCACTGGATATCAGGTCCCTCACTGGATGTCAGGTCCCTCACTGGATGTCAGGTCCCTCACTGGATGTCAGGTCCCTCACTGGATATCTATCAGGTCCCTCACTGGATGTCAGGTCCCTCACTGGATGGTCAGGTCCCTCACTGGATGTCAAGTCCGTCACTGGATGTCAGGTCCCTCACTGGTTCTATATCACTAGTGCTCATGATGTCCCTCACTGGATGTCAGGTCCCTCATTGGATATCAGGTCCCTCACTGATGTCAGCTCCCTCACTGGATATCAGGTCCCTCACTGGATGTCAGGTCCTCACTCATGTGGCCTACTGGTCAGGTCCCTCACTGGATGTCACGTCCCTCACTGGATATCAGGCTCCTCACTGGATGTCAGGCCCTCACGTGGATATCAGGTCCCTCACGATGGCCCACTGGATACCAGGTCCCGCACTGGATGTCAGTCCCTCACTGGATATCAGGCCCTCACGGATATCAGGTCCCCCATTCAGTCCATGGATATCAGGTCCCTCACTGGATTTCAGGTCCCTCACTGGATTCAGGCCCCACTGGATGTCAGGTCCCTCACTGGAATATCCTCACTGGTGTCACCCTCACTGGATATCAGTCCCTCACTGGATGTCAGGTCCCTCTACTGGATGTCAGGTCCCTCACTGGATATCAGGTCCCTCACTGGGTAGTCAGGTCCCTCACTGGATAGTCAGTCCCTCACTGGATGTCAGGTGCCATCACTGGATGTCAGGTCCCTCACTAGATATCAGGTCCCTCACTGGATTCGAGTCCCTCATGGATCGGTCCCTCACGATAGGTCCCTCACTGGATATTCAGTCCCTCACTGGAATACTGACTATGTAGGTCCCTCATTGGATGTCAGGTCCCTCACTGTGATATCAGTCCCTCACTGGATGTCAGGTCCGTCACTGGATAGGTCAGGTACAGTCCCTCCTGGATATCAGGTCCCTCACTGGATGTCAGGTCCCTCACTGGATATCAGGTCCCTCACTGGATGTCAGCGTCCCTCAAGATCAGCTCGGGATATCAGGTCCCTCACTGGATGTCAGTTCCCTCACTGGATGTCAGGTCCCGTCACTGGATATCAGGTCCCTACTGGATTCAGGTCCCTCATTGGATACCAGGTCCCTCACTGGATGTCAGGTCCCTCACTGGATGATCAGAGTCCCTCACTGGATTCAGGTCCCTCACTGGATGTCAGGTCGCCTCACTGGATAGTCAGGTCCTCACTGGATATCAGGTCCTCTGATTATCCTCATTGGATGTCAGGTCCCTCACTGGGTATCAGGTCCCTCACTGGATGTACAGGTCCCTCACTGGATATCAGAGTCCCTCACTGGATGTCAGGCCCTCACTGGATGTCAGGTCCCTCACTGGATATCAGGTCCCTCACTGTAGATCAGGTCCCTCACTGGATGTCAGGTCCCTCACTGGATATCAGGGCCCTCACTGGATTCAGGACCCTCACTGGAATATCAGGTCCTGCACTGGATGTCAGGTCCCTCACTGATTTCAGGTCCCTCACTGGATGTCAGGTCCCTCACTGGATATTCAGGTCCCTCACTGGATGATCAGGTCCCTCACTGGATTGATCAGGTCCCTCACTGGATGTCAGCCCTCACTGGATGTCAGGTCCCTCACTTGATTCAGGTCCCTCACTGGATACCAGGTCCCTCACTGGATGTCACGTCCCTCACTGGATATTCAGGTCCCTCACTGGATGTCAAGGTCCCTCACTGGATTATCAGTCCCTCACTGGATATCAGTGTCCCTCACTGGATTGTCAGGTCCCTACTGGATTTCAGGTCCCTCACTGGATATCAGGTCCCTGACTGGATGTCAGGTCCCTCATTGGATGTCAGGTCCCTCACTGGGTATTGTCAGGTCCCTCACTGGATACTCAGGTCCCTCACTGGATGTCAGGTGCCTCACTGGATATCAGGCCCTCACTGGATAGTCAGGCTCCCTCACTGGATATCAGGCTCCCTCACTGGATTCAGGCCCTCACTGGATGTCAGGCCTCCGTCACTGGATATCAGGTCCCTACGGTCAGTCCTCATGATATCAGGTCCCTCACTGAATGTCAGGTCCCTCACTGGATTGTCAGGTCCCTCACTGTGTCAGTGCCATGATGTCAGCGTCCGGATATCGTCCCTGACTGGATGTCGGGTCCCTCACTTGGATGTCAGGTCCCTCACTGGTATTATCAGGTCCCTCACTGGATAGTTCAGGTCCCTCACTGGATGTCAGGTCCCTCACTGGTTTCAGGTCCCTCACTGGATACAGGTCCACTCACTGGATGTCAGGTCCTCACTGGATGTCAGGTCCCGTCACTGGAATATCAGGTCCCTCGACTGGATGTCAGGTCCCTCCATGGATGTCAGGTCCCTCACTGGATTCAGGTCCCTAACTAGGATATCAGGTCCCTCACTGGATGTCAGGTCCTCACTGGATGTCAGTCCTCACTGGATGTAGTCCTCGGATCAGGTCCCTCACTGGATGTCGAGGTCCCTCACTGTGAGTCTAGAATCAGGTCCCTCACTGGATTTCAGGTCCCTCACTGGATGTCAGGTCCCTCACTGGATGTCAGGTCCCGCACTGGATATCAGGTCCCTCACGTATGTCAGGTCCCTCACTGCGATGTCAGGTCCTCACATTCGGTCCATGATTCAGGTCCCTCATCTGGATAGCAGGTCCCTCACGGGATGTCAGTCCCTCACTGGATATCAGTCTCAGCAGATCTCCCTCACTGAGATGTCAGGTCCCTCACTGGATGTCAGGTCCCTCTACTGGATAGTCAGGTCCCTCACGGATGTCAGGTCCCTCACTGCTATTCAGCGTCCCTCACTGGATGTCAGTGTCCCTCACTGGATTCAGGTCCTCACTGAATGTCAGGCCCTCACTGGATATCAGGTCCCTCACTGGATGTCAGGTCCCTCACTGGATAGTAGGCCCCTCACTGGATAGTCAGGTCCTCACTGGATATCAGGGCCCTAACTGGATATCAGGTCCCTCACATGGATGTCAGGTCCCTCACTGCATGTTCAGGTCCCTCACTGGATAGTCAGGTCCCTCACTGGATGTCAGCTCCCTCACTGGATATCAGGTCCCATCACTGGATGTCAGGTCCCTCACTGGATTTCAGGTCCCTCACTGGATATCTGGTCCCTCACAGGATTCAGTCCCTCACTGCGATGTCAGGTCCCTCACGATTCAGGATCTGAATCAGCCTCACTGGTTCAGTCCCTCACTGGATATCAGGTCCCTCACTGGATAGTCAGGTCCCTCACTGGATGTCAGGTCCCACAGATATCAGGCCCTCCGGGTAGTCCTACGAGTCAGGTCCCTCACCGTCGGCACTGATCAGGTCTCCTGTGCGTCCCACTATCGGTCCACTGGTGTCAGGTCCCTCACTGGATATAGGTCACTGTATTGGTCCCTCACTGGATGTCAGTTCCCTCACTGGATGTCAGGTAGCCTCACTGGATGTCAGGTCCCGTCACTGGATATCAGGTCCCTCGACAGGATGTCAGGTCCCTCATGCATGTCAGGTCCCTCACTTGATAGTCTCACTGTGTCACCCTCACTGGATATCAGGTCCATCACTGGATTTCAGGTCCCTCACTAGGATAGTCTGGTCCCTCACTGGATATCAGGTCCCTCACTGGATTCAGGTCCCTCCTGATAGTCAGGTCCCTAACTGGATATCAGGTCCCTCACATGGATGTCTGGTCCCTCACTGCATGTCAGGTCCCTCACTGGTATGCAGGTCCCTCACTGGATGGCAGGTCCCTCACTGGATATCAGGTCCCTCACTGGTGTCAGGTCCCTCAATGGATGTCAGGTCCCTCACTGGATATCAGTCCCTCACTGGATGTCAGGACCCTCACTGGATATCAGGTCCCTACACTGGATATCAGGTCCCTCACTGGATGTCATGTCCCTCACTGGATATCACGGCCCTCACTGGATGTCAGGTCCCTCACTGATATCAGAGTCCCTCACTGGATATCAGGTCCCCGCACTGGATGTCAGGTCCCTCACTGGATATCAGGTCCCTCACTGGATGTACCAGGTCCCTCACTGGATGTATCAGGTCCCTCACTGGATGTCAGTTCCCTCACTGGATGTCAGTCCCTCACTGGATGCCAGGCCCTCACTGGATATCAGGTCCCTCACTGGATACCAGGTCCCTCACTGGATGTCACGTCCCTCACTGGATATCAGGCCCTCACTGGATATCAGGTCCACTCACTGGATGTCAGGTCCCTGCGACTCGGTTCATTGAGTCAGGTCCCTCACTGATATCAGGTCCCTCACTGAGGGTTCCCTATGGTGTCAGGTCCCTCACTGGAAGCTATCAGGTCCCTCACTGGATGTCAGTCCCGTCACTGGATCAGGTCCCTCCTGGCTATTTCAGGTCCCTCACTGGAGACCAGGTCCCTCACTGGATGCAGTCTCTGATTTCAGGTCCCTCACTGGATAGATCTCATGAGCGGTCCCTCACTGGATGTCAGGTCCCTCACTGGTACTAGTCAGGTCCCTCACTGGATTCAGGTCCCTCACAGGATGTAGGTCCCTCACTGATGTCAGGTCCCTCACTGGAGTATCAGGTCCCTCAACTGGAGAGGTCTACGGATCAGGTCCCTCACTGGATGTCAGGTCCTCACTGGATGTCAGGTCCCTCACTGATATCAGGTCCCTCACTGGATATTCAGGTCCCTCACTGGATGTCAGTCCCTCACTGGATATCAGGTCCCTCACTGGATATCAGGTCCCTCACTGGATATCAGGTCCCTCACTGGATATCAGGTCCCTCACTGGATATCAGGTCCCTCACTGGATGTCAGGTCCCTCACTGGATGTCAGGTCCCTCACTGGATATCTATCAGGTCCCTCACTGGATGTCAGGTCCCTCACTGGATGTCAGGTCCCTCACTGGATGTCAGGTCCCTCTATGAGCGTCCCTGGGATGCAGGTAACAGCTGCTTTTGTTTTCTCACACTTTTTTTTGGTACTTTTGAGACAGGGTCTCCCTTTAGTCCCAGATGGCCTGGAGCTCACTCTGTAGACCAGGCTGGCCTGGACCTCACTCTGTAGACCAGGCTGGCCTGGAGCTCACTCTGTAGACCAGGCTGGCCTGGAGCTCACTCTGTACACCAGGCTGGCCTTGAACTCAGAGATCACCTGAATCTGCCTCCCAAGTGCTAGGATTAAAGGGGTGCACAACCACGCCCAGCTTGTTTTCTCATATTTTTGTATCCAATGATCCTACTTATTCCACAGAAATCTTTTAATTCTAATGTCATAGCCAAGAGAATGAGATAGATAGGAATCCCCTCCTATCTATGTTAGAAGCACATTAACTCTGAATGTGAAAATCTACCTTGAATAAAGTCATTTTCTGTTTCTCAGTGTGTTATGACTTTTGCTGTGTGTAATCACAAGCTATTTTGCAAATTTAATTACCTTTTAATTTGTTCAAATGATTTAATATTATCTTAATCTACCAAGAGTAATTCTGTAATAGACCCTTTTTTTCTTAGTGAATTAGAGAAAATGTGGATAAGTCGAGAAAATGTCATAAATTAAGACATTTATGAGATGTATTAGACAAGAACAACTTGTTTTCTATGTTTATCTGTTGAATATCATCCCATACTGGTAATGTAGGAATCAAGGTAAATTATGAATATTATTGGGACTGGAGAGTTGGCTAGAGGTTAAGAGCACTGACTGCTCTTGCAGAGGACCTGGGTTGGATTCCCAGCACCCACATGGCAGCTAAGGATTTTCTTAACTCAAGTTCCAGGGGAATCCGATGTCCTCCTCTGACCTCCGAAGCATTGCACGACAAGAGTACACCTACTTACATGCAGACAGTACACTCATACACATAAAAAATGAAAAAAAGTTTTAAAAATATGAATATTATTAAAGAGTTTCTATATTGATTTCCATGATCAGACTGGATTTTTTTAAATGAACACTACCAACTGCCTATTGCAAATTTTTAAATATAGGCTTCTCTGGCAAATTCATATCCTATAAGGTGACTTATGAAGTGCTCATATATAAAATAAATTGGTCTTAAAAATTCAGGTGTTTGGGATTTATCTCAGGAGACTTTTATCTGAAGCTTTAATCTGCAATATGAAGTTTCAAGTGATTCTACTAAAGATGGTTTTGGGGATGCAGTTTGGGAAACAGATAAAGTCATTTGCAGTTGAAAAGAAAAAAAAGGAAGATTTTATATTGATATGAATTGGTACATTTTTTAATATTTTTAAAGTGAAGATATTTATTTTTAGAAATATTTGATGATTTATTTTCTTGATGATAGTTTAAAATTTTATCAGTGATTTAGGGTGGTATCAATTTCCCCTATCATTTCTCTGTTGATAATTTTCAACAAAATTGGCTGTATCACTAGACAATACCTTATTAGTATATTTTAAGTGTTTTCTATATTCCCTAATCATTGCTGTGATCACTAGACATAAATATCTTAAATAGAATTGCTAAAATTATTTATTTATTTATTTTTCTACTTTTATGTGTATGAGTGTACTGCCTGCATGTAGGATGGTGCACCCATGTCCTGCAATGCAACGGAGGTCAGAAGAGAGCATCAGATTCCTCTGGAACTGGAGTTAAAGATGGTTCTTAGCTGTCATGTGGGTGCTGGGGATTGAACCTGGGTCCGCTGCAAGAGCAGTGGGCACTCTTAACCCCTGAGCCATCTTTCCAGCCCTATGCTAAAATAATTTTTATTTCTCATATAAATCAGGTTGAGTCTGTATTCTCTACAGTGTTTAAATCATTAAAGGTAGTAAAAACCCCTTTTTGGCCCCCAGCACTAAGTCTTAAATGTTCCTTAATCTTTTCTTTAGCCAGAAATCATTCCAAGGCAAAATGTTAATACTTCACTTACTTCCCAAATGAGCGAGCAAGAAGAGTTGTATTATAACTCAGGATGCCTAAGGTCTCCTTCAGAGCTTCAGAGTAGAGTCAAACCTGGTCGTACTCAAGGGTCCAAAGAAACCGAAGAGAAAGGTATGAACGATATTAACATCAGTGTAAGCCCTGCTAACTATAAGAATACAAGGAGACTAAACAACACAATACTGAACAATGAGTGGGTCAGAAAAATAAATAATGAAATAAAAGCATTCCTGGAACTAAATGAAAATGACAATACAACACAACAAAACCTGTGAGATACATTAAAGTCAGTCCTAAGAGGGGAAATTTATAGCCCTAAGTGCCCACATTAAAAAAAAAAACAGAAAGAGAACAAAAAAAATGATCTAACACTGCATCTAAGAACACTTGAGTGACAACAACAAATGAACCCTAAACTCAACAGACAGGAAGAAATAACAAAAATCAGAGCAGAAATCAATGAAATAGAAACAAAGAAAACAATACAAAAATCAATGAATCCAAAAGCTGGTTCTTTGAAAAGATGAAATAGATAGAACTGTAGCCCAGTTAGCCAAAAGAAAGAAAGAGCATCTCCATATCAACAGTATTCATGATGAAAGGGGAAACATTACAACAGATAAAGAAAAGATCCAGACAATCATATGAGAATACTTCAAAAACCTATAATCTACTAAATTTGAAAACCTAAAGAAATGGATGAATATCTGAAATCCTGGGATTCATCAAAGCTTAACCAAGAAGAGATTGACAGCTTAAACAGACTCATAGTACTTGAGGAAATTGAAGATGTAATAAAAAGCCTCCCAACTAAAAAAAGCCCAGGCCCAGATGGTTTCACAGCAGAATTGTATAAAACATTTAAAGAGGTCTTACAACCATTACTACTCAAACTTTTCAGAAAGAAACAAACAGAGGGAATTCTCCCAAATTCCTTCCCTGAAGCCAGCATCACTCTAATACCAAAACCAGGCAAAGACACAAACAAGAACGAAAACTATAGTCCCATATCCTTAATGAGCACAGGTGCAAAAATTCTGAACAAAATACTTGCAAACTGCATACAGACCTACATCAAAAAGTTGATCCAGGATGACCAAGTTGGATTCATACCAGAGATGCAGGGATGGTTCAACATACGAAAATCAATAAATATCATAAAACACATAAATGGACTGAAAGACAGAAACCACACAGTCATCTCAATCAATGCAGAAAAGCTTTTGAAAAATCCAAAATCCAGCATCTCTTCATGCTTAAAGTTCTAGAGGGAATTGGACTAGAGTGATAATTCTTCAATGTAATCAAAGCCATATACCGGAAGCCCACAGCCAACATCATCCTAAATGGAGAAAAGTTGGAAGCATTCCCCTTAAAGGCAGGAACACAGCAAGGCTGTCCACTATCACCACTCCTCTTCAATATAGTTCTTGAAAGGCTTGCTAGGGCAATAATGTGAGAAAGTAAAATTAAAGGAGTACTAATTGGAAAAGAGGAAGTAAAACTATCCCTTTTTGCAGATGATATGATGCTTTACCTAAAGGATGCTAAAAACTCCACCAGAAAACTCTTAGAAATGATCAAAAGTTTCAGTAAAGTGGCGGGATACAAAATAAACCTAGAAAAATCAGTAGCCTTCCTTGACACCAACAATAAACAACTGGAGAAGGAATATAAGGAAACCTTCCCAATCACAATAGCTCAAAAAAAAATAAAATACCTAGGAATAAACCTAACCAAAGACACCAAAGACCTCTACAACAAAAATTTTAACACCCAGAAGAAGGAGATTGAAAATGACATTAAAAGATGTAAAGACCTCCCATGCTCATGGATTGGAAAAATTAATATAGTAAAAATGTCCATTCTACTCAAATTAATATACAGATTCAGTGCAATCACAATCAAAATCCCCATGAGCTTTTTTACAGACTTAGAAAAAAAATCCTTAAATTCATATGGAAAAAAAAAGACCCCAAATAGCTAAAGCAACCCTGAGTGAAAAGTGCAATACTGAGGGAATTACATTACCAGACTTCAAGCTATATTACAGAGGTATAGTCATAAAGACAGCCTGGTACTGGCAAAAAAACAGAACCATTGACCAATGTAACAAAATTGAAGATCCAAACTTGAGCTTATATAACTTCGGCCACCTCATATTTGACAAAGGGATCAAAAAAGCTCAATGGAGGAAAGATAGCATCTTCAGCAAATGGTGTTGGCAAAACTGGATCACCATTTGTAGAAGAACAAAATAAAACCCTTACCTCTCACCCTGTATAAAAATAAACTCCAAGTGGATCAAAGATCTCAACCTAAAAACCTGAAGCCTGAAATGTTGAAGGTGATAGAAGGAAAGTCGGCAGCAACCTACAAGGCATAGGCATAGGAAAAGACTTTCTAAATCAAACAGCAGCTGCACAGGAAATAAAGACAACTTCTGCCAAGTGGGACCTCATCAAACTCAAAAGCTTTTGTACAGGTAAAGAAACAATCAAGGAAGTGAAGAAAAAACCCATAGAGTGGGAGGAAACCTTCAACACTGATACATCTGACAAAGCATTAGCATCCAGAATAAACTAATTAAAAAACAAAGAAAACAAATGGCCTGTTCAAAAGATGGAGTAAAGAGCTGAACAGAGACTTCACAAGTAAGGAAGTAAAGATGGCTGAGAAACATTTTAAAAAGTATTCAAAATCATTAATAATTAAGGAAATGCAAATTAAAACCACACTAAGGTATCATCTCACTCTAATAAGACTAGCCAAGATCAAGAAAACAATAGACACCCAATGCTGGAGATGTTGGGGGGAAAGGGGAATACTCATTCATTGCTGGTGGGAATGTAAACTGGTACAAACTCAAAATGAGCCTACCACCTCACCCAGCCATACCACTCCTGGGTCTAGACCCACAAGATGCATCCTACTGCAAAGATACATGCACAACTATGTTTATTGGAGCTCTTTTCACAATAGCAAAGAGCTGGGAACCAATCTAAATGCCCCTCAACTGATGACTGGATAACAAATATGTGTACATCTACACAATGGAGTTCTATGCAGGGGTAAAGAAAGATGACATCATGAGCTTTGCTTGTAAATGGATGGAACTCGAAGCCATTATGCTAAGTGAAGTAATGCATTCCCAGAAAAAAAAAAAAAAAGGTGAATGGTTTCCCTCATTTGTGGATCCTAACATCAAATCCCCAGTTGACAGGCAAACTGAGCGACTTTATTATTATATTTCATTGTATCTGAAAGCAACTGTGCTATTCCAATGTAAATCTCTTATTGGGCTCTAGAATTCTCTTATCACTTGTATTCACACATTGTAATTACCATTTATGGATGGCATATATGTATTCATATTCTAAAAAAAAGTGTAAAGTTACATATCTTTTTACCTGCATGCAACTTTACTGCTAAAATGTGAATCTCTAAATGTGTTTAGGAATTAACCTATAGTTTATTTTCAGAATTTGTAATTTTGATTTATGTGTGGAGTATATATATATGCTTATTTTGGAATAATATAAAATTAAAGGAAACAAAAAAGAGAGAGAAAAACCTATTCAAAGAACTGACCCAAACAACAAACTCGTGCATTGAAAAGGTTATAAAAGACTGAGAAAAAGATGTAAGACAGGACTTAAAATGTATGACAGAATCCATGAGCTCTGGTGGGGAGGGGGTGCATGGATGGGGGAATGAGACTAAATTTGATTTAAAAATGTATGAAATGTGCTCAACAAAAATTAACTTAAGAAAAAAAAATAAAATAAAACAAAATCTTTTTTCCTGGTAAAGATTTGACCATGTTGCTCTCAGTCTTCAGCCCATTTTTTGATGTGTTCACTAAGAGAACAGCCTACTTCAAGTGTTAAGACAAAGTAAATGCAATTAGCACTATTGAAGAAGCCTGAGACAAACTTTCAAACCTCTTTTCATTATAAATGCCCCAGTCTCCTGTTCTGTTACAGCTACTGGAAATGAACTAAGATAAACCCTGAGTTAAGGTCTCTATCCCACCATATCCAGTTTGGAGTGATGGTTAATGTTGTCACCTTCACAGGATTCACAAGAAACAAGACTTGTGGCTCACCTGGAGGGTTTATCAAGGTTAGATTAGACTCTCGGCAAGCCTGCTTGTGGGTATCATTTGGTGGTTATATATTTTTTAATATTATTTGTGTGAGTGTTTTCTCTGCATGCATGTAATTACATCACCTGTTTGCAATGCCCATAGAAGCCTGAAGAGTGTGTGGGACACCCAGGAATTATCTGCTTCTTGGCTGAAGTTAATACCTGAACAGCTGCCACCAGTTCCTGCTGCTGTTATTTCTTCACCATGAAGACCGCAACTGTGAACTAAAATAAACCTCCATTCCTTAAATTGTTTTCATCAGGGAGTTTTATCAAAGCAACAGAATAAGAATTTAAGACACTTGGAGCTGCTGGTGTTGGACAAACAACAGAGACAATACATAAAGAAATTGATTAACTGGGAATTCTGTAGCAGCAAACCATTGCTCTAGAAAATTCACTTTGGGACCTCAGATCTGGGGATGGAGATCATGCTGCTTATATAAGCATTAATCACACCGAGACTCTTCTCTGATCTTTATCCTTACCCCTGATAACAGGGTGGATCATGTCAGTTTGTAAGCATGATTTCCATATCTGTCATCTTCATTAATGTGAGAGCAGCATGTTCAGGAGATATGAGGCCTGACAGACACCCTCTTCTGACCTCTGCAGGCATTGTATGCCACAGGTTTACTTACACACATGTGGGCAATACATTCAAACCCATAAAATGAAAATAATAAATAAAACATATAGAATCATAATGATCCAATAACCAAAGCCAAATAAAGAAACCACTCCAAATTCTATTTTATTTTTATTACTAAGCTCTGAATTTCTATAGAAAAACTTAATTGAAGACAATTCTATTCAAGATGATAATCACTCTAGACAGAATTTATTGAAATTCCCAATGTGCCAGGAAGAAAGTGCAACACAGCACTGGAAGCCTGGGAGTGCCAAACACAACACATCACCAGTTCATAAAACACAACACATCATCAGTTCATAAAACAGAAAAGGGTGTGCCAGGCCTGGTGGCACAAGCCTTTAATCCTGGCAGTTGGGAGGCAGAGGCAGGCTAATCTCTGTGAGTTCAAGACCAGCCTGGTCTACAGAGTGAGTTCCAAGACAGCCAGAGCTGTATGGAGACTCTATCTCAAAAAGACCAAAAAAAAAAAAAAAA
>VZQC01015628.1:351042-376042 GCA_009823505.1 Rhizomys pruinosus
CCTGAGAACCTTTGAATAAAAATTTAAAAAATAAACTCTGTAAAGAACACATGTACTTATAACAAAATTAAATCCTCACAGAATTAAAATACTTCATATTTTGAAAAATTCATGATTTGTATTTTCAATGTACAATTTTTATTGGATTTTTGTGGATTTCATAAAATGTATCTTAATCAAATCCAGACCTCCTCCCCTGTCTGTACCCCAACCTGATATCAAGCATTTGGTCATACATATCAAGTTAAGTTTCAAGTTAAGTTTCTCTACCCAAATGTTCCTCAATGTGAGTTCGCCTACTAGGAAAAAAAAAAAAAAAAACCAACATGAAAAACCAAGACACTGTGTATCCTCCAATAATTATGAATCCAATAATAGTATCTAGTGAAAACATCATTGAAGTACTCCCAGACAAATAATCAAAAAAGAAGATTGTAACTAGGTACAAACAATTCAAAGAAGAAATGAATACTTACTAAGATAACTAAAGAGATGAGTGAAGCAAGGAAGTCAATCTAAGAAACAAAAATATAATTCACTAAGGATAGAGCCATCAAACAAGAACTAAATTGAAATGATGCTAGAAATTAAAACTGGATAAGCCAGATAAAACATCAATAGGAAGCTCCCCAATGTAATGGATCATATAGAAAATGGAGAATCATGAATGGAAGATAAGATAGAGGACCCGGATGGTTAACCATAAAATTTTAAATAAATGAGCAGAATCTGGGAGAGCCCTGGGTAACTATGAAAAGACTCAACCTTCAAATTATGAGTAAACAAGAAAGAGAATACCAGAGCCAAGGCATAAAGAATATCTTCAAGAAAATTATAGAAGAAAACTTCCCGAACCTAGAGAAAGAGATGCCCATCCATGTACAAGACCCCTACAGAGCACCAAAGAGACAGGACCAGAAACAAAACTCTCTAAGATGTGTGAGAGAATGTGTTAAAACACAGAAGAAAGGGTATTGAAAGCTTCAAGAGAAAAATAAGTCACTTCTAATGGTAGGCCCATCTGAGTAACATCTGATTGTTAAACATAAACATTTAAAGTCAGAATGGCCTGCAAAGATGTATTTTTTTAGGTTCTGAATGACCACAATTATCAAGCCAAGATGTTAGTCCTAGCAAAACTATTAAAATTGAAGGATAAATGTAAAAATCCAAAATAAAAACAAATTAAAGGAATTTATGACCACCAAGTACAGAGCATAATGGAAGGGATAGTTCAGTCTCAAGAGAAGGGTAAATGCACTTAAAAGATCACATGGAATAAATAAAAATGTCTAAAGCAGTTAATCAAAGGGTCAAAGAAAGCACCAGAAAGGAAAAAAAGGAAGACTCTGGAATACTTAAAGAGTACCCTGGTTATGGTTTGTTAGAGTTGAAAATGGTTCCCCTCTCCAAAGCAATCTACAGATTCAATGAAATCTCCACAAAACTTCCAATAGAACTCTTTACAGGAATTAGACAAGGGTAGTCAAAACAATCCTGAAGAGCAAAACACTACAGAACACATAACATCCATGATACCAAGTAATACTACAGAACCATAGTAATAAAAACAGCATAATATTGACATAAGACAGACACACTGACAAATGATACAGGATCGAGACAACAGACATGATACACATAGGAGAAATACAGTATCTTCAACTAATAGCGCTGGACAAGCTGGATAGTACATGTAGAGGAATAAAACTAGACCCTTATCTCCCGCCCTGCACAAAGTTTAACTCCAAATGGATCAAGGACCACAATGACATAAGACATTTATTTTGAATCTGATTTTTTTTTAAAGTATGGAATACACTGGAACTTAGAGACACAGGAGAAGATCTTCTAAACAGAAACTAATGGTGCAGTCATGAAGACCAATTGACAGATGGGACCACATGAAAGTACAAAGCTTCTGTACAGAAAGAAACCACTGGCCAGGTGTGGTAGCTCACTCCTTTAATCCCAGCACTTGGGAGGCAGAGGCAGACATATCTCTGTCAGTTCAAGGAGAGTCTGATCTATATAGGGAGTTCCAAGCCAGCTGGGACTACAAGGAGACACTGTCTGAAAAGAACCAAAATAAAAGATGTAGGGGTGATATCACAATTTGAAGGAAGAGGCAGACTATGAAAATAGATACAATCTTTACCAGCTATAGAGTTCATAAGGGTTAGTCGCTAGAATATAGTAAGAATATATTTTAAAAAACTAAGTTAAAATTTAAAAATAAATGAAACAGGGAATTCCCAGAAGAAATAGAAATGACCGAGAAGCACTTTAAAAATGTTCAACATCCATAGCCATTAGGGAAATACAAACTAAAGCTGCTTTGACATTTCATATTACTCCACCCGAGATGGCTAAGATTTAAAAAAAATACAAAAGATGCTGGCATGGATGTAGAGAAAGAGAGTTATCCACTCCTGTTGGGAGTGCAAAGTGGTGTCGCCACTATGGTAATCAGTAGGGAGGTTACTGAAAAACCTAGAAATACATCTACAGGACTCAGTTATAGCATTCTTGAATGTATATCCAAAGGACTCAGTATACACATACCTTGCTGCTGTATTTACAATAACCATGCAATAGACAAACCCTAGATGTCCATCAACTGATGAGTGGACAATGAAATTGCACTACACATACACAATGGAATATGTATTCAGCCTAAGAAAAATGAAATTCGTAGGTAAAATGAATGGAATTAGAAATAATCATTCTGTGTGAAGGAGTCCATTACAGAAAGACTTGCTCTTGTTTGTATATGGACACAAGGTTTGAATCTTTAGATAAGTGAGATAAATTGGAAAATCCATAGAGGTTAGGAAACTACTAAGGGGCCATGGGGTGGCAATTTCCAGAAAGGTGGGATAACAAACAGGTGGTGTGAAGAGGGAAGGGACAACAATGGAACATGAAAGATTAAATGGAGTGGGGAATGGAATGGGAGGTTACAAGAGGAATAAGGAAAGGGCTAACTAACACAGAAGGCCTTTGAAAATGGCATATGGATACTTATGACTATGGAAGCTTCCTAAATATATACGTATATTAAAGGGGCTTAAATAGATTTACCATATAACAGGGGACAATGTCTCTTTCAGACACCATTGGCTATCAAATAAAAACTCCAGTCCCAGGAATAGATTAAGTCATTTTGACTCACCAGTCAGTGGTATGCAACAAATATTACAGGCAGTTGTTACCACTCTTGGTTACCCTAGAGAATTTGATTACCCTAATTTAGACTCTGTTGCCCACTAGTGCAATAGTGGCATGGGAGTTATGGGAGTAACCAACCACTTTCTGTTTGGCTTTAAAGCAATCCTCACAAGACTATTAACTGAACCAAAAATCCATGGTCATAACCTATAATGGAGAACCCAATTCTGCTACATAGACATCATAATAAAGAACCCTATAAGTTCTTATCCTTATTCCCATAAATTATTGCATGTCTCTACCCTCATTAGAAAAGTGTTTTTTCAGTAGATGGTGGTTAATGTAGAGACCATATGCAGAGACTAAGTGATTATGGGGTGTTTAAGTCTAAAGGACACATTTATCACACCCCTTCCCTTCAAGTCTAAGAGATCATCACAGAAAAGGGAGCAGAAAGATTGTAGGATTGGGTAGAGGACATCTGCAAGAAAGCAGTGTTTTCAGAACATGACAGGCCTATTGCACATGTGAACTGGCAGCAGTGATTGTTCCTGGGGATATGAGACTCACTTTTCTTCTAGGTTGCAGCCATTGGGCTGAAGCAATAGAATGTCTCACTCCCATGCACATATTGACAGCACTAGTGCACATTTGGTTCCTTATCATCTCCCTTACAGACCTCTGATTTCTTACCATCTTCTGGCAGAAGACATCTGGTTCGCCTATAGGAACTCCCTATGTCTCCTCTCTGGGTAGGAGCAGTACAGTACCAGAGAGGCAAGAACCATCTTCTGGGATTCTCTGGGCTCCCTATAAATCCCAGACTTCTCTGAATGCCTCCCCCAAACCTCCATTTCTGAGGGACAGAAAGTGGTTTGCTCTTCACAGTTATAAAGCTATCTGCATCTGCTGAGGTCAGATTCTTTATCACCTTGCCTTTCCACCATGAAATCTAGCAACTTCCATTCAACTCAGGAAGCAGATAAGCATGTTAAGATTTGGTATAACATAGACATGAAAACATCACAGGGGCGTTTTGAGGAAAAGGAGTGTTAACAAATAACTCCCAGCATCAAGGGCATTGGGATGAACTGCAAAATCAGAGGAGACATGGAACTTGCCAACACATAGGGAGATAAGATACTTGGACATTTCTTTCAAGCACTAACCCCAAGAAAATTGGTGTGAGGACCAAGCTGACTCCATTTTAGCTTGGTCAGCTCCATCTTGGCCTGGAGTTCACCCTAGAGTTAAAAAAAAACCAAAGGCATGGCATAGATAAATCAATCCTTTACTTAGTAGAGCAATTTAACTTCTGCCAAAAAGCATACAGTTAAATGCTTTATGAGGATGGATGGTCCAAACCAGGTAAAACAATAGAACAAAGAGTCCAGAGCAGGTGAATGCACATAATAAAAATCTGATTGATCTGTAACCAAGATCCCATCAATCAGAGGAGTCACCATGACCATGATGGAAACCCCTAACTGGGAATAAAAGCTAAGGGAAATTGGGTCTCAAGGCCACTGCCCTCCAGTCCCATGGGAGTGTGCTTGGCCTGACACGTAGTCTGCTCTATCTATTCTGTCTGAGTTGTTGGTTGTTGTGGCTTCTTTTCTGCTTGCTCGTAACTAACCCTCGATTAAACTTATATCTACAACTGATTGTGGCCCCCCGGCATCTTTCTTACGTGAGTGTGGCAGATTGAGCCTAACAATTGGTAGTATATTCCAGAAATTTCTCTTTTTAAATTTTGTGGAACTATATCCAACTGCATTTGTACAGTGTACATAATACTGAATTAAATTGTTTGTGACTTGAGTAGAATAATCAGGCAACTTATTTGACTAATAAACAACAACTCTTCAATGACTTATAAATAAGAATGGCATCTAAATAAGCTGGCTACTGGCAATGCAAAAACATCCCAAAGACTCATTTTGCCAAAGGTTTTTTTTTCATATTTTTTTCTTTATTTTTTTCTTTTCACAGGAAAACAGAAATAATACAAAATAACAAGAACAAAACAAAACAACAAGAACAAAAAAGGGGGGATTTCCATTTCTTATTCTGGTGAAATAAAGAATCAATCTGCGGGGCTTGGTATGTACTTCTTTTTTTCCCTTCTCTCTTTCTTTTCTTTCTACTTTTCCTACTCTTTCAGGGCTACCAGAAAGATATGTGTTTACTGGCTAGTCCAGGAAGCCTGAGTTCTCAGCTGAGAAAAAGTCTGCTTAATTTTTTTTTTTGGGGGGGGATCTCATCTCTTAACTGCCTAATCAATTTCTAGCTCCTGTTTACTTATTTTACCCTCTGAAAAGGGACACCCCAGTTTCCAGAAGGGAATCTGGATGCTGACTAATCTGATTTCTTCCATGATGAAAAGGGACATTGGGTGTGGCAGCTGGGGTATCCTCCATTCAGAGGGTCAATCTAAAAGACCCCCAAGCATAACCCTAGAGGGGAAAAATCATTGACTGGTGCCCATGAAAGTAAAATGGAGGCAGGAGTAGTTAGGTACACGACCTAGGGAGGGGACCAGGAGAAGTAAGAAGAGGGTAATTTCCACTGTCCAACTTAAAATCCATTAGAATTTCTTGGCCACGTATTTCAAAGTTTCATTTATTAGGTTTCTCCTTCTGTTCATTTGGCCATGTTGGATTCAGGATCTGCTTTTCAGGCTTTTTAATAGTCAGGATATGAGTTTCCACTTAGATATTTGCTAGAAAGGAAGAGGAAATTTTATTATTGAGCATTAAATAACAATAGTGGACTTGTCCTTTGCCTGCAGGTGACCCTACTCTGTTAATCAAGACCAAGATCTAAGGTGTTATGCCAGTTTAACATCATTTCATATAACTTTACACCCAATATGTGGAGACACAGTTTTTCAGGCTTTAAAAGAAAGATACTGAATATTTATCTATGGTTATACTTTCTTTTGGGTGCTTAAGTCCACACAGTTAGCCCAGATTAACCAAACTTTGTTTCCTCAAGGTCATTTGAGGTTCTGGTCTTCAGGGGTCACTTGGGTTTGGTGGGTGGGGGCCTCCTGGCTCCTTCTGGCCATTCTTAATTGAGGACAAGGTCAGGTCTTGCTGGACCAGGCTTCCCTTTGGAACACAAGGTGACTTTCCTCTATATTGACATTCCTCTTTATAGACTGGACACTGGCTAGGGTTTTGTTGGTGGATCTCCAAGACCTCTGTGAACAGAAAGTCTGGTGACTCACAATTGCAGGACATTTTAAATGATGGCTCCACACAAAATCCCCTGGGACCAACAGATCTCATCACGCAAGGAACAAAATTGTCCCTTAAGTCCCTTGGCCAAATTGGTATGGACCTTAGGTATGGGCATTAAGCATCCAAAAAAGATAAGTTACACAAATCTGGTACTTGTAATTACTATATCAGAGTTAGATAAAGCTTGAATAAAAGCCTAAGAAGCCTTGTATAAACATTGACTGGAAAAAAAGTAACACCATAAGATAAGCAGGGAAAGCCGATAAGAGAAATTTAAACAAACATAAGTAGTCTCTTTACTTTCCCAAACTCCATATCCTGATTTGTAGTTTTCCAATAACAGGGAACATACCTGTTGACCAGAATTAAGCTGAAAAAATTTACCAAGTCCGTCCAAACTGTCTCCTTCTGGGGTGCATTCCAGTAGTTCAGGGAAGTAAACCTAGCTCTCCCTGAGTCAAGTTATCTTGAAATGGGCAGAACAGATATCAAAAGTAACACTTTGCGTAATAGACAGAGACCAAAAAATATCTTTCAGTAGTCAAAGGTAACCCAATACTTGTCTATGCACCTTTAATCCAAATCTACAACTGGAAGTCCAGTATAAGACAAGAATGGACCAAAAACCAACCACAACCTTGTGTGGTTATAATCCCATTTAGACTATTAGTAAACTGGCTTTCACATTTATACCATTCCACTCTAGAAACATTTAACCACTTCAATCCAGTACAAGTACCTTATTTTCTGCTAGACATTGCAATATTTATGACCATCCAGCCGAATGGGGCCATTCCTCCAAACATATCACCATAAAATAAAAACCTTAAAGTGACCCTACAAGTCCCAGGGCAGGCTCTCGTCAACCAAATCTTTCAAGATACTCAGAAATGCAACACATAGGCCTGGCCAAAAGCATGACTATCCACCCCAAAGATGTCCCACTTAGTGATCAAATATCCCACACACAAAACACAATCAAAAGCCTTGAATTCTATTTTATCTAGTATTAGCATAGCAACTCCTCCTTCTTTATTGATGCTAATTACTTGTATTTTTTTTACCCTCCTTGGGATAATATCTATCTTTAAAGGTGAGGTAAGTTTCTTGGAGACAAGAAAAAAATGGATGGATGCTATTTCTTAATCCATTCTTCTAGTCTCTGTCTCTTAGGTAGAAAATTTATGCCATTGATATTTAAAACTATTGTTAAGAGAATTAAATTGTTTCCAAACATTTTCATTTCTATACAATCTTACCCTAGGCTTTTATTTCCATAGTGGTAATATCATTTGTTTTCTAGCATTGATTATTTACAGTTGTCCCTCTTCTCTGCTCTTTGTTTTGCTTGAAGTATTCTCTGCAGGCATGGCTTATTGGAGAGGAATTCTTTCAACTTATTTATGTCATGGAACATTTTCCTTTCTACTTTAATTATAATAGACAGTTTTTGCTGGATAAAATACTCAGGGTTGGCATCTATAGTCTTTTTTTTTATTGATGCTTTGTGCATTTCATACATCATTTTCCAATTCAGTTCAGGCATATTTCCCTTTCCCTTCTCCCCCACCCCCCCAACTGAGATCATGCATTCTGCCATAACTGTCCTGCATATTTCTCTCAGTTTTTTTTTCCATTTTTTAGCTATAAGTGATAATCCATGAGTACAAGCATCCTTCATGTAAAACCAATTTGCAGGCTGTTGTGCCCAAACCCCCACAGCCCCACCTTCCAGCGGGGGGTCAGGTTGATCAAATGAGGGTCCAGACTACATTGCTGTAGTTTCACCATTCACCCCAATAGCAGCCCTTACATTCTACCACGCCCCCTCTTCCGCAGATTATTCCCTGGGCTTAGAAAAGGGGTGCAGGTGGAGGAGAAGCAGAACAGTCCACTCTCTCTGGAGCTGTTGTCTTGGACTCTGATCAATTCTGGCTGTTTCCTTTCATGGGCTGATAGTTTGTCCAGGACCTTTCGATCCTACTAATGAAGCACAAGCAATTAGATATATAGGTATTTAAACAGCATTAATAGTTATGGTAGGTTACTTTGGTATAGACACATATGTTTAGATAATATGTTGATCCATGAGTTACATTTTTTTCCTGTTAAATATGACAGGGTCTTTCTGTGGCTTATGGCATCTATAGTCTTTTAGAACAGGGAATATTTTAGACCAGGCTCTTCTGGATTTTATCCTCTGCCTTGAAAAATCAGCTGTAATTCTTCTGATAGGTTTTCCTAGACAGCTTGTTTTCTTTTTGCAGCCTTCAGTATCTTTTCTTTGCTTTGAACATCTAGTGTGTTTACTATGATACAGCATGGAGAATTTCTTTTCTAGTTCTGTCTGCTTACAGTTCTATATGCTTCTAATACTTGTATAGGTATATCTTGGTTTAATTTGGGGAAATTTTCCTCTAAAATTTTGTCTCAACAGTCCCCATCTGGCACTGAAGGTTTGGAGGATTCTTGGAGAGACATGAGTCCTCAGACCTTATTGGAAGTTTTTGTTGAAGACCTGGGCCATGTCACCATCCTGTGTGTCTTCTTTCTCTTCTATCCCTATAATTCATAGGTTTGGTCTTTTCATAGTATCCCACAGTTCCTGGTCTCATGTCTTTGAAGGATGGCAAAAGCAGTGGCAGCCACAGGGTCCCTGCACTTGCCAGTAAGAATTAAAAACTGGCAAAACAACAGTGTTTTTTTTTCCTTTTTGTCTTTTTACATTGGTATGGGCATTAAGTTTGGTGTTAAGCATCCAGAGAGCTAAGTTACACCGCCCAGTATCAAGCCCTTAACCTAAAGTTAGGGGAACCCCAATGCAGAATGGGTTGTTATAAGAGCCTGAGAACCAGAACTGTGTGTGACAGTTTCTTCTGAAGAAAGCACAAATGTTGATCCATGAACTATCAACAATGTGGCTGCCTGCAGAGGACATGCAAAGACCAAACAGCAGTCTTCATGCCCACACAGATAAAGAAAACCTTGACAAGGCCACACACAGATGAAGAGCAACAGGCAGTCAATGCATGCTGAAGGAAGGAAAATCAAGTTTGTGTTTAGTTTAGGTAAAGAAGATTGTTGGAGGGAGAGAGGAGTTGGAGAAGGATGAAGTGAGTAGGAATGATAGAAATTAATATAAACATAGTGTTTTCATGTATGAAATCTTAAATCATAAAAAGACATGATTTCTACTATGTCAAAGTCAAAAATAAACCATGAGTAAATAACCATTTATCACTAAAGAACACTGAAAAGGACATCACAAGTGAAGACACTGAATGACTTTGAACAGGGAGAAAAAAAGACAGTGAAACACATTAGAAAGAAACTTGACAAATGTCAATTTTGGTTATGGGTAAGATCATATCACTACATCAGGAAAACATATCTTGGATTTGATCATTTTACTATGATTTTATAGGAGAAATGTCTTGTCCTTGGAAAATATGTACATATAGTTTGGATATTATCATAATAATTATTATTCTTAATTATTATTTTTGACATTATGAGACAGGTTCCTATTCTTTTTTTGTTTGTTTGTTTGTTTGTTTTTGGTTTTTTTTTTGACAGGTTCCTATGCTGCATCCCAGGATGGCCTTGCTATGTCTCATAGGCTGACGTCAACCTTATGTACCATTAAGATGGGCAGCCTGAGCCTCCACACATAGCCTGCCTTAATTATTAATGTGTCTATAAATGGACCAGCAAGAGATGAGAGAGAGTATGCAAAATAATCACCTTATGATAATAGGTAAAGTTTGAGAGGTCCTTCAAATATCCTTGCAGCTATTCATCAAGCTTAAAATTATATTAAAGATGATGACAGTTTTTGCATGCAAAAATGCCAATCACTCACCAAAAACAAACAGGTATTCTAGATGTAATTGTGCTCTCAGGGCGAAAATATATCAAAATTATTTATCCTATTACTAATTAAACGTCTATTTATCAGGGGTTTTTTATATGATTCTGTGGGTGGCTCTAGAAACAGAAAGAACAATGTTTCAGGACCTTGAAGCAAAGGGTATTCACTGTCCTGAGACAAGCTGCTCTGTCTCCTGGAGGAAGGAAATTGTGTCTGATCTGTTAAGTCAGGTTCAGGAGGGCCTTTGTTTTCCTCTTCTAGCTCATCTGTTTGCCCACTGGACTAAGTCCTGTACTCAAAAGCATTTCACTGTAAGCAGTCACAAATTACCACAGGAAACAAAAAAATGAAAATGTTCTCTCTTTATTTTTGCTTTTTCTTGTTGTAGACTGAGTCAGAGAGCTAATCCAGTTTCTTTTCACAGACACAGTAGTGGGTATTACCACAGGCAGTATCTGCTATCCTTGTAGAAGTGAAAAATGCACAGTTTCCTTCTTTACATTGCAAATTCAATGCTGTCAAATCGCTGTAGAAGAAAAAATATAATGGACAATTTTTAAAAGTTGAAACATACATTGAGGTAAATTTCACTCTTTTTTAAAAAGCCAATTGGTCAAAATGTAAAGAATACCAAAATATTAATCATACATTCATCACTAAAATATTTTCTTCTACTCAAAGCTCTTTTCTAAAAAAGTACCTTCCTGATGACATCTAAATATTAGTGTAAAATAAATATTTATTGTCTTAAAATATGTAAATGACAAACAAGGTACAGTATCACAGGCCTGTAATCCCATCATTTGGGTGGGAGAGGCAGGAAGAAAAGGAGTCCAAGGCCAGCTTGGGCTACATGAAACGCTGTCTTAAACAACAACAATAACAACAACAACAGCAACAACACAATACTGATAAAAATTAAATTGTTTTTATAAAGATATAAATGGGAATTTGAAAATATGTTAGAAAAGTTTTTTAAAAAATAAAGTTAAAATTGTAAAACAATCAATAAACATTTTATAGAACATTAGAAGTAAATATGGACTTCAACATTTACGTAAGACTGCAAGTGAAAATGAAGAGTTTGCAAACACAAGTACGTGTGCATATTGACATACTTGAATATGTGTAAATAAACATAAAACCAACTCCATAAAAGAGAGTCGTAAGAGTGTTTGGAATACTAAAAGCCATTATATCTGTCAGGATGATCCACTCACTACACATCCCCTAATTTTTTCCAGGGTTTGACTCTGAGCATCTTAGAACATATTTCTGAGGTTCTTTAGGCACTGTATTGATTGTATTGATGTCGCATGTCATAAGTTGCTTCTATTCTGCTTCTATCATCTTGCTAAAATACTTTCTTATCCTTCTTGTCCTTACCAATTGACCTCCATATGAATTGAGGAAAGCTATGTGAAACTTGAAAACACTCTTTTATAAATCACTCCAGGTCCCACTGTTTCTATAAACTCACAGGTTAGATGTGCCATTGTCAATCCATTCCCAGTTATTCTCCCATGTATCATATGATAATCCAATCTAGTAGCTGTTTCGAGCAACATGGGCTAGAAGGAAGTTCTGTAAAGGAAATAAAATGCACCTTATGATATTCTTATCTGTGAGATAACTGAATAAAACAATAGGAAAAGGCCCTGTCAGTTCTCAGTTATCCTGTCATTTTCTCCCTTCATCCCTCCAATTTTCATTTTCTAAAGGGATTTTCCACTGGTAGACCATTTAAGTCAAGATTGGTATCTATTTCACAAGTTAGTTAAAGTTTAGCTATCTAACAAGAGGGAAATTTCTTACATAATTTCTGACCATGATTTCTTTTTTGAGATATGCTCTCATATGTAGCCCACACTGGCTTCTAATTCAGAATCTTCCTGCTTTAGCCTTCCAAGCACAGATAGGCAAACCTGGCTCATTATATTATTTGGATACCTTAAAAATCTATTTTAAATTCTTGTTCCAGAAGAGTAAGGAGGAAGTGGGAAAACGGTCATTACATCATCTTGAGTGACAGGAGGGATCTTCGAAGCAAATTAATAAGAAAAGTGTATGAAAAGAGTGCATTTAAGTTCCATTTTTTAAAATTTATTTATATTTTATGTGTATGAATGTACTGTCTGCATGTAGGTTGGTACATCAGTGTCGTGCAATGCCATGGAGGTCAGAAGAGGGTGTCAGATTCCCCTGGAACTGGAGTTAAAGACGGTTCTCAGCCGCCATGTGGGTGCTGGGGATCTAACCTGGGTCCTCTGCAAGAGCAGTCGGAGCTCTTAACCACTAGGCCATCTCTCCAGCCCCTTAAGTTCCATTTTTGACAGAGGAAATCTTTCTGTTATTTGGTTCCCAAAACATGTACAAAGAAAGAGGAAAGGGAAGTTATTTGGAAGTATGTAACATGTCTTAAATATAATATCACGGTCCCATGGAATCTATATTAGTGAATTTATTTTAAAATACAAGCTTAAATTTAACATTACCATACAAATGGAAACCTATTCACAATTTGTAATTAAGAATTTTTATATTGTAATTCTAAAAAACATTGTGATATTTTTATTGCTATCATTTGAAAATGAACAGAAGCTTCAGGGCAACCCTTGCAAATTATTCTCTATAAAAACATGTTCTGGGGCTGGAGAAGAGATATCTCAGCAATTAAGAGCACTGATTGCTCTTGCAGAGGACCTGGGGTCGTTTCCCAGCCCATATGAGGCTGCTCACAACTTTCCATCACTTAAGTTCCCAGGGATCTGACATCCTTGTCTAGCATCCTCAGGCACTGCATATATATATATAACATAAAATAAAAATAAGTAAACAAAAATTTAAACAATAACATCCTATGCATTTGGAGATTTCTCCTTAGTAATAATCTCAAAAGATAGCTCAGTATCAAGGCTACTATATTCTCTTCTAGTAATAAATTTTCAAGAACAGACAACTGTATACAGTACTTGGGAATATTGATGAGTTAATATTATTGATGGATGCAAATGACTATCCCATGGGGTTAAGAGTAAAACTGTTATGATTGTCATGATCTTTTTTATCCTCTCCGTTTTACAAAAAGAACAGAAAAGGTCAATTAATTTACATAGTGAATTTGGTAGTAAATGACTGGGATCAACTTCTTCCCAGCAATCTCACTTCTGGCTTCCTGAAAGTAATCCAGACTTTTGTTTGTGGGGTTTTAGTTGTCACCCCATGAAGATGAGTAACTATTCAATCAAGGCTGAATTTGCCAAATGGTTAAACTTGATCCAGTGAACTTATTCTCTCTGTGTGACTCTCCTATAGACTTCTTTGAAGAGAAGAGAATGTAAAGACCCAACTGCAACCTCATTAATGAGTCTCATCATGAGAGATGCCATGCACTGCATGCTTACCAAGGAGCAGGATAGAGTCTCCTGGGAGAAACCTAACTGCACAATTTCTGCTCACATTACAGATAAAAAACACAGCACTTGAATGCTCTTTTTTCTAAACGCCTGCCTTGCCCCAGCATCTTACTATCCAAGGGTTATATCAAAGTCCAAGAAAATAACCTGCATTTAGTGTCTACAGTACCGGTTCTTCACTGTCATCAATCCTCAAAAGGGATAAACTGCAATTGTGGCAAGTCTTCTTACATTCGTTCCAGGTTTTATACTCCTCGATAAAATAATAACACTTTGTGCCACAACAGAACCAGGGTCCTTTCTTGAGTTTGCCTACAACATTGAAGGTAAATCACTGGATTCTTAAGGTCTGGTATTCTGTTAGTCTAAACAATGTATTTATTAATGTTCTACAACTAAATAAAACCTCACAACTTTTAAAACAAGTTTTCCCATATCACATAACTCTCAAAAAATCAAGATTTTAGAGTGCTGGGAGATCCCTACACACATATTTTCTATGCAACATTGTTTATAAAAGCCATATTAAAAATTCAATGTTCAATGATTGATGGGTAAAGAAAATGAAGCATACCTACAAAAAGAATATTATTTAACCTTTAAAAGGAAGGAAATTCAGCTGACTATAGTCATTCATACCTATAATTCCAACTCTCTGTAGCCTGAAACAAGGCCAACCTAGGTACAGAGTTAAGGCCCTGTCTCTCATCTCTCCCATAAGTAGAGAAATCCTAACATATATGAGAATGTGTGTGAACTTGAGGAAATGATGCTAAGTTAAACAAGCCAGGCACAGGACCATAGTTTACTATTCTATTCATAGGAGGTTTCTAATAGCCAAAAATCTAAGAAGCAGAAGTTTATGACACTAAGTGCTACAGAGAGAGACAACTGAACAGCTTCAGCTCATGAAGATTTTCAGTTACAAGGGACAATGAAATTCTAGACATCTGCCATAACTCAGAAGATGTCCAATCTTTAATCACGTAAAATTTTGTTGAGATCTATGTTAAAAGCTCTTACTCTCAAAGAAATAAAGAGATAGATGATGAAGAATTTGAAAAAGATAGTCTGTTTTCCTTATCGTGGTAATAGTTTCATGGGTATGTCCAAACTTCCAAACTCATCAAATTGAATTCATTACATTAAAATATATGCCATTTTCTGTAGCACTAATACCACAATAAAATTACTACATTTCTGTGTGATGCTTGGGATAACCACAGTCCACTAATAAACTGTATCTCTAGCTCTTGATTTTCTGTGTCAAGGTGTCACTCTTTAGCTCAGGCTGGAATTTATCTTGGTGTGTGCCCCAGAATGGTCACAGATTTGCAATCCTACTGCCTCAGTTTCTTAATTGCTGGGATTATAGTATTGTGCCATTATATACAGATAATAAAGCTATTGTAGAATTATAATCTGAAACACTTTTAAATTCACGAATGCCAAGAGCATCATTTTGGGGAGCTTTTGCCTTTCCTTCTTTATATTTTAGATACATAAGCAGGCCATTGCTTTTTTTAAATTTTTTAAAATTTATTCTTGTATGTGTATTAATGTACTGTCTGCATGTAGGATTGTGCATCTGAGTTAAGCAATGCTGCGGAGGGAAGAAAAGGATGTCGGATTCCCCTGGAACTGGAGTTAAAGATGGTTCTCAGCCGCCATGTGGGTGCTGGGGATTGAACCTGGGTCCTCTGCAAGAGCAGTCAGCACTCTTAACTGCTAGGCCATCTTTCCAGCCCCCTCCTTCCTTATATTTTATAATGTGTCACCTTTTTTAAAATATCATTGATTATTTTACGCTGTAAAATACATAATCTGTCTGTTATCATAGAACAGAGAAATTATATGAAAATCTCTGTTTAAGCTGTAAATCTTGATTAGTGTGGCTAATTAACGGTAATCAGTCCCTATGCAAAATAACAAAGCTTACTCCTAATATTTCATATCTTCATCTCTTGAGACTCATTCATGGTATCATTACACACAGTTGCAGAATGGTGGACGCTATGAGAAAGCTCATATATGTGTTGCAGGGAAGATGTTTTGGTCACCAATAGGCCAACTTTCTAAAACAAAGATGGAATGATAAAACACACACACACACACACACACACGATACACATACACAGATACACACAATTTTATTTATAATTGCACCCATACCTTGATTTGATTTTATCCTAATTAGTCAGTGAACATACACTTACTCACAGCTTTCATATTCCAGGTCACAAAGTCGGACTTGGATTTGCCCACAGGAGCAAAATGACCTGAATGTTCTGAGGACAACGTGCTATTCCACCACCAACCACAGGAGGAATGCCAGACTGGCCCTGGGTGCTAAAAGAAAATAAGCTTCTATTAACCCAATAAAGTGTTCCGTACCTGCAAAGGGAAGCCAAACTCACTTATAATCAAGAGACTCACGCTAAACCCATCCCACATTCACAAGCTCATACACTGGATCTCATCTCCACGATTTGGGAGAAAAACAATACAAAATAATGGAATCTTTATTTAAGAATTATTCCATACCTGTGTGCTTTAAACAATTTAAAATTATCTTATTTTCTCTATGACATCTGTTCCTTTCTGTTAGATTTTTGAGCCTCTCATACTCTAAAGATTTATTTTTCAACATTTCTTCCTTAAAGTCCATTTCTTTTTGCATGATATGGTAGTCTTGACTGATGTTTGTTGGAGATTCTTGCAGTTTGTTTCTTTGTTGAACTAAAATTAATAGCACATATAAAACACAAAAGTGCTCAAAAGGAATAAGTACTGAAATTTAGAATAAAAGGATAAGACCCATGTTGACAACAAACCCATATTGTTACATTAATTGTACTACAATATTTAGAATATCACAGCCTACAAAATTCAGCATAGAAATAAAAACATCAAAATTTTCAGTATCGGACACTTAAAGTGTAAAATAACATCTGAATAAAAGTATTGTAAAAATGCATTACTTTTCTGATTGTTCATTTTCTTCACTGTTAGTACAAAGTTACAAGTAAGCACAAAATTAAAAAAAAATTCAACTAGTCAACACTTAACATAACATGAAGATCCAAACTAAGAAACATTAGCAAAATGGTACAATTAGTATTGAAGCAAATTAAATGGCCATAATAGGAAAAATAATAGCTGGATATTTCATTGTATTTGAGCACAGACTATTAGTGATTCTCTCTAAAGACAGAAGAATCAGCACAAGATAAAGCTTAAATTCAAGATCCTATAACATTTACGTGCAGATTTATTCTGTTTCCTTAACCTGTCTTCAATATATACTTAGAAAAAGATCTAAAGAAAACTATAGTATCGTTTGAACAGCTGTTCTTCAAAGAATGTTTATATCAGATTCCCAGCTACCTGAGCTCAGAAGGCAGATTACCACTCACCCTCCCCCCCCATTATCAGAAGGGTGTGATGGTGCATAAGGGAGAACTAGTCATCTCCCCACTGCTCCAGAGTCAAATGAACAGTTGAGAAGAAAGGACACCATGGTGTGTCCAGAAAATAATGAACCGTGAACGATGTCCAGGAGCACCTGGCACATCCTCTGATTATAGACCAGGCAATGGATGAAGCATGCTAATAACTACATAATCAGTGTCCCGTGTTCTTACCTAGAGCAAAAATATATATTTTATTTACTCACTTTTTGTCACCAACACTACTATGACTGCCATCAACAGAAGTGAACAAAGGATCCCAAGAGCCACTGCAATGGGACGCCAGGGCACTGAACACATTTAAATAAACAGAAGAAAGGAAGTCGTCATTACCAGGAAAAGAGCTTGTCCTAGCACTAACCAGAACCTGGAACAATATGGCAAGTAGAGACAATCGTGTGTACAACTTTACACAAGTCCATGCTACAAACCGACTGAAATTGCAGTATCAATGTCATAGATTTCTGCCTGGCATACATCCATTGCAGAGCACCTGCATATAGGAGCTCTTTCATAGGATTTCATCATAGAATTTTTTCCCATTAGCATTGAACTCTGTCTTCCCAACTCAGCCTCCTAAGCAGCCAGAATGACAGGCATGTGCTGCCTCACCCAGTCAGTAGGATTCCCAACCTGTGTCCTCCACAGAGCACTGAAAATCATAGGTGAGATGTCTGTAGGAGAATCCCAGCTAGAATGGGAAGTGAGCATCCCACCAAGACATCACAGCCAGGCACAGGGAGGAAGGAAAGGTCCTTCTATGAGATGTTTGTAGCCAACAGTGGATGCTCAGCAGCTGAACTGGGGATGGGGCCCATGGTAGAAATCAGCTCACTGTTCTTTTCCATAAATACTATTTTTGCTAGACAATAGTGCATTTTTGTCCTTGTGTATTTGAGGCCTTTAGTGTCTGAAAGTCATATTCTGATCACCCCCGTATAAAGAAGTAAAAGCTTTCAACTTAGAGTTTAACATTGACAATATTTGAGAGACAGACAGAAGTCAAGAATAGAAAAGAGATTTCTGATTAATTGATTTTTTCTTATTTTTATTAGTAAAATTTGGTAAATCATACACTTATAATATCTTTGGTTCATGCCAGGAATAATGGCATGCACCTTTCATCCCAGTTTTCAAGAGGCAGAGGAGGGGGATCTCTGTGAGATCAAGGCCACCCTGGTCCATAGTGTGATGGGAGTAAGGACACCCTGATAAAAACAATCAACAACTATATATATATATATATATAAAAGCAACTTTACCACATACTTTTATTTCTTTATTTCTGTAGAACATTCAGCATTTCTCCACAGTCTAATTTGCTGTTTCCCTTAAAGGGTTCATGAATTTTTCTTAGCCAGATTTGAGTAACAATATTCTAATGTTCTCTCAAATTTAAAATGATTTATTCGCTCCTTTTAAAAAAGACTACCATTTTCCTACTCTGCCCATTGTATAACAGCTGACAACTAAATGTGCAGGTAGGATACTGTATTTAAATGTCAAAGGTGTAGAATATGTAAGAAAGAGAATTCATTTACCTTTGTGGTCAGCTTCTCTGGGCACTGGAGTATCACCACGTCTTCCTCTGCTCTGAACCTCTGAAGAAGACTTAAGAAATTTCAAGGTTGTATAAGTCACCTCCTGGTTGCTCATCCTGGGAGTAAGTGAAGTTGTGTTTGATGTTAAAAATCTTGCCTTGGATTTTTGTCTTTAAAAAGGTTAAAATGCTGTTGGCCTTTAGGAACACAGCAGGACTTGAAGCAGTGGGAGGTAAGGGTAGGTTTGCCAAGGAATCACTAATTCCTTTAAGGATCTGAATTATATGGACTGAGCCTGATTCATATAAGATGTGAAAATTCTTTTAAAATTTCTATTTGTGTCATTTATACTTCTAGTAGTCACAACAATTGCTGTCATGTACTATGAAAAACAAAAATCTACTAGTTAATCACTGCACTATTGAGACAGCTAATTTTGCTCAAAATATTCAACCTACCTAAAAATGTTAGGCAAAATTCATAATACCTTAATACACAAGAACACTTTCATTTCATATTTTTCTTTCTTTTTGTTTGGCTTTGTTTGAAGACAGGGTCTCCCTGTAGCCTCAGCTGGCCTGGAACACAGTATGTAGACAGAGTAGGCCTCCATTTCACAAAGATCCACCTGCCTCTGCCTTCAGAGTGCTGAGATTAAAGACATGTACCACCACACCTGGTAGAACATGAAAACACTTTCAACTATTAATTCAAATACAAAAATTCTAAGCTTTCTGAAAAATACTTTTTCAAAACATTTACATATATTTTAATAAACATTTTGAAATATGCATGGTTCTACCGGACCTTCACAGAGCTCACCTCCAAACAATTATTTAAAGGTTAGCATTGCAGCTGATTAACACTGGGAATTCTGAGGTGTGATAAATATCTCTTGATTGGAAGCCCAAACACTTGTATTTTTAATCCTAAATGATTTTGTATACATAAAGATTTCATCAACAATAATTTTGTCAATGATATTTCCAGAGATGTATATGTGAAAATAAAATTAGTCAATAGCTATTCAGTAGTAAATGTCCATAAAAGACTGATCTGATAATGTATACCAATATAAAAATAATTAAGTACAGGCTGGAGAGATGGCCTAGCAGTTAAGAGCACCAACTGCTCTTGCAGAGGACTGGGGTTCGATTCCCACCACCCATATAACCATTAAGAACCATCTTTAAGCCTGGCCTGGTGGTGCATGCCTTTAATCCCAGCACTTGGGAGGCAGAGGCAGGTGGAACTCTGTGAGTTCAAGGCCAGCCTTGTCTACAGAGTGAATTTCAGGACAGCTGGGGCTATAAGGGGACCCTATCTCAAAAAAAAAAAACAAAAAAAAAAACAACAAAAAAAAACTCTTTCCTCTCAGAATTCTTCAAAGTAGGTAAGATAATATGTAAATAATTCAACCCAATAAAAATAGTTCACTCCACAAATCCCAGTTCCCTGTTTTCTTAACTCACATTAGAAACCACAGCACACTACGGAAGAGAAAATGCCTTTCCATGAATGCTGAATAAGAGTTCTCACAGAGTTACTACTGTTCTCACACAATCAATAAGGAGGTCTTTTCTGTCACACTCACTCTCTGGCCACACCATCTGGAATCTTCTAGAATAAGCAAGGTCATGGGATAGAATAATCAGGAGACAGAAAGCAGTCTTTACCTTTCTCTCAGCCAGGTGGCGATATCCGTGGAGAGAAGTGGTCCCCAGTTTGAGACTAGCAGGCCTTTGTGTCCTGTCCCCCTCACAGGCTGTAAGACCAAAGGCAGAATCTCATTGCCTCCAAGTGATCCTCCAGCTCAAGAGTGTCTGCCCCTCCACGTGACCAAAGAGAAGAGAGGAAACTCTGATGAAGGCTGATACTAATGGGGAGGAAAATGGGCCTGAGCTACCTGTTCTTCCATTTGAAATAACCACTTGCTTACGTGCCAGCATCAGGTCCCCAGTCACCATAGGAGGCCTGAGCAGAGAAAGGAACTTGTCTTTAGAGAAATCAGCACCAATATCTTTCTCAAAAATCGAACATGCTTTCAGGAAAACACTAGTAAGAAAAGATGACTAAAACCATTCTAAATATATATATATTATATATATATATATATTTTTGTTTGTTTGTTTGTTTGTTTGTTTAAATTTTATCAACTGTCAGAAATTGTCTGTGATTATTTAAAATAGACATGCTTCAATTTTTAAAATTATGTTTGATGCAACTCATGTATTTTAGGAATGCCTTTTAAACATTTACATTTTCCCTGTGAAATTCTTAGGTATATATTCCAGTTATTTGTTTTTGTTGGTTTTAGTTTTTTTTACACAAGGTTTACATGAAACCCCAGCTACCCTGGAACTCACTACTGTACATCAGGCTGATCCATCTCACCAGAGATCCACCTGCATCTTGTCTCCTGAGTACTGTGATTTAAGGCAGGTGCCACCATACCCACCTTCCAGATTTTTGTCTTTATGTAATGTTTACTATGGACATTTGTGTTGGTCCATAACCAGTGGTTTTATTGCTGTTTTTGTGGTGCTGGGGGATCAAGCACAAGCGTGTGTGTGTAGATCAGTCACCATACCACTCAGCCACATGCCCAATCTTTAGGATTTTTCTTTTTTTTTTTTTGAGTTGGGGGCTTGTTATTTTACATTCTTTCGCTGGTGAAAGGATGATACATACACCTTTCCTCCAGATTTCTTGAGAGTCTAGTGTGTGTTCTCACCATAGGAACCACTCTAGGCGGTACTGCCTGTGTCTCATCTGGCCCACTTCTGTCCTGTTACATGGTTCTTAATCTCTGGGTCACCACTCAACCCTGAAACTTGTCACCACACACCCTTCTAGACACTAATTCATCTCAACAGTAGAAATAAAGTTCCTTGGATGGAGAGTGGATACTTTCAGAAAATTTGCTGCTAGGCCATTTCTTTTCCATCTTCTCATCCAGGATTAAATCCCTAGGCTTCTTTTCTTAATCAAAAATAGACAGATGATAGATAGAAGATAGATAGATAGATAGATAGATAGATAGATAGATAGATAGATAGATAGATAGATACATAGATACATAGATACATAGATACATAGATACATAGATACATAGATAGATGATAGATATTGTAAGAGAGTATCAGAGGCCATCTGTTAGTATGGTCATGATGTGTGGATCATTTTGAAACCTCCCAGTATAACTAGTGGTTTTTGTCTCCATTTCCTGAAAGAAGAGGCCATTAAAAGGAAAATTGGCTTATTAATAGCATATTCTTGCTACTCTTTACCTATGTTTAAAATAAGGCCTTACTCAATATGTAGAACACGGACAGTCTACAGACTCAAAGGGCCTGGGTTTCCAGCATGAGTTCTAAACCTGAGGAGACAACACTAGACTGCAAATACCACCTGGAGCTCCTTGGCGACTTCAGGTAAGTCCCCAAATCCTCCAAGTCTTGGATTCTGCAGAGTAACCTGGCTGTGCTCTTTCCCTTCATGGTTGCTGTGAGGATGAATAAGTTACATAAACACTGCTTGACCATAAGCTGGCAAATGTGCGGTAGACATTCACTGAAGACTGAATGCTGTTATTTGAAGATTCAAATTCTTCCTCGTGGTGGAATGTGAGCAGGTAACTCTGGATATTCAAGCTTTGGCTTTACCTCACTTGTTCACTGAGGGAAACACAGTTTGGGAAGACTCAAATGAAATGAGCACTACAGAGAGGATCTCTTACACTGCAAAAAACTCTTTGCATCTGGGCAGGGTCACACTTTACTCCCAGCCCTCAAGAGGCAGAGGCAAAGATCTCTGTGAGATTGAGGCCACCCTGGCCTACATAGCAAGATCCAGTCCAGCTGAGGCTACAGAGAGAACTTGTTTCAAAAAGAGAAAAATATTTATATGGTTGATGTTTATTTGGCTCTTGTCTCCTAAATTTCTGTGCAATTACCTTTCCCCTGGGACCCTGATCATGAAATGCTGACACACTACAATGGTTGAACATTGTCCCCATCAAAATTTGTTTTGATACTGACGCTGTGACATTGCCATCCCAGTACATGGGAGCAGACTCAAGAGAATGCTATGCCCCAATTGCAAGGTCACTGTGGACTACACAGTGGTCTCTCAAACAGTGCCTGTTTCCTCTGGTTTGGGAATGATCTTTGATATGTCTTCAATCAGAGCGGCTGTGATCACACACAGAAGTCTGATGGACTCTGGCCCAGTTACATTCCTTTGTGGACAAAGAGCAGGGAGATTCATAAAATGCAGAAGCTTTCAAAAAATCCTTTTAACCCCCCTCTCCAGTTTATATTCCTGGTAGAACACGGACTTGGAAAGGATTTTCCAGTTACACCCACCTGGTAGCTTTTACTGAAAAGACCATGCAAATTAAGATTATTTCCCCCCAGTTTTTGTTTTGTTTTGTTTTTGGAGACAGGATCTCACTATGCAGAGTAGATGGCCTGGAACTTGCCATGTAGATCAGTCTGGCTTTGAGCTTGTGGCAAATCCCCTGCCTCTGCTTTCCAAGTACTGAGATTACAGCTGTGTACCACAGTGCCTAGCTCAGCTTAAATTTCTTTTCTTACCTCCTCCACCTATTATCTGTTAGAAAAATCGCAGCTAAAATTCGAACTTCTTTGTAGCATGAATACAGCTATCTCTTATTTCAATACTATTTTTGTTTAATGTTCTTTTGTTTTCAGAAGCTTAATGTACTTGGAGATGAATTGTTTATTTATTTATTTATTTATTTATTTATTTATTTATTTATTTATTTATTTTGGTCTTTTTGAGAGAGACAGAGTCTCCCTGTGGCCCCAGCTGTCCTGGAACTCACTCTGTAGACCAGGCTGGCCTTGAACTCACAAGGATCCACCTGCCTCTGCCTTCCAAGTGCTAGGATTAAAGGTGGGCACCACCACGCCTGGATGAAAGTTCTCACAGAAGTCGGCAGAGGTTATCGGGTCACTTTAAACTGGAGTTACAGGTGGTGGTAGCTATCATGCAGGTGCTGGTATCTGAACCCAGGTTCCCCATTGTGTCTTCCTTGTTTCTTATTTTCCTAAATCATAACTTGCTTCTCTGCTTTACCCTTTGAATACATGCTGTATGAGAACCTTGCTGTAGCTGCAGAGTTAACTTTGTGCCTATTACATAATAGTACTTCATAGAAATACTTAGTAGAGGAAGGGGAAGAGGAGTGATGCCTGGTATTTACTGTGAACACCAAGAACAACCAGATGCTTTAAACTATTTAACTTTATTTCCCTATGTTTGGTGAAGATGTAGCATTCATACTCAGCTGGGCTTGTAAGCTGGTACATGGGGTTTTGGAGAATGATTTAATAATATGTGGGAGAAAAATGTCATTTCTCATTCATCTTTACCTTAGTAGTTTCATTTCTGAGCATGTATTCGAGAGAAATATCATCATATATTGAAATATTTTATTGTATATGAAGATGCTTCTTGATGCATTACTCATAATCAGAAGTAATCCAGATAGCTAATAATGATTACTTTGTTTTAGGAATTTTAAATTAAATTTTTTTTGAGAATTTCATGAATGAGTACTGTATTTACATCACTTTTAATACTCTTTCTCCCCAACCAATTCCTCCCAATTTCCTGAACTCATCTTTAGTTATTATTGGTATAATATTTACAGAAAGAGAAAGTAGGAGAGAGAGAGAGAGAGAGAGAGAGAGAGAGAGAGAGAGAGAGATCTATTTAGTGTTATTTGTTTGGACATATGGTCCGGGCTGACCAGTAGGGATTAGGGATTGAATAACCACTCACTGAGCTTTTCCCTGGAAAATGGGGATTCCCCCTCTCTCTGTAACTATTGATTGCATTAATTGTTCATTAGAAGTGAGACCTCATGATATTCGACCACCCATGTGGATATTTAGTAGATATATTTCATACAAAAACAAAAGATATATTTCATACTAGTTGCTTTTAAACTTTTAGTGATCCTAAAGGCTTTCCATCATTTTACTATTTGGTGTGGTATATGAAATGTTAAGTTTTCAATTTCATTGGATTGCACTTCAAGATTAAACCAATTTAGAATGCATGTTTTTGGGGGCTGGAGAGATGGCCTAGTGGTTAAGAGCACCGACTGCTCTTGCAGAGGACCCGGGTTCGATCCCCAGCACCCACATGGCAGCTAAGAACCATCTGTAACTCCAGTTCCAGGAGAACTCCAGTTCCAGGGGAATCCGAGACCCTCTTCTGACCTCTGCGTCATCGCACGACACGGGTGCACAAA
>VZQC01015628.1:381042-418625 GCA_009823505.1 Rhizomys pruinosus
TCTGACTCTTTCTAAAACTCAGGTTAAAATTCTGTGGTCACTTTCTCTTTACATTTCCTCCTTCTTCATCCAGTGCATGGATTGGCCCCATCGCTCCTGTACACACTGCTGTCACTGTAATGGACAAAATACATGTGGAAGTCATGGCTGCAGACTAAGCCGTGTGAGAGGAGGCAAACTATGTAAAACATGTGAAGACACGTGCTCCATCTGCAAGACAATCCATCCTGGCACCAGAGATAAGGATGTAAATTACAAATGCCTCATGTGGTTAGTATTTGTATAAGGAGCATGAGTTAAATGCCCAGATCTGAGGTCAGAAGGTGGATTTTCCAGAGCAGCTCACTGCTGTAAACGTCCCAGTTCCCCAGTTTTGCTTATTGAAGTCTCTACCCTCTTCTTACAAGGACCTGCACACCCGGTGTGATATGGTGGATGGAGAACAGAGCTCAGTGTGTCCTAGTGAGGCTTCTGGAGGCTGAAGTTCAAGGCCAGGTCACCTCATCTCAGGCGAGATCAGTGAGCAGACAGGGGCGTACAGACAAGGGAACAGGAAGGGTTGACCGCCTTGTGTGTGGTCTGTGTTTTTGCTAATATGTTTCTGTTATGGAAACTTGGTCTCCCTAGCACCTCCAGCTGACAGCTCACTGCGTAGTCCACAGTGACCTTGCAATTGGGGCATAGCATTCTTGAGTCTGCTCCCATGTACTGGGATGACAGTGAAACAGTGCCAGTATCAATAAAAATTTTGATGGGGACAATGTTCAACCATTGTAGTGTGTCAGCATTTCATGATCAGGGTCCCAGGGGAGAGGTAATTGCACAGAAATTTAGGAGACAAGAGCCAAATAAACATCAACCATATAAATATTTTTCTCTTTTTGAAACAAGTTCTCTCTGTAGCCTCAGCTGGACTGGATCTTGCTATGTAGGCCAGGGTGGCCTTAATCTCACAGAGATCTTTGCCTCTGCCTCTTGAGGGCTGGGAGTAAAGTGTGACCCTGCCCAGCTGCAAAGAGTTTTTTGCAGTGTAAGAGATCCTCTCTGTAGTGCTCATTTCATTTGAGTCTTCCCAAACTGTGTTTCCCTCAGTGAACAAGTGAGGTAAAGCCAAAGCTTGAATATCCAGAGTTACCTGCTCACATTCCACCACTAGGAAGAATTTGAATCTTCAAATAACAGCATTCAGTCTTCAGTGAATGTCTACCGCACATTTGCCAGCTTATGGTCAAGCAGTGTTTATGTAACTTATTCATCCTCACAGCAACCATGAAGGGAAAGAGCACAGCCAGGGTTACTCTGCAGAATCCAAGACTTGGAGGATTTGGGGACTTACCTGAAGTCGCCAAGGAGCTCCAGGTGGTATTTGCAGTCTAGTGTTGTCTCCTCAGGTTTAGAACTCATGCTGGAAACCCAGGCCCTTTGAGTCTGTAGACTGTCTGTGTTCTACATATTGAGTAAGGCCTTATTTTAAACATAGGTAAAGAGTAGCAAGAATATACTATTAATAAGCCAATTTTCCTTTTAATGGCCTATTCTTTCAGGAAATGGAGACAAAAAACCACTAGTTATACTGGGAGGTTTCAAAATGATCCACACATGACCATACACTAATAAAAGTGTTGCTACCATTTTATTAACAACAGATGGCCTCTGATACTCTCTTACAATATCTATCATCTATCTATATATCTATGTATGTATGTATCTATCTATTTATCTATCTATCTATCTATCTATCTATCTATCTATCTATCTATCTATCATCTATCTATCATCTGTCTGTTTTTGGTTAAGAAGAGAAGCCTAGGGATTTAATCTTGGATGAGAAGATGGAAAAGAAATGGCCTAGCAGCAAATTTTCTGAAAGTATCCACTCTCCATCCAAGGAACTTTATTTCCACTGTTGAGATGAATTAGTGTCTAGAAGGGTGTGTGGTGACAAGTTTCAGGGTTGAGTGGTGACCCAGAGATTAAGAACCATGTAACAGGACAGAAGTGGGCCAGATGAGACACAGGCAGTACCATCTAGAGTGGTTCCTATGGTGAGAACACACACTAGACTCTCAAGAAATCTGGAGGAAAGGTGTATGTATCATCCTTTCATCAGCGAAAGAATGTAAAATAACAAGCCCCCAACTCAAAAAAAAAAAAAGAAAAATCCTAAAGATTGGGCATGTGGCTGAGTGGTATGGGACTGGTCTCACACACACACAGCCTTGTGCTTGATCCCCCAGCACCACAAAAACAGCAATAAAACCACTGGTTATGGACCAACACAAATGTCCATAGTAAACATTACATAAAGACAAAAATCTGGAAGGTGGGTATGGTGGCACCTGCCTTTAATCACAGTACTCGGAGACAAGAGGCAGGTGGATCTCTGTGAGATTGAGATCAGCCTGATGTACACAGTGAGTTCCAGGGTAGCTGGGGTTTCATGTAAACCTTGTGTAAAAAAACTAAAACCAACAAAAACAAATAAACTGGAATAATACACTAAGAATTTCACAGTGAAAATGTGAATGTTTTAAAGGCATTCCTAAAATACACTGAGTTGCATCAAACATAATTTAAAAAATTGAAGCAATGTCTATCTTTAAATCATAACAGACAATTTCTGACAGTTGATAAAATTTGGAGAAAAAAATATATTCATTCTATTTGTTATGTATTCATACACACACAGACACACACACAGACACACACACACACACACACACACACACACACACACACACACACACACACACACACACACACACACCCCTTTTCTTACTAGTGTTTTCCTGTAAGCATGTTCTATTTTTGAGAAAGATATTGGTGCTGATTTCTCTAAAGACAAGTTCCTTTCTCTGCTCAGGCTTCCTATGGTGACTGGGAACAGGTGCTGGCACATAAGCAAGTGGTTATTTCAAATTGAAGAACAGGTAGCTCAGGCCCATTTTCCTCCCCATTAGTATCAGCCTTCATCAGAGTTTCCTCTCTTCTCTTTGGTCACGTGGAGGGGCAGACACTCTTGAGCTGGAGGATCACTCGGAGGCAATGAGCTTCTGCCTTTGGTCTTACAGCCTGTGAGGGGGACAGGACACAAAGGCCTGCTAGTCTCAAACTGGGGACCACTTCTCTCCACGGATATCGCCACCTTGCTGAGAGAAAGGTAAAGGCTGCTTTCCTTCTCCTGATTATTCTATCCCATGATGTTGCTTATTCTAGAAGATTCCAGATGGTGTGGCCAGAGAGTGAGTGTGACAGGAAAGGCCTCCTTATTGATTGTGTGAGAACAGTAGTAACTCTGTGAGAACTCTTATTCAGCATTCATGGAAAGGCATTATCTCTTCTGTAGTGTGCTGTGGTTTCTAATGTGAGTTAAGAAAACAGGGAACTGGGATTTGTGGAGTGAACTATTTTTATTGGGTTGAATTATTTACATATTATCTTGCCTACTTTGAAGAATTCTGAGAGGAAAGAGTTTTTTGGGGGTTTTTTTTGTTTGTTTGTTTGTTTGTTTTTTGAGATAAGGTCCCCCTATAGCCCCAGCTGTCCTGGAATTCACTCTGTAGACCAGGCTGGCCTTGAACTCACAGAGTTCGACCTGCCTCTGCCTCCCAAGTGCTGGGATTAAAGGCATGCACCACCAGGCCAGGCTTAAAGATGGTTCTTAACGGCTATGTGGGTGGTGAGAATCGAACCCCAGTCCTCTGCAAGAGCAGTTGGTGCTCTTAACCGCTAGGCCATCTCTCCAGCCTGTACTTATTTTTATATTGGTATACATTATCAGATAAGTCTTTTATGGACATTTACTACTGAATAGCTATTGATAAATTTTATTTTCACATATACATCTCTGGAAATATCATTGACAAAATTATTGTTGATGAAATCTTTGTGTATAAAAAATCATTTAGGATTAAAAATACAAGTGTTTGGGCTTCCAATCGAGAGATATTTATCACACCTCAGAATTCCCAGTGCTAATCAGCTGCAATGCTAACCTTTAAATAATTGTTTGGAGATGAGCTCTGTGAAGGTCCGGTAGAACCATGCATATTTCAAAATGTTTATTAAAATATATGTAAATGTTTTGAAAAAGTATTTTTCAGAAAGCTTAGAATTTTTGTATTTGAATTAATAGTTGAAAGTGTTTTCATGTTCTATCAGGTGTGGTGGTACATGTCTTTAATCTCATTACTCTGAAGGCAGAGGCAGGTGGATCTTTGTGAAATGGAGGCCTACTCAGTCTACATACTGTGTTCCAGGCCAGCTGAGGCTACAGGGAGACCCTGTCTTCAAACAAAGCCAAACAAAACAAAAAGAAAGAAAAATATGAAATGAAAGTGTTCTTGTGTATTAAGGTATTATGAATTTTGCCTAACATTTTTAGGTAGGTTGAATATTTTGAACAAAATTAGCTGTCTCAATAGTGCAGTGATTGACTAGTAGATTTTTGTTTTTCATAGTACATGACAGCAATTGTTGTGACTACTAGAAGTATAAATGACACAAATAGAAATTTTAAAAGAATTTTCACATCTTATATGAATCAGGCTCAGTCCATATAATTCAGATCCTTAAAGGAATTAGTGATTCCTTGGCAAACCTACCCTTACCTCCCACTGCTTCAAGTCCTGCTGTGTTCCTAAAGGGCAACAGCATTTTAACCTTTTTAAAGACAAAAATCCAAGGCAAGATTTTTAACATCAAACACAACTTCACTTACTCTCAGGATGAGCAACCAGGAGGTGACTTATACAACCTTGAAATTTCTTAAGTCTTCTTCAGAGGTTCAGAGCAGAGGAAGACGTGGTGATACTCCAGTGCCCAGAGAAGCTGACCACAAAGGTAAATGAGTTCTGTTTCTTACATATTCTACACCTTTGACATTTGAATACAGTATCCTACCTGCACATTTAGTTGTCAGCTGTTATACAATGGGCAGAGTAGGAAAATGGTAGTCTTTTTTAAAACGAGCAAATAAATCATTTTAATTTTGAGAGAACATTAGAATATTGTTACTCAAATCTGGCTAAGAAAAATTCATGAACCCTTTAAGGGAAACAGCAAATTAGACTGTGGAGAAATGCTGAATGTTCTACAGAAATAAAGAAATAAAAGTATGTGGTAAAGTTGCTTTTATTGAACTGAAGATATAAATATGTGTAATTTTATAAATGTATATATATATGTATACATATATATACATTTATATATATGTATGTATATATATATATGTATATATTAGTTGATTGTTTTTATCAGGGTGTCCTTACTCCCATCACACTATGGACCAGGGTGGCCTTGATCTCACAGAGATCCCCCTCCTCTGCCTCTTGAAAACTGGGATTAATGGTGCATGCCATTATGCCTGGCATGAACCAAAGATATTTTAAGTGTATGATTTACCAAATTTTACTAATAAAAAGAAGAAAAATTGATTAATCAGAAATCTCTTTTCTATTCTTGACTTCTGTCTGTCTCTCAAATATTGTCAGAGTTAAACTATAAGTTGAAAGCTTTTACTTCTTTATATGGGGGTGATCAGAATATGACTTTCAGACACTAAAGGCTTCAAATACACAAGGACAAAAATACACTATTGTATAGCAACAATAGTATTTATGGAAAAGAACAGTGAGCTGATTTCTAGCATGGGCCCCGTCCCCAGTTCATCTGCTGAGCATCCACTGTTGGCTACAAACTCTTGTAGAAGGACCTTTCCTTCTTCCCTGTGCCTGGCTGTGATGTCTTGGTGGGATGCTCACTTCCCATTCTAGTTGGGATTCTCCTACAGACATCACACCTAGGGTTTTCAGTGCTCTGTGGAGGACACAGGTTGGGAATCCTACTGACTGGGTGAGGCAGCACATGCCTGTCATTCTGACTGCTTGGGAGGCTGAGCTGGGAAGACAGAGTTCAATGCTAATGGGAAAAAATTCTATGATGAAATCCTATGAAAGAGCTCCTATATGCAGGTGCTCTACAATGGATGTATGTCAGGTAGAAATCTATGACATTGATACTGCAATTTCAGTCGGTTTGTAGCATGGACTTGTGTAAAGTTGTACACATGATTGTCTCTACTTGCCATGTTGTTCCAGGTTCTGGTTAATGCTAGGACAAGCTCTTTTCCTGGTAATGACGACTTCCTTTCTTTCTTCTGTTTATTTAAATGTGTTCAGTGCCCTGGCGTCCCATTGCAGTGGCTCTTGGGGTCCTTTGTTCACTTCTGTTGATGGCAGTCGTTATAGTGTTGGTGACAAAAAGTGAGTAAATAAAATACATATTTTTGCTCTAGATAAGAACACAGGACACTGATTATGTAGTTATTGGCATGCTTCATCCATTGCCTGGTCTATAATCAGAGGATGTGCCAGGTGCTCCTGGACATCGTTCATGGTTCATTATTTTCTGGACACACCATGGTGTCCTTTCTTCTCACCTGTTCATTTGACTCTGGGGCAGTGGGGAGCTGCCTAGTTCTCCCTTATGCACCATCACACCCTTCTGATAATGGGGAGGGGTGAGTGGTAATCTGCCTTCTGAGCTCAGGTAGCTGGGAATATGATATAAACATTCTATGAAGAACAGCTGTTCAAACGATACTATGGTTTTCTTTTGATCTTTTTCTAAGTATATATTGAAGACAGGTTAAGGAAACAGAATAAATCTGCACGTAAATGTTATAGGATCTTGAATTTAAGCTTTATCTTGTGCTGATTCTTCTGTCTTTAGAGAGAATCACTAATAGTCTGTGCTCAAATACAATGACATATCCAGCTATGTTATGGCCATTTATTTTGCTTCAGTACTAATTATACCATTTTGCTAATGTTTCTTAGTTTGGATCTTCATGTTATGTTAAGTGTTGACTAGTTGAATTTATTTTAATTTTGTGCTTACTTGTAACTTTGTACTAACAGTGAAGAAAATGAACAATCAGAAAAGTAATGCATTTTTATAATACTTTGATTCAGATGCTATTTTACACTTTAAGTGTCTGATACTGAAAATTTTGATGTTTTTATTTCTATGCTGAATTTTGTAGGCTGTAATATTCTAAATATTGTAGTACAATTAATGTAACAATATGGGTTTGTTGTCAACATGGGTCTTATCCTTTTATTCTAAATTTCAATACTTATTCCTTTTGAGCACTTTTGTGTTTTATATGTGCTATTAATTTTAGTTCAACAAAGAAGCAAACTGCAAGAATCTCCAACAAACATCAGTCAAGACTACCATATCATGCAAAAAGAAATGGACTTTAAGGAAGAAATGTTGAAAAATAAATCTTTAGAGTACGAGAGGCTCAAAAATCTAACAGAAAGGAACAGATGTCATAGAGAAAATAAGATCATTTTAAATTGTTTAAAGCATACAGGTATGAAATAATTCTTAAATAAAGATTCCATTATTTTGTATTGCTTTTCTCCCAAATCGTGGAGATGAGATCCAGTGTATGAGCTTGTGAATGTGGGATGGGGTTTAGCGTGAGTCTCTTGATTATAAGTGAGTTTGGGTTCCCTTTTCAGGTAGGGAAAACTTTATTGGGTTAGTAGAATCTTATTTTCTTTTAGCACCCAGGGCCAGTCTGGCGTTCCTCCTGTGGTAGGAGGTGGAATAGCACGTTGTCCCCAGAACATTCAGGTCATTTTGCTCCTGTGGGCAAATCCAAGTCCCACTTTGTGACTTGGATTATGAAAGCTGTAAGAGTATATTTACTGACTAATTAGGATAAAATCAACTCAAGGGCTTTTGTATGGGTGCAATTATAAATAAAATTGTGTGTATCTGTGTATGTGTATCGTGTGTGTGTGTGTGTGTGTGTGTTTTATCATTCCATCTTTGTTTTAGAAAGTTGGCCTATTGGTGACCAAAACATCTTCCCTGCAACACATATATGAGCTTTCTCATAGCGTCCACCATTCTGCAACTGTGTGTAATGATACCATGAATGATTCTCAAGAGACGAAGATATGAAATATTAGGAGTAAGCTTTGTTATTTTGCATAGGGACTGATTACCTTTAATTAGCCACACTAATCAGGATTTACAGCTTAAACAGAGCTTTTCATATAACTTCTCTGTTCTATGATAACAGGCAGATTATATATTTTACAGCGTAAAATAATCAATGATATTTAAAAAATGCTGACACATTATAAAATATAAGGAAGGAGGGGGCTGGAGAGATGGCCTAGCGGTTAAGAGCACTGACTGCTCTTGCAGAGGACCCAGGTTCAATCCTCAGCACCTACATGGTGGCTGAGAACTGTCTTTAACTCCAGTTCTAGGGGAATCTGACATCCTTTTCTGCCCTCCCCAGCATTGCTTGACTCAGATGCACAATCCTACATGCAGACAGTACATTAATACACATAGAAGAATAAATTTTAAAAAATTAAAAAAGCAATGACCTGCTTATGTATCTAAAATATAAGGAAGGAAAGGCAAAAGCTCCCCAAAATGATGCTCTTGGCATTCGTGAATTTAAAAGTGTTTCAGATTATAATTCTATAATAGCTTTATTATCTGTATATAATGGCACAATACTATAATCCTAGCAATTAGGGGACTGAGGCAGGAGGATTGCTAATCTGTGACCATTCTGGGGTACACACCAAGATAAATACCAGCCTGAGCTAAAGAGTGACACCTTAACACAGAAAATCAAGAGCTAGAGATACAGTTTATTAGTGGACTGTGGTGATCCCAAGCATCACACAGGAATGTAGTAATTTTATTGTGGTATTAGTGCTACAGAAAATGGCATATATTTTAATGTAACGTATTCAATTTGATGAGTTTGGAAATTTGGACATATCCATGAAACTATTACCACGATAAGGAAAACAGACTATCTTCTTCAAATTCTTCATCATATATCTCTTTATTTCTTTCAGGGTAAGAGCTTTTAACAGAGTTCTCAACAAAATTTTACGTGATTAGAGATTGGACATCTTCTGAGTTATGGCAGATGTCTAGAATTTCATTGTCCCTTGTAACTGAAACTCTTTATGAGCTGAAGCTGTCCAGTTGTCTCTCTCTGTAGCACTTAGTGTCATAAACTTCTGCTTCTTAGATTTTTGGCTATTAGAAACCTCCTATGAATAGAATAGTAAACTATGGTCCTGTGCCTGGCTTGTTTAACTTAGCATCTAGAATTTCTCTACTTATGGGAGAGATGAGAGACAGGGCCTTAACTCTGTACCTAGGTTGGCCTTGTTTCAGGCTACAGAGAGTTGGAATTATAGGTATGAATGACTATAGTCAGCTGAATTTCCTTCCTTTTAAAGGTTAAATAATATTCTTTTTGTAGGTATGCTTCATTTTCTTTACCCATCAATCATTGAACATTGAATTTTTAATATCATGGCTTTTATAAACAATGTTGCATAGAAAATATGTGTGCAGGGATCTCCCAGCACTCTAGAATCTTGATTTTTAAGATTTATGTGATATGGGAAAAACTTGTTTTAAAAGTTGTGAGGTTTTATTTAGTTGTAGAACGTTAATAAGTACATTGTTTAGACTAACAGAATACCAGACATTAAGAATACAGTGATTTACCTTCAATGTTGTAGGCAAACTCAAGAAAGGACCCTGGTTCTGTTGCGGCACAAAGTGTTATTATTTTATCGAGGAGTATAAAACCTGGAATGAATGTAAGAAGACTTGCCACGATTGCAGTTTACTCCTTTTGAGGATTGATGACAGCGAAGAACGGGTACTGTAGACACTAAATGGAGGTTATTTTCTTGGACTTTGATATAACCCTTGGATAGTAAGATGCTGGGGCAAGGCAGGAGTTTAGAATAAAGAGCATTCACGTGCTGTGTTTTTCATCTGTAATGTGAGCAGAAATTGTGCAGTTAGGTTTCTCCCAGGAGACTCTATCCTGCTCCTTGGTAAGCATGCAGTGCATGGCATCTCTCATGATGAGACTCATTAATGAGGTTGCAGTTTGGTCTTTACATTCTCCTCTCTTCAAAGAAGTCTATAGGAGAGTCACACAGAGAGAATAAGTTCACTGGATCAAGTTTAACCATTTGGCAAATTCAGCCTTGAATGAATAGTTACTCATCTTCATAGGGTGACAACTAAAACCCCACAGACAAAAGTCTGGATTACTTTCAGGAAGCCAGAAATGAGATTGCTGGGAAGAAGTTGATCCCAGTCATTTACTACCAAATTCACTATGTAAATTAATTGACCTTTTCTGTTCTTTTTGTAAAATGGAGAGGATAATAAAGATCATGACAATCATAACAGTTTTACTCTTAGCCCCATGGGATAGTCATTTGCATCCATCAATAACATTAACTCATCAATATTCCCAAGTACTCTATACAGTTGTCTGTTCTTGAAAATTTATTACTAGAAGAGAAAATATAGTAGCCTTGATACTGAGCTATTTTTTGAGATTATTACTAAGGAGAAGTCTCCAAATGCATAGGATGTTATTGTTTCAATTTTTGATTACTTATTTTTATTTTATGTGTATGTGATATATATATATATCACATACACATAATATATATATTTTGTGCATATGATGAATATATAATATATAGAGATATATATATATATATATGCAGTGCCAGAGGATGCTAGACAAGGAGGTCAGATCCCTGGGAACTTAAGTGATGGAAAGTTGTGAGCAGCCTCATATGGGCTGGGAAATGACCCCAGGTCCTCTGCAAGAGCAGTCAGTGCTCTTAATTGCTGAGATATCTCTCCAGCCCCAGAATGTGTTTTTTATAGAGAATAATTTGCAAGGGTTGCCCTGAAGTTTCTATTCCTTTTTAAATGATAGCAATAAAAATATCACAATTTTTTTTGAATTAAAACATAAAAATTCTTAATTACAAATTATGAATAGGTTTCCATTTGTACAGTAATGTTAAATTTAAGCTTGTATTTTAAAATAAATTCACTAATATAGATTCCATGGTACTGTAATATTATATTTAAGACATGTTACATACTTCCAAATAACTCCCCTTTCCTTCTTCTTTGTACATGTTTTGGGAACCAAATAACAGAAAGATTTCCTCTGTCAAAAATGGAACTTAAGGGGCTGGAGAGATAGCCTACTGGTTAAGAGCTCCGACTGCTCTTGCAGAGGACCTGGGTTTGGTCCCCAGCACCCACATGGCAGCTGAGAACCGTCTTTAACTCCAGTTCCAGGGGAATCTGACACCCTCTTCTGACCTCCACGGCATTGCACGACACGGATGTACCAACCTACATGCAGACAGTACATTCATACACATAAAATATAAATAAAATTTAAAAAATGGAACTTAAATGCGCTCTTTTCATACACTTTTCTTATTAATTTGCTTTGAAGATCCCTCCTGTCACTCAAGACGATATAACAACCACTTTCCCACATCCTCCTTACTCTTCTGGAACAAGAATTTAAAATAGATTTTTAAGGTATCCAAATAATATAATGAGCCAGGTTTGCCTATCTGTACTTGGAAGGCTGAAGCAGGAAGATTGTGAATTGGAAGCCAGTGTGGGCTACATATGAGAGCTTATCTCAAAAAAGAAATCATGGTCAGAAGTTATGTAAGAAATTTCCCTCTTGTTAGATAGCTAAACGTTAAATAACTTGTGAAATAGATGCCAATCTTGACTTAAATGTTCTACCAGTGGAAAATCACTTTAGAAAATGAAAATGGGAGGGATGAGGGGAGAAAGCACAGGATAAGTGAGAACTAACAGGCCTTTTCCTATTGTTTTATTCAGTTATCTCACAGATGAGAATATCATAAGGTGTATTTTATTTCCTTTACAGAACTTCCTTCAAGCCCATGCTGCTCGAAACAGCTACTGGATTGGATTATCATATGATACACGGGAGAATAACTGGAAATGGATTGACAATGGCACATCTAACCTGTGAGTTCATAGAATCTGTGGGACCAGGAATGATTTATAAAAGTGTTCTCAAGTTTCACACAGCTTTACTCAATTTATATGGAGGTCATTGGTAAGGACAAGAAGAATAAGAAAGTATTTTAGCAAGATGGTAGAAACAGAATAGAAGCAACTTATGACATGCGACATCAATACAATCAATACAGTGCCTAAAGAACCTCAGAAATATGTTCTAAGATGCTCAGAGTCAAACCCTAGAAAAAAAGTTAGGTGATGTGTAGTGAGTGGATCATCCTGACAGATATAATGGCTTTTAGTATTCCAAGCACTCTTATGACTCTCTTTTATGGAGTTGGTTTTATGTTTATTTACACAAATTCAAGTATGTCAATATGCACACGTACTTGTGTATGCAAACTCTTCATCTTCACTTGCAGTCTTACGTAAATGTTGAAGTCCATATTTACTTCTAATGTTCTATAAAATGTTTATTGATTGTTTTATAATTTTAACTTTATTTTTTTAAAAAACTTTTCTAACATTTTCAAATTCCCATTTATATCTTTATAAAAACAATTTAATTTTTATCAGTATTGTGTTGTCATTGCTGTTGTTATTATTATTGTTGTTTAAGACAGGGTTTCATGTAGCCCAAGCTGGCCTTGGACTCCTTTTCTTCCTGCCTCTCCCACCCAAATCATGGGATTACAGGCCTGTGATACTGTACCTTGTTTGTCATTTACGTATTTTAAGATGATAAATATTTATTTTACACTAATATTTAGATGTCATCAGGAAGGTGATTTTTTTTATAAAAGAGCTTTGAGAAGAAGAAAATATTTTAGTGATGAATGTATGATTAATATTTTGGTATTCTTTACATTTTGACCAATTGGCTTTTTAAAAAAGAGTGAAATTTACCTCAATGTATGTTTCAACTTAAAAAAAAAATTGTCCATTATATTTTTTCTTCTACAGCGATTTGACAGCATTGAATTTGCAATGTAAAGAAGGAAACTGTGCATTTTTCACTTCTACAAAGATAGCAGATACTGCCTGTGGTAATACCCACTACTGTGTCTGTGAAAAGAGACTGGATTAGCTCTCTGACTCAGTCTACAACAAGAAAAAGCAAAAATAAAGAGGGAGCATTTTCATTTTTGTGTTTCCTGTGGTTGTTTGTGACTGCTTACAGTGAAATGCTTTTGAGCACAGGACTTAGTCCAGTGGGCAAACAGATGAGCTAGAAGAGGAAAACAAAGGCCCTCCTGAACCTGACTTAACAGATCAGACACTGATATTGGCTGTGGGTTTCCTGGAATGCCAGAGAGTGTTACCAAAGGCCACTAAACCAATAAAGCAAATACGGGTCTCCCTGAGTCAAGCAAGACTCCACCACCAGCACCAGCTACACCTCACCTGCCTGGAAATACTGTGCAGCCAAGGCAGCCATGTGCCTGTATATCCCAAATCTAATTGGCTATTGGCTCTCTCCTTGGAGGAATAACCCATGGCTGATGCCACAAGCTTACATCCTCTACAGGTTAGGAGATGTTATAAGCCACAGTAAGACCCTGTCATATTTAACAGGGGAAAAAATGTAATTCATGGATTAACATATCATCCAAACAAATGTGTCTATGCCAAAGTAACCTACCATAACTATTAGTGCTGTTTAAATACCTATATATCTAATTGCTTGTGCTTCATTAGTAGGATTGAAAGGTTATTCCTGGACAAACTGTCAACCCATGAAAAGAAACAGCCAGAATTGACCAGAGTCCAAGACAACAGCTTCAGAGAGAGTGGACTGTTTTGCTTCTCATCCACCTGTGCCCCTTTTCTAAGCCTAGGGAACAATCTGCGGAAGAGGGGGCGTGGTAGAATGTAAGGGCTGCGATTGGGGTGAATGGTGAAACTACAGCAATGTAGTCTGGACACTCATTTGATCAACTTGATTGAACAAACAACCCTTCACCCCCCACTGGATGGTGGGGCTGTGGGGATTTGGGCACAACAGCCTGCAAATTGGGTTTACATGAAGGATGCTTGTACTCATGGATTATCACTTATAGCTAAAAAATGAAAAAAACTGAGAGAAAGATGCAGGACAGTTATGGCAGAATGCATGATCTGGGATGGAGTAGGGGTGGGGGGGGGAGGGAAATGTGCCTGAACTGAATTGGAAAATAATGTATGAATTGCACAAAGCATCAATAAAAATTAAAAAAAAAAAAAGAAAAACAAACAAACAAAAAAAAAAAAACAACAGATCAGACACAATTTCCTTCCTCCAGGAGACAGAGCAGCTTGTCTCAGGACAGTGAATACCCTTTGCTTCAAGGTCCTGAAGAATTGTTTTTTCTGTTTCTAGAGCCACCCACAGAATCAAATAAAAACCCTGATAAATAGACATTTAATTAGTGATAGGATAAATAATTTTGATATATTTTCGCCCTGAGAGCACAATTACAACTACAATACCTGTTTGTTTTTGGTGAGTGATTGGCATTTTTGCATGCAAAAACTGTCATCATCTTTAATATAATTTTAAGCTTGATGAATAGCTGCAAGGATATTTGAAGGCCCTTTCAAACTTTACCTATTATCATAAGGTGATTATTTTGCATACTCTCTCTCAACTCTTGCTGGTCCATTTATAGACACGGTAATAATAATTGAGGCAGGCTGTGTGTGGAGGCTCAGGCTGCCCATCTTAATGGTACATAAGGTTGATGTCAGCCTGTGTGACATAGCAAGGCCATCCTGGGATGCAGCATAGGAACCTGTCAAAAAAAAACAAAAACAAACAAACAAAGAAAAAAAGAATAGAAACCTGTCTCATAATGTCAAAAATAATAATTAAGAATAATAATTATTATGATAATACCCAAACTATATGTACATATTTTCCATGGACAAGACATTTCTCCTATAAAATCATAGTAAAGTGATCAAATCCAAGATATGTTTTCCTGATGTAGTGATATGATCTTACCCATAACCAAAATTGACATTTGACAAGTTTCTTTCTAATGTGTTTCACTGTCTTTTTTTTCTCCCTGTTTAAAGTCATTCAGTGTCTTCACTTGTTATGTCCTTTTCAGTGTTCTTTAGTGATAAACAGTTATTTACTCATGGTTTATTTTTGACTTTGACATAGTAAAAATCATGTCTTTTTATGATTTAAGATTTCATACATGAATACACTATGTTTATATTAATTTCTATCATTCCTACCCACTTCATCCCTCTCCAACTCCTCCCTTCTCCCTCCAACTATCTTCTTTACCTAAACTAAACCTAAACAAACACAAAACTTGGTTCTCCTTCCTTCAGCATGCATTGACTGCCTGTTGCTCTTCATCTGTGTGTGGCCTTGTCAAGGTTTTCTTTATCTGTGTTGGCATGAAGACTGGTGTTGTGGTCTTTGTTATGTCCTCTGCAGGCAGACACATTGTTGAGAGTTCATGGATCAACATTTGTGCTTTCTTCAGAAGAAACTGTCACATGCAGTTCTGGTTCTCAGGCTCTTATAACAACCCCTTCTGTATTGGGGTTCCCCTAACTTTAGGTTAAGGATTTGATATACAGAGGTGTAACTTAGCCTCTCTGGATGCTTAACAACCATACTTAATGCCCATACCAATGTAAAAAGACAAAAAGGAAAAAAAAATACTGTTATTTTGCCCAACTTCAATTCTTACTGGAAAGTGCAGGGACCCTATGGCTGCCACTGCTTTTAGAATCCTTCAAAGACATGAGACCAGGAACTGTGGGATACTATGAAAAGACCAAACCTATGAATTATAAGGATAGAAGAGGAAGAAGACACACAGGATGGTGACATGGCCCAGGTCTTCAACAAAACCTTCCAATAATGACTGAGGACTCATATCTCTCCAAGAATCCTCCAAACCTTCAGTACCAGATGGGGACAGTTGAGACAAAATTTTAGAGGAAAATTTTCCCAAATTAAACCAAGAGATACTTTATACAAGTATTAGAAGCATACAGAACTGTAAGCAGACAGAACCAGAAAAGAAATTCTCCATGCTGTATCATAGTAAACACACTAGATGTTCAAAGCAAAGATACTGAATGCTGCAAAAGGAAAACAAGTTGTCGACCAGAAGAATTACAGCTGATTTCTCAAGGCAGAGGATAAAATCCAGAAGAGCCTGGTCTAAAATATTCCCTGTTCTAAAAGACTATAGAGGCCAACCCAGAGTATTTTATCCAGCAAAAATGTCTATTATTGAAGGAGAAAAGAAAATGTTCCATGATATAAATAAGTTGAAAGAATTCCTCTCCAATAAGCCATGCCTGCAGAGAATACTTCAAGCAAAACAAAGAGCAGAGAGGAGGGACAACTGTAACCAATCAACTCTAGAAAACAAATGATACTACCACTATGGAAATAAAAGTCTAGGGTAAGATTGTACTAGAAATCAAAGTGTTTGGAAACAATGTAATTCTCTTAGCAAGAGTTTTAAATATCAATGGCATGAATTTTCTACCTAAGAGACAGAGACAAGAAGAATGGATTAAGAAATAAATAAAACCATCGTTTTTTTTTTGTTTTTTTTTTTTTTTGTTGTTGTTGTTGTTTGGTCTTTTCGAGACAGGGTCTCCCTGTAGCCCCAGCTGTCCTGGAACTCACTCTGTAGACCAGGCTGGCCTTGAACTCACAAAGATCCGCCTGCCTCTGCCTCTGCCTCCCAAGTGCTAGGATTAAAGGCTTGTGCCACCACACCTGGCTAAAACCCATCCTTTTTTTCTTGTCTCCAAGAAATTTACCTCACCTTTAAAGATAGATATTATCCCAAGGAGGGTAAACAAAGAATACAAGTAATTATCATCAAGAAAGAAGGAGGTGTCACTATGCTAATACTAGATAAAATAGGATTCAAGGCCTTTGATTGTGTTTTGTGTGTGGGATATTTGATCACTAAGTGGGACATCTTTGGGGTGGATAGACATGCTTTTTGCCAGGCCTATGTGGTGCATTTCTGAATATCTTGAAAGATTTGGTTGACCAGAGCCTGCCCTGGGACTTGTAGGATCACTTTAAGGTTTTTATTTTATGGTGATATGCTTGGAGGAATGGCCCTATTTGGCTGGATGGTCATAAATATTGCAACGTTTAGCAGAAAATAAGGTACTTGTACTGGATTGAAGTGGTTAAATGTTTCTAGAGTGGAGTGGTATAAATGTGAAAGCCAGTTTACTATTGGTCTAAATGGGATGATAACCACATAGGGTTGTGGTTGGTTTTTGGTCCATTCCTGGCTTGTACCGGACTTCCAGTTGTAGAATTGGATTAAAGGTGCATAGACAAGTATTGGGTTACCTTTGACTACTGAAAGATAATTTTTGGTCTCTGTCTATTATGCAAGTGTTACTTTTGATATCTGTTCTGATCATTTCAAGATAACTTGACTCAGGAAGAGCTAGGTTTACTTCCCTGAATTACTGGAATGCACCCCAGAAGGAGACAGTTTGGACGGACTTGGTAAATTTTTTCAGCTTAATTCTGGTCAACAGGTATGTTCCCTGTTATTGAAAAACTACAAACCAGGATAAGGGGTTTGGGAAAGTAAAGAGACTACTTACACTTGTAGTAAACCATTTATATTCAAGATATTCCTAAAACTGTTTAAATTTTTATTGGCTTTCCCTGCTTATCCTATGCTGTTACATTTTTTTCTAGTCAATGTTTATACAAGGCTTCTTAGGCTTTTATTCAAGCTTTATCTAACTCTGATACAGTAATTACAAGTATCAGATTTGTGTAACTTATCTTTTTTGGATGCTTAATGCCCATACCTATGGCCCATACCAATTTGGCCAAGGGATTTAAGGGACAATTTTGTTCCTTGCGTGATGAGATCTATTGGTCCCAGGGGATTTTGTGTGGAGCAATTGTGAGTCACCAGGCTTCCTGTTCACAGAAGTCTTGGAAATCCACCAACAAAACCCTAGCCAATGTCCAGTCTGTAAAGAGGAATGTCAATATAGAGGAAAGTCACCTTGTGCTCCAAAGGGAAGCCTGGTCTAGCAAGACCTGACCTTGTCCTCAGTGGAAGGAATTGGTTAAGAATGGCCAGAAGGAGCCAGGAGCCCCCCACCCACCAAACCCAAGTGACCCCTGAATACCAGAATCTCAAATGACCCTGAGAAAACAAAGTTTGGTAAATCTGGGCTAACCATGTGGACTTAAGCACCCAAAAGAAAGTATAACCATAGATAAATACTCAGTATATTACTTTTAAAGCCTAAAAAACTGTGCCTCCACATATTGGGTGTAAAGTTATATGAAATGATGTTAAACTGGCATAAAACCTTAGATATTGGCTTTGATTAACAGAGTAGGGTTACCTGCAGGCAAAGGACAAGACCACTATTGTTATTTAATGCTCAATAATAAAATTTCCTCTTTCTTTCTAGCAAATATCTAAGTGGAAACTCATATCCTGACTATTAAAAAGCCCAAAAAGCAGATCCCGAGTCCAGACATCATGGCCAAATGAACAGAAGGAGAAACCTAACAAATGGAAACTTTGAAATCCCTACCCAAGAAATTCTAATGGACTTTTAAGTTGGACATTGGAATTTACCCTCTTCTTACTTCTCCTGGTCCCCTCCCTAGATCGTGTACCTAACTACTCCTGCCTCCATTTTACTTTCATGGGCACCAATCAATGATTTTTCCCCTCTAGGGTTATGCTTGGGGGTCTTTTAGATTGACCCTCTGAATGGAGGATACCCCAGCTGCCACACCCAACCTCCCTTTTCATCATGGAAGAAATCAGAGTAGTCGGCATCCAGATTCCCTTCTCGTAACTGGGGTGTCACTTTTCAGAGGGTAAAATAAGTAAACAGGAGCTAGAAATTGATTAGGCAGTTAAGGGATGAGACCCCCCCCACCAAAAAAAATTAAACAGAATTTTTCTCAGCTGAGAACTCAAGGCTTTCTGGACTAGCCAGTAAACACATATCTTTCTGGTAGCCCTGAAAGAGTAGGAAAAGTAGAAAGAAAAGAAAGAGAGAAGGGAAAAAAGAAGTACAAACCAAGCCCCGCAGATTGATTCTTTATTTCACCAGAATAAGAAATAGAAATCCCCCTTTCTTGTTCTTGTTGTTTTGTTTTGTTTTGTTCTTGTTATTTTGTATTATTTCTGTTTTCCTGTGAAAAGAAAAAAAATAAAGAAAAAATATCTGAAAAAAACCTTTTAGCAAAGTGAATCTTTGGGGTGCTTTTGCGTTGCCAGCAGCCAGTTTATTTAGATGCCATTCTTATTTATAAGTCGTTGAAGAGTTGTTGTTTATTAGTCAAAGAAGTTACCAAATTCTACTCACTGTCACAAACAATTTAATTCTGTATTATGTACACTGTACAAATGCAGTTGAATATAGTTCCACAAAATTTAAAAAGAGAAATTTCTGGAATGTACTACCAATTTTCTTGGGGTTAGCACTTTGAAAGAAATGTCCAAGTATCTTATCTCCCTATGTGTTGGCAAGTTCCATGTCTCCTCTGATTTTGCAGTTCATCCCATTGTCTTTGCTGCTGGGAGTTATTTGTTCACACTCCTTTTCCTCAAAATGCCCCAGTAGTGCTTTCATTTTTATGTTATACCAAATCTTAACATGCTTATCTGCTTCCTGAGTTGAATGGAAGTTGCTAGATTTCATGGTGAAAAGGCAAGGTGATAAAGAATCTGACCTCAGGAGGTGCAGATAGCTTTATGACTGTGAAGAGCAAACCACCTTCTGTCCTTCAGGAATGGAGGTTTGGGGGGGGGGATTCAGAGAAGTCTGGGATTTATAGGGAGCCCAGAGAATCCCAGAAGGTGGTTCTTGCCTCTCTGGGTACTGTACTGCTCCTACCCAGAGAGGAGACATAGGGAGTTCCTATAGGAGAACCAGATGTCTTCTGCCAGATGGTAAGGAATCAGAGGTCTGTAAGGGAGATGATAAGGAACCAAATGTGCACTAGTGCTGTCAATATGTGCATGGGAGTGAGACATTCTATTGCTTCAGCCCAATGGCTGCAACCTAGAAGAAAAGTCTCACATCCCCAGGAACAATCACTGCTGTGAGTTCACATGTGCAATAGGCCTGTCATGTTCTGAAAACACTGCTTTCTTGCAGATGTTCTCTACCCAATCCTACAATCTTTCTGCTCCCTTTTCTGTGATGATCTCTTAGACTTGAAGGGAAGGAGTGTGATAAATGTGTCCTTTAGACTTAAGCACCCCATAGTCGCTTATTCTCTGCATATAGTCTGTACATTAATCACCATCTACTGAAAAAACACTTCTCTAATGAGGGTAGAGATATGCAATAATTTATGGGAATAAGGATAAGAACTTATAGGGTAGTTTATTACGATGTCTATGTAGCAGAATTGGGTTCTCCGTCATAGGTTATGACCATGGATTTTTGGTTCAGTTAATAATACCGGGCATGAATCATGTCTTATGAGGATGACTTTAAAGCCAAACAGAAAGTGGTTGGTTATTCCCATAACTCCCATGCCACTATTGCACTAGTGGGCAACAGAGTCTAAAGGGTAATCAAGTTCTCTAGGGTAATCAAGAGCAGTAATGCCTGTAATATTTGTTGCACACCACTGACTAGCAAGTCAAAATGACTTAATCTATTCCTGGGACTGGAGTTTTTATTTGATAGCCAATGGTATATGAAAGAGACATTGTCTCCCTGTTATATGATAAATCTATTTAAGCCCCTTTAATATACATATATATTTAGGAAGCTTCTATATTCATAAATATCCATATGCCATTTTCAAGGGCGTTCTGTGTTAGTTAACCCTTTCCTTACTCCTCTTGTAACCTTCCATTCCATTCCCCACTCCATTCACCTTTCATGTTTCATTGTTGTCCCTTCCCTCTTCACACCACCTGTGTGTTATCTCACCTTTCTGAAAATCATTACTCCATGGCCCCTTAATAGTTTCCTAACCTCTATGGATTTTCCAATTTATCTCACTTATCTAAAGATTCAAACCTTGTGTCCATATACAAACAAGAGCAAGTCTTTCTGTAATGGACTCCTTCACACAGAATGATTATTTCTAATTCCATTCGTTTTACCTACGAATTTCATTTTTCTTAGGATGAATACATATTTGATTGTGTATGTGTAGTGCAATTTCATTGTCCACTCATCAGTTGATGGACATCTAGGGTTTGTCTATTGCATGGTTATTGTAAATACAGCAGCAAGGTATGTGTATACTGAGTCCTTTGGATATATGCTCAAGAATGCTATAACTGAGTCCTGTAGATGTATTTCTAGGTTTTTCAGTAACCTCCTTACTGATTACCATAGTAGCTACACCACTTTGCACTCCCAACAGGAGTGAATAACTCTTTCTCTTACTCTACATCCATGCCAGCATTTGTTGTAATTTTTTAGAATTTTAGCCATCTTGGGTGGAGTAATATGAAATGTCAAAGCAGATTTAGTTTGTATTTCCCTAATGACTATGGATGTTGAACATTTTTAAAGTGCTTCTCTGTCATTTCTATTTCTTCTGGGAATTCCCTGTTTAGTTTATTTTTAAATTTTAACTTAGATTTTTTATATATTCTTTCTATATTCTAGCGACTAACCCTTATGAACTCTATAGCTGGTAAAGATTGTATCTATTTTCATAGTCTGCCTCTTCCTTCAAATTGTGGTATCACCCCTACATCTTTTATTTTGGTTCTTTTCAGACAGTGTCTCCTTGTAGTCCCAGCTGGCTTGGAACTCCCTGTATAGATCAGACTCTTCTTGAACGGACAGACATGTGCCTGCCTCTGCCTTCCAAGTGCTGGGATTAAAGGAGTGACCTACCACACCTGGCCAGTGGTTTCTTTCTGTACAGAAGCTTTGTACTTTCATGTGGTCCCGTTTGTCAATTGGTCTTCATGGCTGCACCATTAGGTTCTGTTTAGAAGATCCTCTCTAAGGATGTGCCTCTAAGCTCCAGTGTATTCCATACTTTAAAAAATCAGATTCAAAGTAAATGTGTTATGTCATTGTGGTCCTTGATCCATTTGGATAAACTTTGTTCGGGGTGGGAGATAAGGGTCTAGTTTTATTCTTTTTTTTTCTTAAATTTTATTTATTTCTGTATGTGTATGAATGTACTGTCTGCATGCAAGTCTGTGCACCCGTGTCGTGCAATGCCGCGGAGGTCAGAAGAGGGTGTCGGATTCCCCTGGAACTGGAGCTCTCCTGGAATTGGAGTTTCAGACGGTTCTCGGCCGCCATGTGGGTGCTGGGGATCGAACCCGGGTCCTCTGCAAGAGCAGTCGGCACTCCCAACCGCTAGGCCATCTCTCCAGCCCGTGGGTCTAGTTTTATTCTACATGTACTATCCAGCTTGTCCAGCACTATTTGTTGAAGATACTGCATTTCTCCAACGTGTATCATATCTGTTGTCTCGATCCTGCATCGTTTATCAGTGTGTCTGTCTTATGTCAATATTATGCTGTTTTTATTACCATGGTTCTGTTGTATTACTTGGAATCATGGATGTTATATGTTCTGCCCATAACATCTCTTCAGGATTGTTTTGACTACCCTTGTCTAATTCCTGTAAAGAGTTCTATTGGAAGTTTTGTGGAGATTTCATTGAATCTGTAGAATTATTTGGAGAGGGGAACCATTTTCAACCCTAACAAACCATAAGCAGGGTACTCTTTAAGTCTTCTCAAGTCTTCCTTTTTTCCTTTCTGGTGCTTTCTTTGACCCTTTGATTAACTGCTTTAGACATTTTTATTTATTCCATGTGATCTTTTAAGTGCATTTACCCTTCTCTTGAGACTGAACTATCCCTTCCATTATGCTCTGTACTTGGTGGTCATAAATTCCTTTAATGTGTTTTTATTTTGGATTTTTGCATTTATCCTTCAATTTTAATAGTTTTTCTAGGACTAACATCTTGGCTTGATAATTGTGGTCATTCAGAACCTTAAAAAATACATCTTTGCAGGCCATTCTGACTTTAAATATTTATGTTTAACAATCAGATGTTACTCAGATGGGTCTACCATTAGAAGTGACTTATTTTCTCTTGCAGCTTTCAATACCCTTTCTTCTGTGTTTTAACACATTCTCTCACACATCTTAGAGAATTTTGTTTCTGGTACTGTCCCTTTGGTGCTCTGTAGGGGTCTTGTACATGGATGGGCATCTCTTTCTCTAGGTTCAGGAAGTTTTCTTCTATCGTTTTCTTGAAGATATTCTTTATGCCTTGGCTCTGGTATTCTCTTTCTTGTTTACTCATAATCTGAAGGTTGAGTCTTTTCATAGTTACCCAGGTCTCTCCCAGATTCTGCTCATTTATTTAAAATTTTACGGTTAACCATCCGGGTCCTCTATCTTATCTTCCATTCATGATTCTCCATTTTCTTTTTTTTTTTTTTTAATTTTTTAATTTTTTTTTTATTAATTTTATTTATTTCTGTATGTGTATGAATGTACTGTCTGCATGCAAATTTGTGCACCCGTGTCGTGCAACGCCGCGGAGGTCAGAAGAGGGTCTCGGATTCCCCTGGAGCTGGAGTTCTCCTGGAATTGGAGCTTCAGACGGTTCTTGGCCGCCATGTGGGTGCTGGGGATCGAACCCGGGTCCTCTGTAAGAGCAGTCGGTGCTCTTAACCGCTAGGCCATCTCTCCAGCCCCAATTCTCCATTTTCTATATGATCCATTATATTGGGGAGCTTTCTACTGAGGTTTTATCTGGCTTATCCCGTTTTAATTTCCAGCATCATTTCAATTTAGTTCTTGTTCTATGGCTCTATCATTAGTGAATTATATTTTTATTTCTTGGATTGACTTCCTAGCTTCACTCATCTCTTTAGTTATCTTAGTATGTAGTCATTTCTTCTTTGAATTGTTTGTACCTTGTTATAATCTTCTTTTTTGATTATTTGTCTGGGAGTACTTCAAAGATGTTTTCACTAGATACTATTATTGGATTCATAATTATTGGAGGATACACAGTGTCTTGGTTTTTCATGTTTTTTTTTTTCTAGTAGGCAAACTCACATTGAGGAACATTTGGGTAGAGAAACTTAACTTGAAACTTAACTTGACATGTATGACCAAATGCATGATATCAGGTTGGGGTACAGACAGGGAGGAGGTCTGGATATGATTAAGATACATTTTATGAAACCCACAAAAATCCAATAAAAATTGTACATTGAAAATACAAATCATGAATTTTTCAAAATACGAAGTATTTTAATTCTGTGAGGATTTAATTTTGTTATAAGTACATGTGTTCTTTACAGAGTTTATTTTTTTAAATTTTTTATTCAAAGGTTCTCAGGAATACTTCGTGTTCTAGTTTGTCTTCCATTGCTGTGACAAAACACTCTGACTGACACCAACTTGGGGAGGAAAGGGTTTATTCAGCTTACATCTCCTGGGTCACAGTTCATCACTCAGAGAGCCCAAAACAAGAACTCAGGGCAGGAACCTGGAGGCAGGAGCTGAAGCACAGGCCATGGAGGAATGCTGTTCATGGGCTTGCTCCCCTGGCTCATGCCCAGCCTGCCTTCTTATACAGTACACAACAACCTGCCCAGGGTGGCACTACTCATTGTGGGCTGGGCCCTCCCATACTGCTCGACCATCAAGACAATACTCCACAGATGTGGCCACAGGCCAATCCAATGGAGCCAATTCCCCAACTGAGGTGTGTCACTCCCTCAACCCAGGTGTGTCAAGTTGACACTAAAGGTATCCAGCACACTTCACATTTAAATATGTTTTTCATAAGAAACGATTTCCTAAGATATTAAAAGATAGTAGGCAGCCCCCTGAATTTGACATGTCTTTGATTATGCAGTTGTTGTTCCTTTGCTTGTCTCTGTGTTGGGGGATCTGAGTTCAGGTTTTACAGATTATAGGATATTGTCTGGATTGTTTATAGTCCACATGTATGTTTTTGAGCTCCTCATGAATACAGTTACCATTCACGTTTCTCTCTTCCTTTGAACAGGGTTTCCACAATGTGGGGACTTCCTTAGCATTTGGGGTTTTTAGGTGTTTTTTGGTTTGGTTTTTTTTTTTTTTTTTTTGCTTTTTCTTTATTGCCAATATATTGTTGATCTTTGTAACTCATTTTGTGACAAGAGGCAACTTTCAATTGCCCCAAATGTTTGTGTACATGCATTCACACCACAGCTTGAGTTTGAACAAATAGATGAGTGTGTTACTTGAATGGGATCTAACTTCTCACTAAAAGCCTTGAGCATTTAAATGTTGCTCAACCAAAGCAGTACACACGGAAACCTGCTGTGGTCTGCCAGGCAGGCCCATTTTCTGGTATTAGTTCATATATATTTTATTTTAACTTTCCAGGTTCTGTGCTTTTGTCAGTTAAGACTGGAGGAAAGTATTTCATCACTATCAAGCTGGATCTTTTGATATGGCTTTTTGGGGGGCTCTTTCAGACAAGGCCTCCCTGTGTCCCTTGCTGTCCTAGGGCTCACTATGCAGACCAGGCTGGCCTCAGTATCACAGAAATCCTCCTGCCTCTGCCTCCCACTTTGCCTCCTGAGTGCTGGGATTAAATTGCACATCTGGTGATATGTGAACATTTTTAACCTGAATAAATGGTTGCAGACACTGTTTGAATATCCCACCTTAGATCTGTGAGATCTGTGATAAAGGGCTGTGCTGTAATTTCAACCTCTGAGTTCTATGATTAGTGTAATAATTAGATTTCTATCAATTGATAACTGAGCTGGAATAAAACACCTCTCAAGGTGACAGCTCATATCATGACTCCCAGCACTCAGGCAATGGATTTCAATGGGAAATTGAAGGACAATCAGGATTTCCAGGACCCTTTGTCTACATGGACAGTTCAAGTCCATCTTTGTCTAAATTAGACCTTGTCTCAGAAAAAAATTTAAAAATACTTATAATGAAGAATGATTTAAAGAGAGATGAGCTGGGCCTGGAGCACTGCAGATGAGAAGCAGGGGAGTGGGCACTGTCTAAGGTCTCCAGCATCTGCACTGTCCCAGCTCTCTGAACTGAAGCAGTGAAGAGAACACTGGCTGAATTGGCATCATCTTGATCCTGGGTTGGAACACCACTGTTTTCTTTTTAAACCTGTAAAGTGATTTCATATCTTAGTGTCCCAAACCCAAATATCCATCTGAAAGTCTCTTTGGGAGTTTTAAATTATTATTATTATTATTTTGTCTTTTTGAGACAGGGTCCCTCTGTAGCTCCAGCTGTGGTAGAACTCACTATGTAGACCAGGCTGGCCTTGAACTCACAGAGATCCACCTGCTTCTGCCAAACAAGAGTTGGGATTAAAGGTGTGCACCACAATGACTGGCTTTAAATTATTTTTATTAAAATATATTTATTTATTATATTATGTGTATGAGTGTATTGCCTACATATGTGTAAGTGCACCTATGTTGTACAATGCCCACATAGGTCAGAAGAGGGGGTCAGATTCTCTGGAACTGGAGTTGTAGATGGTTATTAGCCATTACTTAGGTGCTAGGAATCAAACCTATATCCTCTACAAGAACAGCTAATTCTCTGAACTCCTGAGACATCTCTAGCCCCTTTTTTATTACTTTTGCTGAGCCAGGCATGGTGGCCCATGCCTTTAAACCCAACATTCAGGAGGCAGGCAGATCTCTGTGAGCTCCAGGCCACCTGGGACTAAAGCGAGACCCTGTCTCAAAAATACCAAAAAAAAAAAAAAAGAAAAAAGAACAAAAAAGAAAAGAAGAGGAAAAAATTAAAAAATATTACTCTTTCTGTGTTCTTAAAGCATCTTTCTCCCATAATTATATAGCTAGAGTATTATAATGTAGTCTATTACAACAACTGTGATTATAAATAGCAGGACGAATGTGGTGGTTAGTTTAACCGGATGCCTCAAGGTACAGGCCATCTAGAGATTTTGCTTTAAGAGCTGTTATAGTTTCAGTATTGTGAATTTAGACATTGGGACTGAAGAATGAAGAGATGAGAAGGGTCAGGACTGGCGACTCCTCCCAGTGACGTGGTTCAGACCACCCTTCTCTGTGAGCCTGTGGTTATTCCAGACCAAAGCCTCAGCCTTGGACAGGAAGAACAGTTTGCAGCTGTGAAATGATAAAGGCACTGAGCTCTAAAGTGTGACCAGAGGTTTTGAAGATAGGAACAAAAACTGTGTACAGCTTCTAGGTAACTGTCCTCAGGAAACAATGAGTGAAAAAAAAAAAAAAAAAAAAAAAAAAGGCCTTTGCGGGCCAGAAGCCAGGTAAATGAGACATGCTCGTGTGCTCCGTGTATGTGTGGTATTGGTACAAAATGAAATTAGAGAGATGGTTCAGTGGTTAAGAGCTCCGTGTGCTCCTGCAGAGGATGTGGGTTAAATTCCCAGAAGCCACATGGTGACTAACAACCATCCTAACTCCAGTTCTGGAGGATTTGATGCCCTCTTCTGACCTCTATGGGCATTGTACGACACGGCATGGATGTCCTTATATACATACGGGTGATAAACTCATAAATACAAAATTAGTATGTATAAAGATTCTTAAGGAAAATCATGAAAATATTATCAAATGCTCCGCTTTTTTTTTTTTTTTTTTTTTTTTGGTCTTTTTGAGACAGAGTCTCCCTGTAGCTCTGGCTGTCTTGGAACTCACTCTGTAGAACAGGCTGATCTTGAACTCAGAGATCAGCCTGCATCTGCCTCCCAACTGCTAGGATTAAAGGCTTGTGCCACCAGGCCTGGCACACCCTTTTCTGTTTTATGAACTGGTGATGTGTTATGTTTTATGAACTGGTGATGTGTTGTGTTTGGCACTCCCAGGCTTCCAGTGCTGTGTTGCACTTTCTTCCTGGCACACTGAGAATTTCAATAATTTCTGTCTAGAGTGATTATCATCTTGAATAGAATTGTCTTCAATTAAGTTTTCTATAGAAATTCAGAGCTTAGTAATAAAAACAAAATAAAATTTGGAGCAGCTTCTTTATTTGGCTTTGGTTTTTGGATCATTATGATTCTATCTATATGTTTTATTTATTATTTTCATTTTATGGGTTTGAATGTATTGCCCGCATGTATGTAAGTACACCTGTGGCATACAGTGCCTGCAGAGGTCAGAAGAGGGTGTCTGGCAGGCCTCATATCTCCTGAACATGCTGCTCTCACAGTAATGAACACGACAGATATGGAAATCATGCTTACAGACTGACATGATCCACCCTGCTATCAGGGGTAAGGATAAAGATCAGAGAAGAGTATTGGTGTGATTAATGCTTATATAAGCAGCAGCATCTCCATCCCCAGATCTGAGGTCCCAAAGTGAATTTTCTAGAGCAATGGTTTGCTGCTACAGAATTCCCAGTTAATCAATTTCTTTATGTATTGTCTCTGTTGTTTGTCCAACACCAGCAGCTCCAAGTGTCTTAAATTCTTATTCTGTTGCTTTGATAAAACTCCCTGATGAAAACAATTTAAGGAACGGAGGTTTATTTTAGTTCACAGTTGCGGTCTTCATGGTGAGGAAATCACAGCAGCAGGAACTGGAGGCAGCTGTTCAGGTATTAACTTCAGCCAAGAAGCAGATAATTCCTGGGTGTCCCACACACTCTTCAGGCTTCTATGGGCATTGCAAACAAGTGATGTAATTACATGCATGCAGAGAGAACACTCATACAAATAATATTAAAAAATATATAACCAACAAATGATACCCACAAGCAGGCTTGCTGAGAGTCTAATCTAACCTTGATAAACCCTCCAGGTGAGCCACAAGTCTTGTTTCTTGTGAATCCTGTGAAGGTGACAACACTAACCATCACCCCAAACTGAATATGGTGGGATAGAGACCTTAACTCAGGGTTTATCTTAGTTCATTTCCGGTAGCTGTAGCAGAACAGGAGACTGGGGCATTTATAATGAAAAGAGGTTTGAAATTTTGTGTCAGGCTTCTTCAATAGTGCTAATTGTATTTACTTTGTCTTAACACTTGAAGTAGGCTGTTCTCTTAGTGAACACATCAAAAATGGGCTGAAGACTGAGAACAACATGGTCAAATCTTTACCAGGAAAAAAGATTTTGTTTTATTTTATTTATTTTTTTCTTAAGTTAATTTTTGTTGAGCACATTTCATACATTTCTTAATCAAATTTAGACTCATTCTCGCATCCATGCACCCCCTCCCCACCAGAGCTTATGGATTCTGTCATACATTTTTAAGTCCTATATTATATCTTTTATAACCTTTTCAATGCACGAGTTTGTTGTTTGGGTCAGTTCTTTGAATAGGTTTTTCTCTCTCTTTTTTGTTCCCTTTAATTTTATATTATTGCACAATAAGCATACATATACTCCACACATAAATCAAAATTACAAATTCTGAAAATAAACTATAGGTTAATTCCAAAACACATTTAGAGATTCACATTTTAGCAGTAAAGTTGCATGCAGGTAAAAAGATGTGTAAATTTACACTCTTTTTTTTAGAATATGAATACATATATGCCATCCATATATGGTAATTACAATGTGTGAATACAAGTGATAAGAGAATTCTAGAGCCCAATAAGAGATTTACATTGCAATAGCACAGTTGCTTTCAGATACAATGAAATATAATAATAAAGTTGCTCAGTTTGTCTGTCAACTGGGAATTTGATGTTAGGATCCACAAATGAGGGAAACCATTCGCCTTTTTTTTTTCTGGGACTGCGTTACTTCACTTAGCATAATGGCTTCGAGTTCCATCCATTTACAAGCAAAGCTCATGATGTCATCTTTCTTTACCCCTGCATAGAACTCCATTGTGTAGATGTACACATAGTTGTTATCCAGTCATCAGCTGAGGGGCATTTAGGTTGGTTCCCAGCTCTTTGCTATTGTGAAGAGAGCTGCAATAAACATAGTTGTGCATGTATCTTTGCAGTAGGATGCATCTTGTGAGTCTAGACCCAGGGGTGGTATGGCTGGGTCAGGTGGTAGGCTCATTTTGAGTTTGTACCAGTTTACATTCCCATCAGCAATGAATGAGTGTTCCCCTTTCCCCCCAACCTCTCCAGCATTTGGTGTCTTTTGTTTTCTTGATCTTGGCTAGTCTTATTAGAGTGAGATGATACCTTAGTGTGGTTTTAATTGGCATTTCCTTAATTATTAATGATTTTGAATACTTTTTAAAATGTTTCTCAGCCATCTTTACTTCCTTACTGGTGAAGTCTCTGTTCAGCTCTTAACTCCATCTTTTGAATAGGCCATTTGTTTTCTTTGTTTTTTAATTAGTTTATTCTGGATGCTAATGCTCTGTCAGATGTATCAGTGTTGAAGGTTTCCTCCCACTCTATGGGTTTTCTCTTCACTTCCTTGATTGTTTCTTTAGCTGTACAAAAGCTTTTGAGTTTGATGAGGTCCCACTTGGCAGCAGTTGTCTTTATTTCCTGTGCAGCTGCTGTTTGATTTAGAAAGTCTTTTCCTATGCCTATGCCTTGTAGGTTGCTGCTGACTTTCCTTCTATCACCTTCAACATTTCAGGCTTCAGGTTTTTAGGTTGAGATCTTTGATCCACTTGGAGTTTATTTTTGTACAGGGTGAGAGGTAGGGGTTTTATTTTGTTCTTCTACAAATGGTGATCCAGTTTTGCCAACACCATTTGCTGAAGATGCTATCTTTCCTCAATTGAGCTTTTTTGACCCCTTTGTCAAATATGAGGTGGCCGAAGTTATATAAGCTCAAGTTTGGATCTTCAATTTTGTTACATTGGTCAATAGTTCTGTTTTTTTGCTAGTACCAGGCTGTCTTTATGACTAAACCTCTGTAATATAGCTTGAAGTCTGGTAATGTAATTCCCTCAGTATTGCACTTTTCACTCAGAGTTGCTTTAGCTATTCGGGGTTTTTTGTTTTTCCATATGAATTTAAGGAATTTTTTTCTAAGTCTGTAAAAAAGCTCATGGGGATTTTGATTGTGATTGCACTGAATCTGTATATTAATTTGAGTAGAATGGACATTTTTACTATATTAATATTTCAAATCTATGAGCATGGGAGGTCTTTACATCTTTTAATGTCATTTTCAATCTCCTTCTTCTGGGTGTTAAAATTTTTGTTGTAGAGGTCTTTGGTGTCTTTGGTTAGGTTTATTCCTAGGTATTTTATTTTTTTGAGCTATTGTGATTGGGAAGGTTTCCTTATATTCCTTCTCCAGTTGTTTATTGTTGGTGTAAAGGAAGGCTACTTATTTTTCTAAGTTTATTTTATATCACGCCACTTTACTAAAACTTTTGATCATTTCTAAGAGTTTTTTTTTCTGGTGGAGTTTTTAGCATCCCTTAGGTAAAGCATCATATCATCTGCAAAAAGTGATAGTTTTACTTCCTCTTTTCCAATTAGTACTCTTTTAATTTTGCTTTCTTGACTTATTGCCCTAGCAAGGATTTCAAGCACTATATTGAAGAGGAGTGTTGATAGTGGACACCCTTGCCATGTTCCTGCCTTTAACGGGAATGCTTCCAACTTTTCTCCATTTAGGATGATGCTGGCTGTGGGTTTCTTGTATATGGCTTTGATTATATTGGCGAATGATCCTTCCAGTCCAATTCCCTCTAAGAATTTAAGCATGAATTTAAGCATGCTGGATTTTGTTGAAGGCTTTTTCTGCATCAATTGAGATGATTGTGTGGTTTTTGTCTTTAAGTCCATTTATGTTTTTATGATATTTATTGATTTACGTGTGTTGAACCATCCCTGCATCTCTGGTATGAATCCAACCTGGTCATGATGGATGATCTTTGTGATGTGGGTCTGTATGCGATTTGCAAGTATTATATTGAGAATTTTTGCATCTATGTTCATCAATGATATGAGTCTATAGTTTTCTTTCTTGTTTGTGTCTTTGCCTGGTTTGGGTATTAGAGTGATGCTGGCTTCATAGAAGGAATTTGGGATAATTCCCTCTGTCTGTATCCTTCTGAAAAGTTTGAGTAATAATGGTTGTAAGACATCTTTACATGTTTTATAGAATTCTGCTGTGAAACCATCTGGGCCTGGGCTTTTTTTTTAGTTGGGAGGCTTTTTATTACATCTTCAATTTCCTCAAGTGTTATGTGTCTGTTTAAGCTGTCAATCTCTTCTTGGTTAAGCTTTGGCGAATCCCAGGATTTCAGATATTCATCCATTTCTCTTAGGTTTCCAAATTTAGTAGAGTATAGGTTTTTGAAGTATTCTCGTATGTTGTCTGGTCTTTATTTTCTTTTTTGTGATTTTTCCCCTTCATACATAATGCTAGTGTGAGTGTTGCTCTTCTTCTTTTGTTATTTTTTTTTTTTTTTTTTACTGAGTCTGTTGTTGTTTTTTTTCTTTTTCAACCACTTTTGGATTCAATTGATTTTTTTTTTTTGTAATTGTCTTTTCTTTTGTTTCTATTTCCTTTCTCTGCTCGTGATTCTTTGTTATTGCTTCCTTCTGTTGCGGTTTTAGGGGTAATTTGTTGTGTTGTCTTTCAAGTGATTTTTAGTGCTGTGGTTAGATGGTTTACTTGTCTCTCTGGTTTTTTTTTTTTTTTTTTTAATGTGGGCACTTAGGGCTATAAATTTCCCCTCTTAGGACTAACTTTAATGTATCCCACAGGTTTTGTTGTGTTGTATTGTCATTTTTGTTTTGTTCCAGGAATGCTTTTATTTCATTATTTATTTCTTTTCTGACCCACTCATTGTTCAGTATTGTGTTGTTTAGTCTCCTTGTATTCTTATAGTTAGCAGGGCTTATGCTGGTGTTAATATTATTAATACCTTTCTCTTCAGTTTCTTTGGACCCTTGAGTACGATCAGGTTTGACTCTACTCTGAAGCTCTGAAGGAGACCTTAGGCATCCTGAGTTATAATACAACTCTTCTTGCTCGCTCATTTGGGAAGTAAGTGAAGTATTAACATTTTGCCTTGAAATGATTTCTGACTAAAGAAAAGATTAAGGAATATTTTAGACTTAGTGCTGGGGGCCCAAAAGGGGTTTTTACTACCTCTAATGATTTAAACACTGTAGAGAATATGGACTCAACCTGATTTATATGAGAAATAAAAATTATTTTAGCATAGGGCTGGAGAGATGGCTCAGTGGATACGAGTGCCACTGCTCTTGCAGAGGACCCAGGTTCAATCCCCAGCACCCACATGACAGCTAAGAACCATCTTTAACTCCAGTTCCAGAGGAATCCGACGCTCTCTTCTGACCTCCGTTGCATTGCAGGACATGGGTGCACCATCCTACATGCAGGCAGTACACTCATACACATAAAAGAATAAATAAATAAATAAATAAATAAATAATTTTAGCAATTGTGTTTAAGATATTTATATGTCTAGTGATCACAGCAATGATTAGGGAATATAGAAAACACTTAAAATATACTAATAAGGTATTGTCTAGTGATACAGCCAATTTTGTTGAAAATTATCAACAGAGAAATGATAGGGGAAATTGATACCACCCTAAATCACTGATAAACTTTTAAACTATCATCAAGAAAATAAATCATCAAATATTCCTAAAAATAAATATCTTCACTTTAAAATATTAAAAAATGTACTAATTCATATCAATATAAAATCTTCCTTTTTTTTCTTTTCAACTGCAAATGACTTTATCTGTTTCCCAAACTGCATCCCCAAAACCATCTTTAGAAGAATCACTTGTAACGTCATATTGCAGATTAAAGCTTCAGAAAAATGTCTCCTGAGATAAATCCCAAACACCTGAATTTTTAAGACCAATTTATTTTATATATGAGCACTTCATAAGTCACCTTATAGTATATGAATTTGCCAGAGAAGCCTATATAAAAAAAAGTTGCAATAGGCAGTTGGTAGTGTTCATTAAAAAAATCCAGTCTGGTCATGGAAATCAATATAGAAACTCTTTAATAATATTCATATTTTTAAAACTTTTTTTCATTTTTTTATGTGTACGAGTGTACTTTCTGCATGTATGTAGGTGTACTCTTGTCGTGCAATGCTTCGGAGGTCAGAGGAGGACATCGGATTCCCCTGGAACTGGAGTTAAGAAAATCCTTAGGTGCCATGTGGGTGCTGGGAATCCAACCCGGGTCCTTTGCAAGAGCAGTCAGTGCTCTTAACCTCTAGCCAACTCTCCAGTCCCAATAATATTCATAATTTACCTTGATTCCTACATTACCAGTATGGGATGATACTCAACAGGTAAACATAGAAAACAAGTTGTTCTTGTCTAATACATCTCATAAATGTCTTAATTTATGACATTTTCTCGACTTATCCACATTTTCTCTAATTCACTAAGAAAAAAAGGGTCTATTACAGAATTACTCTTGGTAGATTAAGATAATATTAAATCATTTGAACAAATTAAAAGGTAATTAAATCAGCAAAATAGCTTGAGATTACACACAGCAAAAGTCATAACACACTGAGAAACAGAAAATGACTTTATTCAATGCAGATTTTCACATTCAGAGTTAATGTGCTTCTAACATAGATAGGAGGGGATTCCTATCTATCTCATTATCTTGCTATGCCATTCGAATTAAAAGACTTCTGTGGAATAAGTAGGATCATTGGATATAAAAATATGAGAAAACAAGCTGGGCGTGGTTGTGCACCCCTTTAATCTTAGCACTTGGGAGGCAGAGGCAGGTGATCTCTGAGTTCAAGGCCAGCCTGGTCTACACAGTGAGCTCCAGGCCAGCTGGGACTAAAGGGAGACCCTGTCTCAAAAGTACCCAAAAAATGTGAGAAAACAAAAGCAGCTGTTACCTGCATCCCAGTGACGCTCATAGAGGAGGGACCTGATATCCAGTGAGGGACCTGACATCCAGTGAGGGACCTGACATCCAGTGAGGGACCTGATATCCAGTGAGGGACCTGATATCCAGTGAGGGACCTGACATCCAGTGAGGGACCTGATATCCAGTGAGGGACCTGATATCCAGTGAGGGACCTGATATCCAGTGAGGGACCTGACATCCAGTGAGGGACCTGATATCCAGTGAGGGACCTGATATCCAGTGAGGGACCTGATATCCAGTGAGGGACCTGACATCCAGTGAGGGACCTGATATCCAGTGAGGGACCTGATATCCAGTGAGGGACCTGATATCCAGTGAGGGACCTGACATCCAGTGAGGGACCTGATATCCAGTGAGGGACCTGATATCCAGTGAGGGACCTGATATCCAGTGAGGGACCTGACATCCAGTGAGGGACCTGATATCCAGTGAGGGACCTGATATCCAGTGAGGGACCTGATATCCAGTGAGGGACCTGACATCCAGTGAGGGACCTGATATCCAGTGAGGGACCTGATATCCAGTGAGGGACCTGATATCCAGTGAGGGACCTGACATCCAGTGAGGGACCTGATATCCAGTGAGGGACCTGATATCCAGTGAGGGACCTGATATCCAGTGAGGGACCTGACATCCAGTGAGGGACCTGATATCCAGTGAGGGACCTGATATCCAGTGAGGGACCTGATATCCAGTGAGGGACCTGACATCCAGTGAGGGACCTGATATCCAGTGAGGGACCTGATATCCAGTGAGGGACCTGATATCCAGTGAGGGACCTGACATCCAGTGAGGGACCTGATATCCAGTGAGGGACCTGATATCCAGTGAGGGACCTGATATCCAGTGAGGGACCTGACATCCAGTGAGGGACCTGATATCCAGTGAGGGACCTGATATCCAGTGAGGGACCTGATATCCAGTGAGGGACCTGACATCCAGTGAGGGACCTGATATCCAGTGAGGGACCTGATATCCAGTGAGGGACCTGATATCCAGTGAGGGACCTGATATCCAGTGAGGGACAGGTGTGTCTTTCCAGTCTTCTATCTTCTCAGAGGCCACAGACCAAAGGAAGAAGAGCATTGCCTCTGAGTGACCCTTCAGCTCAAGAGTGTCTGACCAAAGTGAAAAGAGGAAACTGTGTGATGAAAGCCATGCTGATGGGGAAAGAATATGTGTGTGTGTGTGTGTGTGTGTGTGTGTGTGTTAAGTGGCATGGCTAAATTCTTGAGTTACATTTTTTAATTATCTGTTATAAAATTTCTTTTCTGTTACTATTTGAAATGAGAAATTGCTATTTATTTTGGAATTATGTTTACTACAAGCAAATGTCTTTAGGACTGCATTTAAAACAGTCACTTAACCTTCATTTTACAAAAGAAGAAAGTGCTAAGAGGTCAACCAATTTAAAGATTCCTTTTAGATAATACTTGTCCTATGTTTAAAATAAGACCATATTCAATACAAAGGACATGGGCAGACTAGGGATTCAGAGGCGCTGGGGTTTCAACAAAGAACTTGCCATCAAGTACAAATTCTAGAACTGGCAAGATGTTACCAGAAATACCACTTTCCTGTGAGCCCAAGGATATGAGGGAAGGCTCATAATTCCTTCAGACTAATTGCCTTTAGGGTTACTGTCATTTTAAAAATATATGCATAAGATAGTGTGTAACTGTCATGGTTTTAATTGACCATTGACTGTTATTTGAACTCAAAGATTAAAATCCTTCTTCCTAATAGATTTGTGTAGCTCTCAGTCTTCAGCCCATATTTTTACCCGTGTTCACTAAGAGAACTGCCTACTTCAGGGGTTAAGAGGAATTAAAAGAAATTAATGCTACCAGGAAAATTTCATAGACATAAAAAATTGGTAGTTATTTGGTTTATTTGATTTTTGACTCCTAAGTTTCTGCCAAGTTGAACCACCAGACCTGCAATTAAAAAGTTAGGCAGATCATGATAGTTTGAGTATGGTTGGTCCCAATAAAAAGTTGTGTTCAGCCAGGCCTGGTGACATACTCCTGGAATCCCAGTACTTGGGAAGCAGAGACAGGAGAATTGACACAAGTTCAAGGACAACTTGGTCTGCCTACTGAGTTCCAGGCCAGCCAGACGTATGTGAGACTGTATCAATCTTCCCTGTGAGAACTGAATCGGCAGTCCTCTCCATCACTGTTCTCCCATACCTGTGTTCTCTGTCTCCCTTCGCATTGTGTCATGTGTTGCAAACATGAGTGTCTCATTCCAAGTGAGGACCCCTGATCTTCAGATTTCCAACCAAAGAAGTGTGACCCAAAACCTCAAACCCATTTTCATTAGAATGACCCAGTCTCCTGTTCTGTTATAGGAAAAGAAAATGAAGGAACATACACAATGAGTTAAGGTCTCTATCCCACCATATCCAGTTTGCTGTGATGGTTAGTGCTGTCTGCTTCACAGGATATAGAAGAAACAAGCCTTGGGGCTCACCTGGAGGGTTTATGAAGGTTAGATTAGCCTCAGGGTAAGCCTGGGGTAGATATATTTCTATTGGTGGTATTTTTTTCCATTCCCCCCAAAGCATACACTTTTATTTTATTTTTATTTGCTTTTTATAGTTATTAAACTTTTCCATACATCATACATAATTTCTCAATTGAATTTAGAGTCACTGCCCTTTCCATGCCCCCTACCTCACCTGAGTTCCTGCACTCTGCCATACATATCTTGCATCTTTTTCTGAGTCCTTACAGAGGTTTTTTTTCCAGTTCTTTTGTTGTTGTTCTCTCTAACTTGTATTGCTTCAATATATATATGCATATACAAAAATATACATTATATATATATATATATATATATATAA
>VZQC01015628.1:427066-455838 GCA_009823505.1 Rhizomys pruinosus
GTAAGGTTTTTTTTTTTTTTTTTTGTATTCTGATGCAAATCTCAAATGTTTCTTCACTGTTTTGAAGGTTTCCTTTGCTTGCTTCCTTCAGATGCCTTTGGTATTTTCTCCTTATTTATGAAGTGTTGACTTGTCTAGGTTTCAGGCTTTCAATTTTGGTTATATATTGGAAGTCCAGCTCACTTTTCCTTTTCTGTTTTGAAGGTTTTCCAAAAACTGGGAAGGTAACAACCAGGTTGGTACCCTGCTGAGCACTGTGCTCACTCTGTTTCCTGCCAGCCAGTTCCTCTAGGTTGTTGGTGGGGCTTTGTGTTGCAGGACTCGAGTTGGGTCAGGTTTGCTGTTTCATATATTGCCTTGCACCTCAGAATCACTACTGTAGTCCCACTTGGACGCTGACTCTGAAATTCCAGTTGGGGGTGGGGGAACACAGCAAGGTCGTCGCTTAATCCACAGTGCCAGAAGTTGCAGATACAAAGCCACGCATGGTGCAGGAAGTTCTGGAATAAGCAACACTGATTTGCAGTGCAGTAAATCATAGCCTGAGGAAAGTGCGAAGTAAGAGCGAGAAAAGCAAAGAAAAGTGGTGGGACTGCCTTTTGCTTTCCTGTTAAGAGCTGTATATACTTGTGTGCTGGATAGCTTTAGTGTCAACTTGACGCACCTGGGTTGAGGGAGATTCAATTGGGGAATTGGCTCCATTGGATTGGCCTGTGGCCACATCTGTGGAATATTGTCTTGATGGTCAAGCAGTGAGGGAGGGCCCAGCCCACAATGAGTGGTGCCACACTGGGCAGGTTGTTGTGTACTGTATAAGAAGGCAGGCTAGGCATGGACCAGGGGAGCAAGCCAGTGAACAGCATTCCTCCATGGCCTGTGCTTTAGCTCCTGCCTCCAGGTTCCTGCCCTGAGTTCCTGCCTTGGGCTCCCTAAGTGATGAACTGTGACCCAGGAGATGTAAGCTGAATAAACCCTTTCCTCCCCAAGTTTATGTCAGTCAGAGTGTTTTGTCATAGCAATGGAAGACAAACTGGAACAACTTGTAAAACCTACTTCTCATGATTTCAAGTGAATGTCTAACTCCAAATGGTGATTTATAAAATGTCAGTGTAAAAAAGAAGAAAACATAAAACTCAAGAAACTTAAAGGACATGAAAAGGAAAATCTCAGCCAAGAGCACTGTAGGACCCAAGACATGAGGAAAATGCAGACAGTGAATAGAGAGGAACACAGATAGATTGAGACATGTAACTGTATCAGTACCAGTCTTGATGGTGATCATTTTAGTATGGTTGAATAACAGAAAGTGTTTATCCCTGGGATATTATTAGGAATAATTCAGGCTTAAATTTTGCTTGTTTTTTTCTTTGTTTGTTTGTTTGTTTGGAGACTTGGTGTCACTCTGTAGCATAGCTTGTCCTCAAATTTGCAGCAATTCCCCTGCCGTAGCCTTCTAATTGCTAACATTATAAGTGTGAGCCACCACAACCAGATGGCCTCACTTATTGCTATATTTTTGAGGACTCAGTTCATCATCAAATAGATCAGCAAGAACATTGAGAGAGGCAGAGACAGAGACCGAGTATGAAGAATAAGCAACTGATCAATGTAGGTAAAGATTACATGAGTGTTCCTTGAAATATTCTTGCAACTATTCATCTAGTTTGAAATTATATTTTAGGGGAAAATAATTTTTTGGAAGAGGAAAGCTTCTATATGCAAAAAAAAAAATAGTCCTGGAGCCTATCAAAAAATAAATCAAAGCACAGCTATATTCTAGTTCTTAATTGTGCTTTCAGAGCCAAGAGATATTGAAATTATTTATCATATTGATAATGAAATATATCTTTATCAGGGTTTCTATTTGGTTCTGTCGGTGGCTCGGGGAACAGAGGGATTCCTCAGGACCATAAAAAAAGGGCTTCCATGGTCTAGAGACAAGGTGCTCTTTCTTCTCCAGGAAGGAAGGTGGCATCTAATCTAAGTCACATTCCAGAAGATAATTGTTTACTCTTCCAGCTCATCTCTATGCACAGTGGACTAAGTCCTGTGTTCAGAAACATTTAATCATAAGCAGTCACAAATTACTACAGGAAACTAAAAAAATGCAACCTTCCATGTTTATGTGTCTAGCTTGTTGCATGGTGAATTGGAGAACTGGTCCATTCTCTTTTCACAGATGCAGGGTGAGCCGTATCGCAGTTGTCATTCTCTATCCTTGTTGAACTGAAGAATGCACATTTTCTTCCTCTAGGGTGAGACTTTGTTAAATTCAAATTTCTGTAAAACAAAACATATAATGGGCAACTGTTGAAATTTGAACCTAGATTGACGTGAATCATGATTTATTTTAATTCTCTTTTAAAAAATATTTTGTGTGTATGTGTGTATTGGTGCATGTATGTAAGTCCACCCATGTTGTGCAAAGTCAGCAAAATCTGATGTTGTTGGATTCCTCTAGACCTGGAGATATGGAGAGTTGTTAGACACCATGTGGGTGCTGCAAATCGAAACTGGGTCCTCAGTAAGAGCATTTTGGTGCTCTAAGCACTGATCCTCTCTCCAGCCCTGAATTTTTTTTTAATTCTACAGACCGAAATATGCATAACATGGAATTAATTTCATGTTCATCAACAAAATATTTTCATTTTCTCTAAACTCATTAATCTTGGGAAAGTGACATCGCTCAGTGGGCTGAAACCCTAGTTGGCAAGGCTGATGATGTGAGTTCAATCCCCAGGGTCCACAGAGTAGAAAGAGAAAACTGAATCCTGAAAATTATCCTCCTACCACACATACACTTTGGCATGTACACATGAGACATGCTTAAGGGTACATGGAGTGCTTACTGTGGATTGTATATGATGAACATGGGCAAAGGAGGAAGAAAAGCACAAGCACACTGACTGCCCAGGAAATAGATAAAAGCAGTCAGCATCCATGACCTCTCCCGTTCACTCCCATGGGGGATTGCACTTTGTACTCTGTTCAAGCCACTCAAGTTAAGAGAATAGCCATTCCATGGGTTAGAAGCTGTAGCTCTGGCTGTGTGTAGAAGCGTCCATATTTTCCTACTACACAAAATTTGTCTGCAGGTTATCAAAACTTCTGTCCCTTGGGCTTTCCTATTCAAAGTTCAAGTGTGAGCAGACCAAGCAGGAAAAGGACCACCTGGACACAGACTTATAATGCCCTGAGACACTAAATGAAGTGTTCACTCTTCAGAAACCTATCACATCCACCTTTATGCCTCAAATAGCTTCTGGAGTGCTCAAGGAGAAAAGGAAGAAAATGTTTAAAAGTCACTGACTACCACAAAGAAAACTGCATCGTAAAGAAAGGACCAGAAAAAAAAAAATACATTTGAGCCACAAAACTTTAAATATTGGGATTACCAGTTAACAAGTGTAAATTTAAGAATATTTAATATCTTTCAAGGGGCTGGAAAGATGTCTCAGTGTGTTTAAGAGCACTGTTTGCTCTTGCAGAAGACCTGGGTTCAATTCCCAACACCCACATGGTGGCTAACAACCATCCAGATCTCCAGTTCTAGGGGATCCAATGCCTTCTTCTGACCTCCAAGGGCATTGAATGATACAGGCACACTTACCTAAATGTTGGCAGTACACTCATACACATAAGGGAAAAATAATAAATGAAATATTTCCATCATTTGTGGATGCTAGTACCAAATCCCCCAATTGAAAGAAAAGCTGTGCAATGTTACTGATATATTTCTCTCTATCTGAAAGCAACTGTGATGTTATAATGTGAACATCTTAATGAGCCCAAGAATTAACTTACCACCTACTTTCAGGCATGGTAATTAATGTAGATGGGCAGAAGGTATATATTCATATTTTAGAGTAATATAAAATTAAAAGAAAAAATCTGAACCCCTGAACATAATTTTTTAAAAAAGGTGTATCAAGAAATGAAAGACAAGTGATGAGCGAGTTACCCAAAGGACATTTGAAAAAGCCTTATGCAACCTAATTTCTAAACAAAACTTAAAAAGAGAGTTTGAACCACAGAAGACATGGGTTACAAAATGAAAATCATGGTGCAAGACAGGAGATCCCACAGTAAAAGCTATTGATCAGGGAGGCCCCAGAGATCTGCAAAACAACACAGAGCATTTCCATTTCTTTTGCATATCCACCATAAGTACAAGTAAGAGTTGACTATGAAGACACTATACATTTGGCTGCAGGATATAGAGAACTTAATCTCAAACCAAATGAGTAACTTCCTTCTTGCCAGCTAACTTTCACAATCTCCAAAATGCTATTAGGGATGCTGGGGTAGAACGATATCAGTGCTGTTCCCCAGCAGTGAACTCAAATATTATACTACTGACCCTCTAGACAAGATGTGCCCATGTGCAATAGTGGCACAACTGTTATTGGGTAACTAACAGCTTTCAGATTGGCATGCTTTCTTGGTAGTATAATTCTGGTTAAAACCCCATGTTAGGGAGGTCATAGCCCTGTTATAGAACCTGCTCCTGTTACTTTACTAGTTGGTTACATGGTCAAATTGCATTCTAAGAATTTATAACCACAGACCTAGGTTGCTCTCAACATTGATCAGAGGAGTTTGCTTTTGCAGCAGGCAGCAGGCGGTGCAGAAGCATGACTGGTCAGAGTGCTGAGGATAAGAGCAAGACCAAGTGCTTAATCCTAAATGGGACATATTTATCATGCACTATGATCTGCTGCCATCAAGGCACAGCAGACATCATGAACCGGTGGAAGAAATAAGAAAGAGGTGGAAGGACTGTAGGATGCCGAGGATGGGGAAGAGTGCAGTGAAATGCTGTCTTCTAGACATGACACAGTGATTATATCGTGATCCCACAGGAGGGTTGTTCACCTACACATGCACAAGATCAAGCCAGCAAAACTCCTGCATAGATGGGGAGTGTGGTCCACCCCTTATTGAGGATCTGTTGCAAATGTCAGCTGTTGGAAATGGAAGAATCACTCTTTTCTCCAGTGTGGCTATTATTGGTGGAACTTGCCAACACTCCAGTGCCAGATATGGGCAGCACTGATTAGAAATCCATGAAGTCGAGAGTGAGATGTGTTGAGCAGGATGTGGAGGGAGTTGAAGGGGGCAAGGAGTGGACATGTTCATAATTCAATGTACAAATGTTTATTCTCAAGAATAAATCAAACATTAACAAATGTAAAAAATGGTTTTATAGCAGATCAGAACTAAATATAACCTTAACAGTTTATACAGTGCTGCGCTGTAAAATGGATTTATGTATATAAACATGTTAATATGGTTATAAGTAAGCATGTATATAAACTAATTACATCAAGGAGTTTCAATGAGCATTTGAGATACTCAAGTTTATTGGCCAGAATGATCCAATGACTCTTACAATTGAAGATTTTCTTTCACTCTGTGCATCTTAGAGCACATGCTCCTGAGCACTGGTTTAGGATGACATCACCGGGAGCAAGCATGTCTGCATTTCTCATCTTGTTCTTACCAAAGACCTCCTTTTCAAAATTCTAAAGTTTGTGCGGTTGTGAAGATGCTTTGCAGACATGGTCCTTCCTACCCTCACACCAGTGCAAGAGTTTGAATGATTCCGGAAACTCACAAGTCAGATGTGCTATTGGGAATCCACTGCCATTTCTTCTGTTTCATGTAAGATAATCCAATCCAGTATTGGTGTGGAGAAAGCTGGGGCCGAAGGAAGTTCTGAAAAGCAAACAAAATATATCTTAGGAGAAAATTTTCAGCCATTAGAGGAATAAAAACAATAGGAAAAGGCCCCGGCTATTCCTGCAATTCCTTCCTCTTCCTCAGTCACCCTACTTTAATTAAAGTAATTTTAATTAGAGGGTCATATATGAAAAAAAATGATATCTGGTTTATAAAGTATTTAAAATAAAAATATAGCAATGGGGAATTCTTTCTGATTATGGTTTAGTTTTTTAGACAGAATCTTACTATGCAAGTGAGGCTGGCTTCAAACTTACGGTCTCTTTGCTTCATCTTCCCTGAGCATGCACTCACTGCACACTTGAATCACTAAATACAATTTGTCACTTTATGAAATTTTTCAAATATATGTTACAGAAGAATATGGAAGGACGTAGGAAAGTAGTAACCTGAAGTGACATAATGGACCTTCAAAGAAAATTTATTAAGATGAAAAGTGTATGTGACAAGGTATGTATCACAGCACCATTCTCCATAATGGAAGCCTTTCTGGAGGTCAGTGTGAAGGGCAAGAACCAGAGGAAGGAAAGGGGGGGTTGACAGTATTTGATATAACTACTGTAGCACATCAGAGGAACCTGATTATATCTTAGAATGCAGGGCTAAATTTAACTATATTACAAAATCATTCATGTTGTAATTGTTTGTTGCTGCTGCTGGCGAGGTTGTGGGAAAAGGGGAACACTCATCCACTGCTGGTGGGAATGTAAACTTGTACAACCATTTTGGAAAGCAGTGTGGTGAACCCTTAAAAGACTCAAAATGAGCCTTTCACCTGACCCAGTCATACCACTCCTGGGTATGTACCCAGAAGACTCATCCTACCACAAAGTTACATGCACATCCATGTTTATTGCACCTCTCTTCACAATAGCAAAGAGCTGGAACCAACCCAAATGCCCCTCAACTGACGAGTGGATGACAAAAATGTGGTAGATCTACACAATGGAGTACTACTCAGCAGTAAAGAAAGATGACATCATGAACTTTGCAGGTAAATGGATGGAACTTGAAGCCATTATGCTAAGTGAAGTAACACACTCCCAGAAAAATAAGGGGTAAATGGTTTCCCTCATTTGTGGATGCTAACACCAAATCCCCAGATAAAAGCTAAGCTGGACAACATTATTGCTATATTTTTGTTTATCTGAAAGCAACAATCTTGTTATATTGTAAATCTGTTAATGGGCTCTAGAATCTATCCACCACTCATTTTCAGACTCTATAATTACTGTATATGAGTGGAAAGTATTTATTAATATTTTAGAGTAATATAAAATTAAAGGAGGAAAATGTGAATTCCTAAACATAAAAAAGACTGAGAGAATGATGCAGAACAATTATGGCAGAGTACATGATCTAGGGTGCTGTGGGGGGAAGGGTAAAGGGGAATATATCTAAATCAAACTGAGAAATGATGTCTGAAATACACAAAACATCAATAAAAGCATTATAAAAAATAAAAAAGAAAGTCTTCCTGTAGCCCCAGCTGTCCTAGAAATTACTATGTAGACCAGGCTGGCCTCCATCTCACAGAGATCCACCGGCCCCTGTTCCCAGGTACTCAGATTAAAAGGATGCACCATCATGAATCATGTGTCATTTTAAAATAAATTTTGCATCATTTTTCTAAAAGGGAATAGGGAGGTTTCAGGCTGATCCTTAGGCATTTCTCTTTAAAAAAACATTTTATGTATTTGGAGAATGTTCTTTAATACAAACTTTCAATATCTTAGCCACTATATATTCTATATTTTCTGCTAACTACTTTTCTAAATATATAGACATCTTTATACAAAGTATAAGAATCTTGGTGACATAACTGTTGTTGGTGAATGTAATGAATATCATTACTACAGGTCTAAACTGATAAAACCACAGAGACTTCCATGTTTCTCCTTATTTCCTCTTTATAGCCAGAACCAGGAAGTCAGTTATTTTACTTAAAGTATTTCAGCTAACACATGGCAGTGACTTAAGGCCTTGCTCTGTGTTCCTAATAGGAATCTCTACACTGTGGTCTGTGTAGTTTTAGTTGTCACTCTATGACATGTGTTCCTAATAGGGATCTCTAGACTGTGGTCTGTGTAGTTTTAATTGTCACTCTATGACATGTGTTCCTAATAGGAATCTCTAGACTGTGGTCTCTGTAGTTTTAGTTGTCACTCTATGACATGTGTTCCTAATAGGAATCTCTAGACTGTGGTCTGTGTAGTTTTAATTGTCCCTCTATGACATTAAGCTTTGGTTCCAGGCTACACTTTACTAAAGGGGGTAAACTTCCGTCAGGTTAAGGATGCTTCTTCATGAGACTGTCTTGTTGACTCTTCAGAAAGGGAAAACACTGCAAGGAGCCAAATGTATCCTTATTGATGAGTCTCCTCCTAATGGATACTGGGTTCTAAATACTTTGTAAGTAGCTGTTAGGAGTCTCCTGGGACACTCTTAACTGCAGTTTCTGCTCATGTTACAGACAATGCACACAGAAAACCTAATGTTCTCTCTTCCCAAACCCCTGCCTGACCTCAGTGTCCTACTTTCCTACCCAGGAGTTAGAGACAGTGTCCAAGGAATCAGAGTACATATAAGAAATAGTGGCTGCTGAGTATGGTTGGGTGAGGAAGAATTTGTCTTCTTGAAGAGAGGGTGTGGACAGGCTGTCTAGAGCTCAGAGGATGATCTGCCTCTGGGGAATGGCAGGGGAGAGTAATCTGGCACAATAGACCCTAACACAAATGACAGAATTATGAACTCCAGGGAGTGCTTGTGGGAGGGTGCCAATGGAGAACTGTGTATAAAGGTCATTAATACTGATTGAAAATTATGTATAAAATGCAAAAAATCAATAAAATTTTAAACAGATTTAAAGCACAAAAGTACATGTAAAAGTCTACAGTACCTGTTCTTCCACATCATTTAGCTTCAAAGAGGATAAATGGCAACTATAGCAGGTCTGCTTACACTGATCCCAGATTGTTTGGTTCTGGATAAAATAACATAATTACCACAACAGAAACAATATGTTACAAAGTGTTTACTTATAACAGAGAAAGTCAATCATTAGACTTATTATCTGGTGTTCTGTTAGTGTAACATGTTTATTAAGCCTCTGAAACTAAGTGAAATTTTATAACTCTCATCAATCAGGAAACAAAATCCACCCTTTGTTCTCTACAAGAAACTCATCTCACATTCAAGGACAGACACTACATTCAGGTGAAAGAATGGAAAAAAAATATTCAGAGTAAATGGCACTAAGATACAAGCAGGTGTTACAATTATAGTATGTGGTAAATTCAAATTAAAATTAATCAGAAGAGATAAAGAATTACATGTCATTCTGATCAAGGTAATAATTGACCAAGAAAACATTATAATCATGAACATATACGGAACAATCTGGTGCACCAATTTCATAAAAAACATTTCTACAGGATTTTAAGACAGAATAACCACAACTCAACTATAGTAGATGATTTCAATACCTGATTCTCTCCAATAGACAGATCAACTGAACAAAGAATAAACAGAGAAACATCTGAAATGAATGATATCAAACAACAAATATATTTAGCAGACATCTAACAAATATTCTATCCAAGAACCAAAGAATATATAATCTACTCAGTAGCCCATGACATTTTCTCTAAAATTGACCACACTGGGGCATAAAACAAACCTCAACAAATACAGAAAACCTGAAATGATTCCATGCATTCTATCAGACCACTATGTAATTCAACTTAAAATCAATGGCAAAGAGGGTGTAATAACTACACTAACTCATAGAGATTAAACAACACACTCAAGAAATGGGTCAAAGAAGAAATCCAGAAAAAAAATAAAGCATTCCTGTAATGAAATGAAAATGAGAATAGAGCACAACAAAAACTCTCAGACACATAAAATGTATCCTAAGCAAGAAATTTATATATCTATGTGCCTACATTAAAAAATCATAAAGACTGATTTATCACAAATGAATGACTGAATGGTATACTCAAGAATCTGGAAAGACAAGAACAAACCAAATCTAAACCCAGCAAATGAGAAGAAATAAAAATCATAAGAGAGGTTAATGAAATAAAACCAAAGAAAATAATACAAAGAATCAATTAATCCAAGAGCTAGCTCCTTGAAAAGATAAAGATTGACAGACCCATAGCCCAGTTAACCAAAAGAAAGAAAGTGAAAATCCATATCAACATTCAGAAACAGAAGGAAAAACAGTGTGTCAAATATCAAAAAGATCCAGAAAATTTTAGGGAATACTTTAAAACCTTTTTATTTTATGGAATTTGAAATTATAAAAGAAATGGACAAATTTCTAAATGCATGGGCCAAAGTTAAACCAAGAAGAGATCATCAGGTTAAATAGATCCATAACAAATAAGGAAATGGAAACAGTAACACAAAGACTCCTGAAAGACCCAGATTAATTCACAATAGAATTTTACTAGAACTTCAAAAGATCTACAACCATTCCTTCTATGACACTAGTGTTACTGTAATACCAAAACCAGAAAACGATATACACCCAAAATCATAGATGCAAATTTTCCCATTAAAATACTCACAAATCACATAAAGACACAAATCAAAAAGATCATCTACCATGATCAAGTAGGCTTCATCCCAGAGGTATAAGGACATTTCAATATACATAAATTGATAAAAGTAATAAATCATATAAATGAAGTTAAAAAGAAAAATTATATGATCACCTCAATAGATACAGAGAAAGCCTTTTACAAAATCCAACATACAATTTTTTTTAAAAAATCATAGAGAAAAGTTGACTGGAAAGAACATAGTTCAACATAATTAAGACTGCATACAACAAACCCATAGCCAGCACCATTGTAAATGGAGAAAATTTTGAAGCAAATGTACTTAAATTCAGGAACCTGACAAGGCTGTCTCTACACCCACAACTTTCTTTTTTATTTTTTTATTTTATTTTATTTTATTTTATTTTATTTTATTTTTTTTTTGGTCTTTTCGAGACAGGGTCTCCCTGTAGCACCAGCTGTCCTGGAACTCACTCTGTAGACCAGGCTGGCCTTGAACTCACAAAGATCCGCCTGCCTCTGCCTCCCAATTGCTAGGATTAAAGGCATGCGCCACCACGCCTGGCTGACCCACAACTTTCAGTATAGTGCTTGAACCTCTAGCTAGAGCAATATGACAAGAGAAATAAATTAAAGGAGGGTATGAATCAGAACAAAAGAGGTAAAAATATCCTTATTTGTACGTATTATATTATACATAAGAGAACCTAAAATTCCACCAGAAAATAGAAATAAAAAATAGAAAGAGAAAGAATAGAAGAAGAAATGATCAAAGTTTTTAGCAAAGTGGCAATTTATAAAAATCAATCTACAAAAATCAGCAGCCTTTCTATGAAAAAATAAGAAACAAGCAGAGGAGTTCAAGGCAACAATTTCATTCAAATTAGCCTCAAAGAGTAAAAACTAAAATTGTTCGGCATACACCTAACCAAAGACACTAAAGAGCTCTTAAATGAAACTTTAAATTTTTGAAGAAGGAAATTAAGGAAGAAACAAGGAAATGGAAAACCTCCCATGCTTATGGATTGATAGAATGATACAATGAAAATAACCACCTTACCAAAAGCAATGTATAGATTCGATGCAATCTCAATCAAAAGCCCCATGACACTGTACAGAGAAAAAGAAAAATCCATCTTAAACTTTGCATAAAAACACAAAGGAAACAGGATAGACAAAGCAATCTTGAGCACAAAGCAAGGCTGGGTAGATTAATGTTCCAAACCTCAGTCTATATTACAGAGCCATAGTCATATAAACATTATGGTATAGGCACAAAAAAGCAGACATGTAGATCAATGGAACAAAACAGATGCTCCAAACATGAGTTCACAAAATTACAGCCACCTGAGAGTTGGCAAAAGTGCCAACAACACACACTGGAAGAATGAGAGTATCTTCAACAAAGGGAGCTGGGAAAACTGAATCTCCACAAGAAAAATAATGAAATTAGCACCATACTTACCACCCTGCACAAAAGTCAACTTCAAATGGAGCAAATACTTTAGTGTGAAGCCTGAAACGCTAAAACTGTTGGAAGACAACATAGGTAGTAATCTATAGGTTATAGGTGCAAAAAAGTACTTTCTAAATCAGGTATCACTCAGGATTTAAGTCAATGATCAATTAACAGGACATCACTAAAATAAAAAGCCTCTGTACAACAAGGGAAACAACCAATTCAGTAGAGAAGAAGCCCACAGAGTGGGAGAAAATATTCTCCAGCTACACATCTGAGAGAGGATTAATATTAAGGATATACAAAGAACTCAAAATACAAAGAAGCAAGAAAAGAAATGACCCAATTTAAAAATGGGCTATGGATCTAAACAGAGAGCTCTCAAAAGAAGAAATAAATAATGGCTAAGAAACACCAGAAAATTGTTCAACTTCTTTGTAATTGGGGAAATGTAAATCAAAACTACTTTAGCACTTCATCTAAGCCAATCAGAAAGGCTAAGGTCAAAGGAGCAAACGGCACCCTTGCCGTTGTGCTAGCAGGGAAAGGGGACCCTCATCCACTGTTGTTGAGTTTGCAAACTGCTCCAACCACTGTGGAAATCAATATGGAGAAGTGTTAAAAATCTAAAAGGTAATCTACATTGTGACTTGGTCATATCACTCCTTAGCATATACCCAAAGGGCTCATCCTACTACAGAGGTACTTGCACAGCCATGCTTTTTGCTTCTCTTTTCATAATAGCTAAGAAATGGAAAGAAATTAAATGTCTCTCAACTGATAGATGGAAAATGAAAATGTGGGACAAATACATATTAGAGTTCTACTTAGTAGTAAAGAAAGATTAAGTTACTAAATTTACAAGTAAATGGATAGAGTTAGAATGTGTTATACTAAGTGAAGTAAAAGACTCAGAAAAACTAGTCACCCCTGGTCTCTCTTCTTTGTGGATCTTAGCTCCCAATTCTGAGATGTGAGCATATACCTTGATATAATCCCAGGAGCCTGGAAAATGGAAAAGAACCACGGTAGTGAAGTGGAAGAAGGGGCTCAAGAGACGGAGGATAGTAGGAGAAAGTTGTGATTATGGGGAAATGGGGAAAGGGGAGCACTTTAACTGAGGAGGGTGTGGGGAGGGTTATACAGAAGGAATAAGAGGTGAGGTAAATAATACTTAGATGGTGTGAAAAATGATGGGAAATATGTTAGTTCAAAGTCTTCCTGAAAAGTACACATAATAAGTATATGTGTGTGCATGTGTGTATGTATGTATGTATGTATGTATGTATGTATGTATGTATAGCTAAAGGCTATATAATAAAAAAAAATACAGAGCCAATCAGGAGAATCCTCCCCGAGTTGTTGTTCACGGTAGTCCAAGAGACTAACAAAATAACACAGGTTATTGCCACAGCCCTTGATTGCCTCCCAGAACTTGAAGGTGAGACCCTATTTCTCAAGACAGGCTACACTTCGGACACAGGACTTGAGGTAACCTAGCTGGAAGTGACTGGGAAGGATCCTCCTGAAGGGTCACTCAAAAGGTATCACAGGATACCAGACAATTTTCCAAGGGAGAAATGAAGCAATGGTGTCTTCTCAGCTGTAAAGACTAATAACCAACAATGAGTGGCCCAGCAAACTATTGCTATTGTTGTGGTAGTGGAACTTTTTTTCCTAATCAACAGCTCTCTAACTGAAATTATGGATCACTCAATGGAAGAGAACATATTTTTTGGTGGTGTGAACACAACTCAACAGACATGGCTGGAGAAGTCATAGATCCTAGAGGAGTTTCTACTTTTGCCACATCCCTAGACCAACATAATTTTTTACTGTGATCTAAATATGCACACTCATATTTACAGAATAGTGCACCTCTCAGCACTCCTCGAGAAGGCTTCCTTTTGAAGCAGATGAAAATTAACACAGAGCTCCATTAACTGGTCAAATGCAGAATAATTGTGAGACAATTAGCCCTATGTGACATATTTTCAATGTAGCCATTACACATAAGATCAATGCATCTTTCAACTCTTACCAAACAGGTTTCCTTATGCAGCAGGTGGTGATTAACACAGAAACCCACAACTGGCCAATGTGCAGAGAACAAGAGACTGAGGAGAACTTATCCCTGAGTAGGACACCTACATCCTACTTCTGCCTCCCAAGGCTTGGTATCATTGTGGGAAAAGGAACAGAAAGAGTGTAAGAGCCAGAGGTGGTGGATGACCACAAGGAAGTGAATTTTTCCAGACAGCTGGTCAACTACATATATCTCACATCAGTGGTGATAGCATGTACAAGTCCCATGCAGCCTCAAATCAGACAAAATCCCAGCATATACGTGGGGAAGTGGGTAAAAAATCCTAATCTGACTTTAGGAATTTTTAGTAATTGATGGCTGCTGAAGCAGGAGAGACAGTCTCTTACAGGGATGTGACTCTATTTTTTGGCTTTTAAAAAAAAATGTGTAGGAATGCATTGCCTGAGTGTATGTAAGTGCACCATGCCCTGCAATGCCAACTGAGATTAGAGGAAGGCATCAGATTCTGTGGATCTGGAGTTATAGAAGGCTGTTAGATCTAAATTTTTATCTTTCGAGAGGTCATCCAGTGCTCTTAACAGCTGGTCCATTTCTCTAGCCACCTTTTTTGCCCTTTTCTAAGACAAGGTCTCCCTTAGCCCCAACTGGCCTGCACAAGTGCTAAAGCTCACATCTGTGAGCCATGGAGGATATTTTGGTCATAAAGTGGCCAAGTACACACACACACACACACACACACGCACACACACACACACACACACACATGCATCCCCCCCCCACACAATTATTTTTATGAGTGCATCCACATAAAAGCCCTGCAGTCCATTTTAGCCTAATTATTTAGTAAGTATGCCATTACTCACAGCTTCCCTATTCATGTCACAAACAAAGTGAGAGATCTGGATTTGTCACAAGAGCAAAATGACCTGGATTTTCAAAGACATGACATGCTACTCCACCTTCTGGGAGCAGTAAATGTCAAAATAGTCTCTGAGTGCTGGAAACTAGAAGGTTCTACTAATCCAAGCCGGGCTTCTGGACTCATTCCCATACATGAAATAAACAAAGTCAAACCCACTTAGATGTAAGAGACAAAGAGACAGGAGCTCCCCATCAACCCACATTTTGTTAGCTTGTACACTGCTTTTTGGACTCAATGATACAGGAGAAGAAATCATGCAAAATAATGTAATTTTTTAATTCAGGATTTTCCCCATACCTGCATGCTGTAAACAATTTAAACTGATGTAATTTTTCATGTAGCATATTTTCCCTTCTATACACTCTCTGAGGATATCATATTCTTTAGACTTATTTTTGAACATTTCTTCTTTTAGGTCTTTCTTATTTTTCATGATGTTGTTCTCTTGCTGAAGGTTTTCTAAATCTTTAATTTGATGTTTTTCTTGAATGTAATGAAAAACTAAAATTAATAGCAGATGTATCAGAAAGTAGTAGTCTTAAAAAGTAAATATTTCCTCAAGATGGCTTCCTCAACTGTGCTGAGAAACTAAAACTAATACCACTTATAGGACAAAAATTATCAAAAAGGAATAAATATTGAAATTTAAGATAGAAGAAAAAGGCTCCTGTGGACAACTGACACCTATTATAACATTCTCAGTTCTTCGACCTTTAGAAAGTAACACCCCAACTAATCATAGAAATGGAAATATGGTTTTCTCACCATTAATAAAGTGTGAAAAAGATGAAGTTTAGAACTATCCCCTGCGTGTAAAATAAATGAAAAATGTCAATAACAATATGATGGAAATACCTTACCTTTCAGTTCTTTTAGCTTTTCAAAGAACATAACTTACAAATAAAAATGAAAGAGAAAAAACTATTACCTATCTCTTATCAAACCATGAATATTTGACCATGAAAAAATGGCACAATTATGACTGAAGCAGATGGAATTTCCATAGAAGGATATGTCAATCTGGATGTGTAATTATACTTGGACATGGACTATTGGTGAGCTTTTCTGAAGGGGAGAAGTAAATTGAAGTTAAAGGTAAACCTTAAAGTCAAGATCTTCTAGTATCTATATAAAGCATCAATCTTTTAGAAAAATAACATGTGTGTATGTTGTGGTGAGAGCACAATTTCAGGAGTTGGTTCTCTCTGAACAAGTAGGTCCTGAGGATCCAAGACAGGATTCAAGGCATGACAAGAAGCCCCTTTTGCTAGTTGAGCTATCTTCATGGCCCTAATGCAGTCTTTTTACTGAACCATTTCCTCAATATATACATTTTTTTAAATAAAAAGAAAACCATAAATTCTTTGGAACAGCTGTTTCTCAAATATCTTTATCTCAGATTCACAATCACCTGGGCAGAGAAGCCAAACTATCAGTCCTCTGTTCTCAGAAGGAACAGGACCTCAGTAGTACAGAACAAGGGACTCAACACAGCCCTAGTTAAAGGAATTTGTAAATAAAGAGAAAAGAACATTATAAAATGTCTAGAAAAAAAATCTAACAATTTCCAGAGCCAGCAGGTATATCTCCTGATTATAGAATGGACAATGGATGAAGCATGTTAGCCACTGACTGGTTAGTAACCGGGGTTATAGCTTAAGCAATAAAGGCAAAAAAACACCATATTTCATTTACTCACTCTGTGCCAACCACACTACAATTGCCACCAACAGAAGTAAACAAAGGATCCTGAGAGCCACTGCAATGAGATGCCAGGAGATGGAATATTCTTAAGTAAGTAAAAAAGCAAGGAAATCACCAGCTGGAAAAGGGCTTGACCCAGCACCTGACCATGTCCTGGGACCTTATGAGCAATCCAGGGACAGATGTCTCTAAAAGTTTTACAGAATTCCATCAAAATGACTGATTGAAATTTCAGAAGTTTAGATTTCAGGCTGAGAGACAATCCTGGAGGCCACCCTACATTCAGGAAGAGATCTATGGAACTTCAAACTACTTTTTGTCTGTCCTAGAACTCCCAGTCCCCCTGACTCAGCCTCATGTGTATCTGGAATGACGGGCATGTGCTGCCTCACCTGGGGCTACAGGGTTTTAAATGCAACTACTTCCCAAACACCTAAGACCCAAGATGCAGGCAGCAAAAACTCCACACCAGCATGTGTAGATGGTAGCTGAGCATAAGAGGAAGGAAGGGTCAGCCAAGGTTTAGAGGTATTGGTACATGCACTGGATATTCTCAAGCTCAACTCCGACTAGGGCCATCCTCAAGACTTCCTAGAAGATAACTCTTTTCTTATCAATTTTGTTCTTATTTAGACAATACTATATTTATCCTTTGTATATTTGAGGTCTTTGAATTCAGAAAGTTATACTTCCCATTATCAAGACATCAAAGAAGCCAAAGTTTGTTGAACTATCTCAATATCTGAAAGATAAACTGAAATAGAGAAGAGGAAATTTCAACTTCCCCTTCTGGTTTGACTATTTTGCCTTGATTGCCATTCAAGTTTGGTAAATCATATTAATTTCATTATTAATGAAAGACAGTAATAGAGTATCTTCTGTTTGCATTAAACCATTGTTTTTTCCTCCATTTTTCAATGTTCTTTTCATTCTTTTCTTTTTCTCTTGCTTTTCTGTATTATTTTATTCAAGGTAGCACTGTCTAGCCTGAGCTGGCCTGAAACTTCCTATGTAGATCAGGCTGGCCTCAAACTCATAAATATCACTTGTTTCTGCCTCCCAACTGTTATCCCTCAAAGTGTGTGCCACGATCCAGACAGAAGCATTATGTTTAACACATACTTCTAATTTATTTGACTTGATTTCAAGAGAAATTTCAGTCAGCGTTCCTTCAGACTCTACTTCATCCTGTATTTCCCAAGATCTCACATAATTTTCTTGACAGGATTTTAATTAAAGCATTCTATTGATTTCTTAAACAAAATAATTATTTATTTAAACCAGGCATGGTGGCTCTAGGGAATCTGAGGCAGGAGGATTATGAGTTCAAGGCTAACCTTGGCTATAGCAAAGTCAAGAGCATTCTAAGCTCCATTAAATAGTGGCTTAAAAAAACAAAAACAAAAATGCATTCATTTCTCCATTCTCAAAATCTTCATTAAAATGCATTTGATTATACAGCTTTACCAATCTAGATTTGTTACCAGCTGGCAGCCAGAAGTGCAGATGGGATAATTTTCAAATGTCAAATGTTTACCATGTATAGAAAAGAGAAAAATTTAGATGTTTAAACCACATACCTTTCTCTTTAGTTTCTTTGGATCCTTGAGTACCACCAGGTTTGACTCTACTCTGAAGCTCTGAAGGAGACCTTAGACATCCTGATTTATAATGCAACTCTAACTGCTCGCTCATTGTAGAAGTAACTGAAGTATTAAAACTTTGCATTGGAATGATTTCTGCCTAAAGATTAAAATGACAACCTTTAGGAACATTTAAGACTTAGTGCTGGTGGGTAAGCAGGGGTTATTACCACCTTTAATGATGTAAATACTGTATAGAATATGGATTCAGCCTGATTTATATGAGAAATGAAAATCATTTTGACAATTGTGTTTAAGATATTTATATGTCTAGTGATAATAGAAATGATTAGGGAATATAGGAAATACTTAAAATATGCTAATAAGGTACTGTCTATTGATGCATCCAATTTTGTTAAAAATTGTCAACATATAGAGAAATGATAGGGAAAGCTGATACCACCTTAAATCACTGATAAACTTTTTCACTGTCAACAAGAAAAAATAGTCAAAAAACTTCTTAAAATAAATCTTTGCTTTAAAAATATTTGAAATTGTTCTAATTCATAGGAGTATATAATCTTCCTTTTTTTTCTTTTCAATTGCAACTGACATTATCTCCCTTTCCCAAACTAAATCCCAGAAACCATCTTCAAAAGAATTACTTGAAACTTCATATTGTAGGAGATTAACATTTCAAATAAAAGTCTCTTGAGATAAATCCCAAACAACTGAATTTTAAGTCCAATTTATTTTATATGCATGCATACTTCATAAGTCACCTTATACTATATGATGTTGCCAGAGAAGTCTATATAAAAAAGTTTAAATAGGCAGTTTGTAGTGTCCACAGAGAATCTAATCTGATCATGGAAATCAATAAAGAAACTCTTTAATAATATTCATAATTTACCTTGATTCCTACATTATCAGTATTGGGATGATATCCAACAGATAAACATAGCAAACAAGTTGTTCATGTCTTATACATCCAATAAATGTCTTAATTTATGACATTTTCTAGACATCCATATTTTCTCTAATTCACTAAGAAAAAGAATCTATTACTTAATTACCCATGGTAGATTAATACATTTAATCAATTGAACTAATTAAAATGTAATAAATTGCAAAATAGCTTGTGATTACGCACAGCAAATGTCATAGCACACTAAGAAACAGAAAATTACTTTATTCCATGCAGATCTACAATTTTCACATTCAGAGTTAACACAGTTAGGAGGGCTTTCCTATCTATCTCATTCTCTTGCTATGCCATTCAAATTAAAAGACTTCTGTGGAATAAGTAGGATCATCAGATACAAAAATATGAGAAAATAAAAGCAGATTTTACCTGTTGTCTCAGGGATGCTGGTAGAGGTATCTGGTCCCCGGTGAGGGACAGGTGCACCTTTCCAGTCTTTTATCTTCTCAGAGGCCACAAGACCAAAGGGAGAAGATCATTGCCTCTGAGTGATCCTGCAGCTCAAGGGTGTCTGCCGCTCTATGTAACCAAAGTGAAAAGAGGAAACCGTGTGATGAAAGCTGTACTGACTGGGAAGGAAAGCTGGGCCTGAGCTACATGTTCCTCCATTTGAAATAACCACTTGATAAGTGACAAAATTGTGTGCAAAATTAGTATTTGAGTACTAAAAAGATAAAGGAAAATGATTAAGAGAAAACACTGCTTTTGACAAAAAAATCTAATGTTAGTAAAGAAACCACTAGTAAGAAGAGGCAAAACTGTCTAAATATAAATAGGTATATATATATAGGTATATTTATTTATATATATATATATATATATAAATTCTTGAATTGCAATTTTTTAATTATCTGTTATAAAATTTCTTTTCCATTACTATTTGAAATGAGAGATTAGTTTTTATTTTGGAATTATGCATTTAAAATCTCCATTTTACAAAAGAAGAAATTAATAAAAGGTCAACCAACTTAAAGACACTTTATAGATAATGCTTGTCCTATGTTTAAAATATGAGCTCAATATAGAGAACATGAACAGACTATAGATTCAGACAGGCTGGGGTTTCAAAAAAGCACTTGCCACAAAGCACAAGTTCTAGAAATGAGGAGATGTTACCGGAAATACCAGCTCCCTGCCAACCCAAGGATATGAGGGAAGTCCCACAATTCCCTATGACTGATTTTATCATTGCTAATTGGCTGTAGGTTTGCTGCCATTTTAAAATCACATACATAAAGTAGTAACTGTCAAGGTTTTCATTGAACATTGACTATTATTTGAATTCAAAGATTAAAATCCTTCTTCCTGATAAAGATTTGACCAGGCCATTCTCAGTCTTCAGCCCATATTTTTCCCTGTGTTCACTAAGAGAACTGCCTACTTCAGGGGTTAAGAGAAATTAAAAAAAATTTGCGCTACCAGGAAAATTTCATAGACTTCAAAAAATATTTTTGGTAGTTATTTGGTTTTTGACTTCTAAGTTTCTGCAAAGTTGAACCACCAGACCTGCAATTACAAAGTTAGACAGATCATGATAATTTGAGTATGGTTTCTCTCAATAAAAACTTGTGTTTGGCCAGACCTGGTAACATACTCCTGGAATCCCAGTACTTGGGAAGCAGAGACAAGAGGATTGGCACAAGTTCAAGGAGAACTTGGTCTGTATACTGAGTTCCAGGCCAGACAGATGTACTTGAGACTGCATCAATCATCCCTGTGAGAATTGATTAAGCAACCCAGTCCACCACTGTTCTCCCATACCTGTCTTCTCTGTCTCCCTTCACATTGTGTCATGTGTTGCAAACAGGAGTCTCTCATCCAAAGTGAGGATACCTGACCTTCAGATTTCCAGCCCAAGAAGCTTGACTCAAAACCTCAAACCTCTTTTCATTAGAATGCCATCTGTTACAGCAACAGAAAATGAAGGAGCATACACACTGAGTTAAGTTCTCTATCCCACCATATCCAGTTTGCTGTGATGGTTAGTGTTGTCAGCTGCACAGGGTACAAGGGAAACAAGCCTGGGGGCTCCCCTAGAGGGCTTCTCAAGGTTAGATTAGCCTCTAGGCAAGTCTCCTCGGGGTGGGAATCTTTTTGTTGGTGTATGAGTGTTTTCTCTGCATGTATGTAACTATGTAACCTGCTTGTAATGCCCTCAGAGGCCACATGAGAGCGCTGGTTACTCGGGATCTCTCTGCTTTTTGACTGAAGATGGTACCATTTCCTGGCCCTGTATTTTCCTCATGAAGACTGTCACCTGAAACTGTGAACCAAAGTAAACCCTCCATTCCTTAATTTGCTTTCATCAGAGTATTTTATCCAAGCAGTAGAGAAAGACAGTTGGGGTTGAAAAAGAGCAGAAATAATACATGAATGAAATTGATTAACTAGGAAATGTATAGCAGTGACCCATGGCTGCTATAGAAAGCTCCCTTTAGGATCTCAGATCTGGGGATGGAGATCATGCAGCTCATATTAATATTAATCACACTGAGACTGTTCTCTGAGCTTTATCCTTATCTCTGATAACAGAGTGGATCATGTCAGGGTGGAAGCTGAACAAGGGAAGAGCAGGATTTTCATACTTTTTTCACGTCACCGCCTCTAACATAATGTGAAGTCTGTAAGCATGAGTTCCATACCTGTTGTGTTCATTACTGTGAGAGCTGCATGCCCAGGAGATATGGGGCCTGCCAGACACCCTCTTCTGACCCCTGCATTGTAAAACATGGGTGTACTCACATACATGCAGGCAATACATTCATACACATAAAATGAAAATAATAAATAAAACATTTAGAAAGAATCAGAATGATCCAATATCCAATACCCGAAGCCAAATAAAGTAGCCGCACCAAGTTTTATTTTCCTTTTGTTACTAAACTCTGAATTTATATAAAAATTTTTAATGAAAACAATTGTATTAGAAGATGATAATCAACTCTAGACAGAATTGATTGAAACTGCCAATGTTGGCAGAACAATGTGCAGCACAGCACTGGTATTGCCAAACACAACACATCGTCAGTTCATAGGACAGAAAAAGGAGACATTTTGAGTATATTTTCAATTTTCCTTAAAATTATTTCATTTCTTTAATTTTACATGTATGATTTCATTGCATGTATGTAAGTGCACCCATGTCCTTCAATGCCCATGGAGGTCAGAAGAGGGCATCCGATCCCCTGGAATTGGAGTTAGGATGGTTGTTAGTTGCCCTCTCTGCTGAGACTCTAACCCACATCCACTCCGAGAGCACACAGAGCTCTTAACCACTGAGCCATCTCTCCAGCCCCCGAATTTCACTTTTTGTACAAACACTACTCATACACAGAATATGAACATGTGCTCATTTACTTGGCTTCTACCTGCAAAGGCCAGTTTTTTGTTTTGTTTTGTTTTTGTTTTGTTTTTTTCTGGGAAAGCACATCTTCTGTCCATTGTTTCCTGAGAACAGTTACCTAGAAGCTGTACAGAGTTCTTCTCCCACCTCCAAAACCTCTAGTCACACCTTAGAGCTCAGTGCCTCTATCATTTCACAGCTGCAAACTGTTTTTCCTGTCCAAGGCTGAGGCTTTGGTCTGGAATAACCAACAGTTCACAGAGAAGGGTGGTCTGAACCACATCACTGGGAGGAGTCGCCAGGCCTGATGCTTCTCACCTCTTCATTCTTTGGTCATAAACGCCTAAATTTCAAAACACCAAAACCATCCAATTTCTTAAAGCAGAAACGCTATAACCCCCCTCTATCTTGAGGCTTCTGGTTAAACTAACCACCACAATGGTCCTGCTATTTACAATCACAGATACTGTAATAGACTACATTATAATGCCCTACCTATATTGTCCTCACCTGGCCTCTGGCCATGAAAATAGTAACTTTGGGAGAAAGATGCTTTAGGAACTCAGCAAGAGTGATAAAAAAGGGCTGGAGAGGGGGCTCCACGGTAAAGAGCATTGGTTATTCTTGTACAGGATATGGGCTTGATTCTCAGCACCCAAACTGTACCTAATAACTGTCTATAACTCCAGTTCCAGGGAATCTTAAGCCCTCTTCTGACCTGAACAGGCATTGCACAACATAGGTGCATGTACACATATGCAGGCAATACACTCACTCACATAATATAATGAATAAATCTGTTTTTAATAAAAAGTAATTTAAAAATCCCCAAAGAGACTTTCAGATGGATATTTGGGTTTGGGCCACTAAGATGTAAAATCACTTTACAGGTTTAAAAATAGAAAACAGTGATGTACCAACCCAGGATCAAGATGATGCAAATTCAGCCAGTGTTCTCTCCACTGCATCAGTTCAGAGAGCTGGGACAGTGCAGATGCTGGAGACCTTAGACAGCGCCCACTCCCCTGCTTCTCATCTGCAGAGCTCCAGGCCCAGCTCATCCCTCCTCAAAGCATTTAATTGTAAGTAATTTTTAAATGTTTTTTCTGAGACAAGATCAAATGTAAACAAAGATGGCAGTGAACTGGCTATGTAGCCAAAGGGGCCTGGGAATCTTGATTGTTCTGCATCCATTGCCTGTGTGCTGGGAGTCATGGTATGAGTCGCCACCTTGAGAGATGTTTTATTCCAGCTCATTATCAATTAATGATAGAAATCTAATTATTACACTAATCATAGGACTCAGAGGTTGAAATTACAGCACAGCCCTTTATCACAGATCTCACAGATCTAAGGTGGGATATTCAAACAGTGTCTGCAACCATTTATTCAGGTTAAAAATGTTCACATATCACCAGATGTGCAATTTAATCCCAGTACTCAAGAGGCAGAGTGGGAGGCAGAGGCAGGAGGATCTCTGTGAGACTGAGCCCAACCTGGTCTGCATAGTGAGCCCTAGGATAGCCAGGGACACAGGGAGGCCTTGTCTGAAAGAGCCCCCCAAAAAGCCATATCAATAGACCCAGCCTGATAGTGATGAAATATACTTTCCTCCAGTCTTAACTGTCAAAAGCACAGAACCTGGAAAGTTAAAATAAAATATATATGAAGAAATACCAGAAAATGGGCCTGCCTGGCAGACCACAGCAGGCTTCCCTGGTCCTTCTCACAGAGCTGTGTATACTGCTTTGGTTGAACTTTTAAATTCTCAAGGCTTTCAGTGAGAAGTTAGAATCACATTCAAGTCATACACTCATATATGTGTTCAAACACACAGCTGTGGTGTGAGTGCATGTACACAAACATTTAAAAAGTGCCTCTTGTCACAAAATGAGTGTCATTTGCCCCCAATTGGGTTACAAAGATCAACAATATATTGGCAATAAAGGAGCAAAAAATAAAAAATAAAAAAAACTAAAAAAAGCCAAAATGCCAAGGAAGTACCCACAGTGTGGAAACCCTGTTCAAAGGAAGAGAATAACGTGAATGGGACCTGTTTTCATTAGGAGTTCAAAAATATTCATGTGGACTATAAACAAACCAGACAATGTCTTATAATCTGTAAAAACTGAACTCTGATCCCCCAACAGACAAAGTAATAACAACTGTGTAATCAAAGGCATGTCTTACGCAGGGTGCTGTTTATTATCTTTTAACATCTTAGGAAATTGTTTCTTATGAAAAACTGAGACCCATTGAATAAATATTAAAAAAATAGCTCTGTAAACAACACATGTACTTATATCAAATTAAATCCATCACAAAATTAAAATAATTCATATTCTGAAAAATTCATGATTTGCATTTTCAATGTATAATTTTATTGGATTTTTGTGCATTTCACGAAAAGCATCTTTTTTTTTTTTTTATCTTTTTGAGACAGGGTCTCCCTGTAGTCCCAGCTGTCCTGGAACTCACTCTGTAGACCAGGCTGGCCTTGAACTCACAGAGATCAGTCTGCCTCTGCCTCCTGAGTGCTAGGATTAAAGGCATGCGCCACCACGCCCGGCCTACGAAAAGCATCTTAACCTATCCAAACATCTTCCCCTTAGATGTACCCCTGCATCCCCCTGATATCATGCATTTGGTCATACATGTCAAGGCCTAGCAAGTCAAGTTTTTCTACCCAAATGTTCCCCCACTGGAACAAAAACAACATGAAAAACCAAGACACTGGGTCTCCTCCAATAATTACTAATCCCATAATAGTATCTAGTAAAAACCACCTCGAAGTACTTCCAGACAAATAACCAAAAGAGAAGATTATAACTAAGTTCAAACAATTCAAAGAAGAAGTGAGTACTAAAAGAACCAAAGGAGATGAACGGAACAAGGAAGTCAATCCAAGAAATAAGAATAGAATTCACTAGTGATAGACCCATTGAAAAAGACCTAACCTGAAATGACACTGTAAATGAAAACTGGTAAAACCTCAGTAGAAAGCTCCCCAATATAACGGAGCATGTAGAAAATGGAGAATCACGAATGGAAGACAAGACAGAGAGGACTTGGATGGGTGACAGTAAAGGTTGAAGTATTGGAGCAGAATATGGGAGAGGAAAGACCCAGCCTTCATATTACAAGGAAATAAGAAAGAGAATACCAGAGCCAAGGCATAAAGAAGATTTTCGGATTTCCTGTACTCATTGCGAGATGTGAACCTTGGCTTTCTGCTCCAGCCACAGCCACCATGCCTCCCACCACAATGGACTCTAATTCCCAGGAACTGTCAATGTCAATCATAAGCTCAAATAAACTCTTCCTTTTATTAAAAAAAAAGAATATTTTCAAGAAAATTATAGAAGAAAACTTCCCAAACCTAGAGAAAGAGATGCCCATCCATGTACAAGAGGCTTACAGAACACCAAAGGGACCAGAAACCAAATTCTCTAAGATGGGTAGGGTAGTCCCATCTGAGTAACATCTGATTGTTAAATATAAAATGTTTAAAATCAGAATGGCCTTGAAAGATGTATTTTTTAAGGTTTTAAATGACCACCATTATGAAGCCAAGATGTTAGGCCTAGCAAAACTATTAATATTGAAGGATAATTTTTTTAATGTTTTTTTTTTATTTCTTTCTGTATGTGTATGAATGTACTGTCTGCATGCAGGTCTGTGCACCCATGTTGTGCAATGCCGCGGAGGTCAGAAGAGGGTGTCAGATTCCCCTGGAACTGGAGTTCTCCTGGAATTGGAGTTTCAGACGATTCTCAGCCTCCATGTGGGTGCTGGGGATCGATCCTGGGTCCTCTGCAAGAGCGGTTGGCGCTCTTAACCGCTAGGCCATCTCTCCAGCCCCAAAGGATAATTTTTAAAATCCCAGATAAAAACACATTAAAAGAATTTATGATCGCCAGGCTAGCTGTACAGAGCATACAGAGGTCACATGGAATAAAAATAAACATTTCTAAAGCAGTTAATCAAAAGGTCAAAGAAAGCACCAGAAAAAAAAAAAAAAAAAAAAGAAGATTCCAGAAGACGTTAAGAGATTCCATGTGTGCTGGATAGCTTCAGTGTCAATTTGACACACCTGGATCAAGGGAGCCTCAACTGGAGAACTGGCTACATTGGACTGGCCTGTGGCCACATCTATGGAGTATTGTCTTGATTATTGAGCAATGTGGGAGGTCCCAGTCCACTGTGCGTGGTGCAACCCCTGGGCAGTTGGTTGTTGTATTAGTCACTTTTTTGGTGCTGTGATAAAACACCATGACCAAAGGAACTTATAAAAGGAAGAGTTTATTTGAGGTTATGATTGATGGTTCCAGGGAATTAAGAGTCCATTGTGGCGGCAGGCATGGTGGCTGAAGGTGGAGCAGCAAGCCAAGGGTCACATCTCGCAATGAGCACAGGAAGCAGAGAGAGCATCTGGAGACGGCAAGGCTTGTTAAACTCACTAAGCCTGCCCCCAGTGACATACTTCCTCTAGCACGGCCACACCTTCTAAGATCTCCAAGAACAGTGCCACCAACTGGAGACAAAATGTCTGAATACTTAAAGCCTATGGGGGACACTCATTCAAACCACCACAGTTGTGTACAGTATAAGAAAGCAGGCGAGGCATGGGCAGGGAGAGCAAGCCAGTAAGCAGCATTCCTCTACAACCTGTGCCTCAGCTCCTGCCTCCAAGTTCCTGCCTGAGTTCCTACCTTGCACTCCCTGAGTAATGAACTGTGACCAGGGGCATGTTAGCAGAATAAACACTTTCCTCCCCAAGTTGGTAATGGTCAGTGTGTTTTGTCACAGCAATGGAAAGGCGAACTAAAACATTGTTAAATCTAAACATTTAAAGTCAGAATGGCCTTGAAAGATGTATTTTTAAGGTTTTTAAATAACCACAATTATTAAGCCAAGATGTTGTACCTAGCAAAACTATTAAATTGAAAGATAAATTTAAAAGTCCAAGATAAAAAGAAATTAAAGGAATTTATGACCACCAGGCTAGCTGTACAGAGCAGATGGAGATCACATGGAATAAAAATAAACATTTCTAAAACAGTTAATCAAAAGGTCAAAGAAAGCACCAGAAAGAAAAAAAAAAAAAGATTCCAGAAGACTTCAAGAGTACTCAGGCTTATGGATTGTTAGGATTGAAAATGGCTACTCTACCCAAAGCAATCCACAGATTCAATGAAATCTCCAAAAAATGTCCAATACAACTCTTGACAGAATGTAGACAAGGATAGTCAGAACAATCCTTAACAATTAAATAATGCAGAACACATAACCACCCCTGATTCCAAGTACAGAAACATAGTAATAAATCAATATAATATTGACATAAGACACACTGACAAATGATGCAGGATTGAGACAACAGACATAAGACACACTGGAGAAAAGACAATGTCTTCAATAAATAGTGCTGGACAAACTGGATAGTACATGTACCAGAATAAAACTATATCCTTATCTCCCACTCTGCACAAAATTTAACTCCAAATGGACAAGGACCACAACAACGTAAGACATTTATTTAGAATCTGATTTTTTTAATGTATGATACACTGGAACTTAGAGTCACAGGAGAGGATCTTCTAAAAAGAACCTAATGGTGCAATCATGAGGGCGAACTGACAGAGGTGACCACATGAAAATACAAAGCTTCTGTACCGAAAGAAACCAGTGACCAGGTGTGGTAGCTCACCATTTTAAGCCCAGCACTTAGGAGGCAGATGCAGGCAGATCTCTGTCAGTTTAAGGAGAGTCTGATCTATACAGGGTCAGCTGGGGCTACAAGGAGACCCTGTCTCAAAAGGACCAAAATAAAAGCTGGGGGGGAGGGGTGAGACAGACTATGAAAATGGATAAAATTGTTACCAGCCATAGATTTCATAAAGGTTAGTGGTTAGAATATAGAAAGAACTAAAAACAAAAAATACCCAACTGAATTAAAAAATTGACAATATTTCCTGGTTGTTCCACTTTTGTGTATTTTTAAATTTTTCGTAGTCTTTATTTGAGCTTTTTAATTGTTCTGTGTTATCTTCCAGATCTGATATTCTTTGTTCTGCTTCCTCCATTCTACTTCTGAGGCTTTTTCCTTTCCTTTCTTCTTGATTGTATGTGTGTTCTAATTCCTTTTTCATTTCATCCTGTGTTTTTTTTAGTACTTCCATTTCCTTTTTGAGCTCCTCAATCTCTTCTTGGTGCTTCTCAATCTCTTCTTGGTGCTCCTTACTTCGTTGGTTGGCTTCCTTTTTCAGTGTTTCTACTTCCTTTCGGAGTTTGTTTTTTTCTCCCTCTAGTTCTTTCTGGAGTTTGTTGGTCTGTTCCTTTAGTTCTTTCTGAAGTTTGTCATTGTATCCCTCTAGGTCCTTTTTGAGTTTTTCATTCTCTCTCTTTAGTTCTCT